>VXAU01006131.1:2161557-2200851 GCA_013399695.1 Formicarius rufipectus | reverse complement strand
AAAAAAAAAAAAGCCAGAAATTACATGAAAGCCTTTATTCACAAATCTGAATTAAGGAATATTTCCATATCGTGTTGCAAAAGAGACAGATAATGTACACAAAACCAAAGAAAATGCCCAATCCTAGCATATTTTAGGCTTCTTTAGGAAATCTGAAGTGTCAGTTACTTACACTGTTGATGTAAGGAAGCTTCTAATTAGAGTTAATGCGAGTTACCCAGCTGGCATCAACAACTGTGCTACCTCTCCCACCTGCCTTCGTGAGAGACTGACCAAAGCAAATGCTTAAGTTTAAGAGTCAGTGCTTCAGGACCAAAGTGTTTCCATGGCCTGTTCAGTTTTTCCAGGCTCTAATGTTCAAATGCAATGCTAATGATTAACAGTCCCACATGTGGCTCAGACACAAGGTCCTCTACATCCTGTTTGGGGAAGGGGTCTCCAAAGGCAAATTTGTACCTGGAGCTCAAGCAGTTCTGGAAAGCAAATGGGCTGTGAGACCCAGCACAGCCTGACCTCCTGACAAATTTACTGCAAGGTAGTAGTCAGCTATGGCAGAAATTTAAAATGCTTTATAATAGCTTTATGGATCTTCCTTTGGGGAAGACTTTGGGGAAATTACTTATTCTATACCCCTTAATTTCTCACTTTGAAAAGAAGGATTGAAAAGAAGAATGTTATTTAAAAGTTGTCAGGAGGATACAGCAAGAAGCAGGTGAGGCATTGCGACTGCCCCAGCAAAACATTCCATGGGGAAAACCCACAAAATAAAGGTTCAGTGCAAACACAGCTCCCCTGTACTCTGAACACCTAAGGGCAACCATACAAACTTCATCAAGGGTGTGGCATCTAGACCCACAGGCTCCACTGTCTGCTCTGCTTAGGGACAACAGAAACATTTTTCTCCCCAGACAAACACCAGGGGAAAAACACCTCGAAAGAGCACTTGTGAGGTGCAATAATCTCAACCTCTAATGATACATGAACAGGGACTGAAGTGTACGTGTGCAATCTCAGCCCCCAGCATGAAGAGGCATACTCATTTCTTTACTTTCCAGTGTGTAAGTATGTTTAAAATACCAGGTTCAAAACAGGAGAAAGACTGAGAGCTAAATTATCAGAGAACTGTGTTTTTCTGATAGCAATGAAACTTACCCAAGAGCCTGATTTTAATTCTCTGCTTCTGAAAATTTATTTGAACCTTAATCTATTTCATCCCATGAAGCACCATAGACTGTGCTACAGGGAGAAAAAAGAGGCTGACACCACAACTATTAGTGGGTTTGCTAATCAAGCCTTTAATTTCCTTTCAGTTATATTTGCCTCAATTGAAACCTTATGCATCAAGCAAAAATAAAATGGTATGTGCCTTTGAGTAAGAAAAGATGGAAAAATCCTAAAGTCAATTTTATTCAAAACAATTATTTTCCTTGGCAGCTGAACCAAAAGAACCTGCTAATTATTCCATGTATTCTACAAAGACTATTTTACTCATGTTCTCATCAGCACAGTTTCCTTCTACAGCAGGTATAAAACATGTCATGAAAGCATTAGTTCCCCAAAACATTGAGGTTTCTTTTCTAATTCTCTGCTGCAAGGTTTTTTAATTGTCAGTCTAAAAAAAAAAATCCAAACAAAGTATGAGCAACAAACCACCCTCCAAAACCAGTTAAAACAAAAAAAAGCAAGAAAACACTCTCACAATTTCATTCTGTAATTTTATTCAACTGTTGCTTTCCTCTTCTTCCTTACTGTTCATGTGCAAAGCTAAATGTGATGTGCTACAATAATCTAAGCCATATTTTGTGCTTCACAAAACACGTCACACACAAATTTTTGACAAAATGACAGTTTGCCCACCTGCTTCTCAGCAACCTGTCTGACAACCCAGTGAGAAGGCAAGAGCTCAAGAATATCAGAAACCAACTGGGGTCTTGTGGCTTACTATCACCTGGACCAGGACTCTGCTTCAGCAGCAGCCCACATCACCAGGTTCCCCAAATCCAGGGCTACTGAGCTGGTTTCTCTCAATACAGGCCTTGGGGTAAAGTCAGATGCAGAACAATAATTTCTTTTTGTACAGAATTTCTGAATGTGAACAAGCCATATCTACACAAGGAATCTGAAATTTCTCTCTCCTATTTGAAATAATTATATTCAACTTCTCAGCCACAGCCCAGAGATGACACTGCCCTAGGATTTAGTCCTTCATGATAAACTATCACAAACAGAACACGGCAATGAATATCTCTGTGCATTTTGCTTAAGAAAACTGACTTAATTAGATAGAGCAAGTTCCTAATAATACAACAGACTTTCATACATACTGCAAAAATAAAACAATATCAATTCCAAAGCCACACATATGGAATGCCATTTAATCTTTATTACACAGCTGAGAAGCAGCATCCATTTTGTGAACAAAGTCATAGGGATGTCTAAGCAAGGCTTACTGCAGTTCTGCTACACAGAGTGCTGCTTTTTAAATATTGGTAGGCAGAAACATCTTTATGAGTATTTAATTGAACCTCTATTCCACTAATCATCTTTCACATCTGGTGTTAATGTAAAGAAATTTAAGCAGCACAAAGTCTTTTTATCACCAGTGATGGAATTATGAATTGATGTGCTAACTGCTATATAGAATATTTCCTAGCCTAGAAGGAAAAAAATGTCAAGCAGCAGCTATTCAGTTTGAGATATAGAGGTAATTCATCTACAGATTTGCCATCAAAATGTAATGGAAATAAACCTATTCCATAATAGAGGACATAGGTGGATGAAGAGTGACCTAAGATTCTGCTACTGTTTTAGTGAATGGCGTAAGGGAAGCAGCAGCAACTTTAACATGTGGAATCACTTGCCTCGAGCTCAACAGCTTAGTTTGAGACTTGTCACCCAGTTGGTTATTGCATTAAGAACACAAACACCATGTAAGGATAAGATTATGCAAATGACTTGAATTAATAAAGCTGATTATTTCACTTGCACTGAGTTTACTTGACAAATGTTTGGCTACAGCTCCTAAATGAGGTGCACAAGCCCTGCTTAGCATAAAGACCTAACTGTATTGTGCATATGTAATTTAACACACCTACTGCTAAATTCTAATTTAAAGAATTGTTCAGATCACTCTGGACACAGTCTGAGATAAATCACACACCACCAATAGTAAAGGAGTTCACAAATATATGTTCTTCACTGTGTTTACGTAGTTACAAAAGTGGTACAAATTCATTGCAGGTACTTCAGTTCTTCTGCCCTACCTTCAACAAACAAGTGGAGAAACAGAAGAAACAAAGCATCTTCACATACCAGTTATCATTTCCCCTCCATGATGGCCAGATTTCAGAAATCCAAACACGGTTTTGGCTTGATAGGCGCAATCCACACAAGCCTGTACAGCCTGCTGAAGCACCACATTGACAGGACCTGGTCCAAAGTGGTCTGGAAGCTGCTGAACCTTCTTCTTATCCAGGTGAGGCCCAGAATTTCCATGTTTGTTGACATAAACACACACTGAAAAAGTACAAGCTGTATTTACTGCCAAGGAACTAAGACATGTTTCCAAGCTAGAACTGTAAACTGTCATTTTAGTTTCAACCTCGAGGAAAAGATGTGCTGGTCAACTCAAGAAGCTGAACATGTACACATACTGTCAGAGCATGCAGAAAGTGCTCTTCTACCAAGGTTCTCCTGCCTGAGTCCTAAACTAATTTTTTTTTCTGTCCTCTGAAGCTCTCGCTACCTCACTAATGCAACAGAGCTTCTATTTTGATCAATCTCTGCTCATACACTAGTTCCAATAAAGGAAGAATTACTGGAGGTGACACTCTAAACTACCAAGACACAATTCTGAAAGTTGGTCTTAATGAGCTACTGCCTAAGTTTTCTCCTGTTTAAGAAGCTGCAACAAAGAAAACCCTGTGTTACATACCTACCACTGATGCTCATTCTGAAGCATCCATATGGCATTAACATATACACTCACAATGGGCTGTACCTTCAGAAAACCCAAACCACTCACATATGATTCCCACATTGCAACAAGGCTCCAGAAACACTGTAAGGTGGCTTAAAGCTTAGCACAAACAATCACACAGGACTTTTGAAATTACTTTTTGAAGAGACAATGTGAAATTTTCTTTCAAAACAACTGCAAAAGCAGAAAAATATAGGAAAAAGATGTAACTGACACCTTCACTGTCACATGACAAAAAATGCACCCAAGACATTATTCTGGCTTAATAGAGAAATGTGCCTCTGTGGTGATTAAACAATCTAAATATTCTATTACACAAAAGACTGATGTATTTTCTGAACTGTAGTATGACTTGGTCTTAGATAAAAACTTGGACTTTTAAAGCTGAAGTATTTCTGCAAGAATCTTCATCCATATCTGTTTACTCTCTGATGTTTGCAAATTGGATGAAACCTATTAGTACAAATCATCAAAGCTACAAATCAACAAAAATAGTTTCTATAGCATCTTCTGTCTGGGTTCAACAAACTGGCTTCCAAAAGGTTTATTTTTCTAGGAAAAGAGTATTTGTTTTCCTCTGGTCCATGACTGAAACTGGGAGTGAGAAGAGCCTGACAACTTCTATTGTAAAAACAGGTTTTAAATGTGAAAAGCACCCCAAACAAAATTAGCATAATTTATGGAGCTTTTAGAAAGTTCTGAGACTTCAGGTGATAACATACATACTATTTCACTAGAGGGTTACCAGTTCCTTAACTGGGCTGGTTCAATTGCTAACTTATTTCTTTTCTGTCAACTCTTTCCAAGATGCATTTCATTACATTCAAAAAGAAAAAAAAGCAATCATGAGGAAAGAGGAATGTATTTCCTCTGACTGCCTTTACTGGGTTTTAACAGAGTTGTTTCTTTTCATGTAAGGCTATACAAAGATAAAATCTCCATTTTGTTATATTGCAGTACAGCCTGCATGATATCAGAATATCATATGTGGTTTTAGCTATTCCCATTTCATACATTAAGGAGTGGGACAGACATGAAAGAACTGTACAGTTTCCTTCTTCAGACAGGAACAAACTGCCAGGTCTAGCAGATTTATCAAAAGTCCCAGTGCCCCAGCACTTATTGCTATAATGCAGGCATCAAAATATTAGTTCTGCAAACTAACTCTGGCTCCTACAAGTATCTTTAAAAAATACAGTAGCTGTAAAATTATTTACAGTAATAAGTTTGCAGCACATTTGCTATAAAATGACACTATTGGTTTGCTTGACATGGAAGCGATTTCAAATATTTTTCACTTTCTCTTTTACCTGTGGATATAACGGCTGCACTTGCACCAGACAAACTAATTCCATCTTTAAGTATCTGCACAGTGCCATTGTCACCCTGAGGAGATGATTGAGGAGAAGAAGGGGCTGGAGTCACTTGTTCTGGCACGACTTTTTTCTGTGTGGAGAAAAAATATAAAGTCAAAATGTTTAATGTTTTTTAAGGAGTCTTCAAAAGTTTTCTGCTATCAGTTAGCATTTTAATGAGTCTGTGCAGTTCCTTATTACACAAGTATCACACGGAGCAGAGAACATAAAGTTCAAGAAAGGAAGACCAGAAACCAACAGTTTGCATTTACAGCTACTTTCATAATGCAGTGGAAGACAAATTACTTACAAAGGAACCCACCTTTATCCAAAAAGTGGGAAAAGAAAGAGCTTGCTATACAAATTCATGAACTGTTCTAAATCTTAGGAAGCACAGAAGTGGTGTTTTGGATTACTTTCCTGTCCCTGCCCTTCCAGTTATCTGCGTTTACGACAACTCAGGTAAGTTAGTTGGTCTGTGTATATATTTCCATAAAAGCCCTGAGTCATATCTAAGCATCAGTATCACAGGCCACTTGTATTTTCCCTCGGATTGTTTCAATGGGGTTGAAATTCTCAAGTAAACATTTCTGCTTCATGCACGATATCAAATCAACCTGTAGTTGCAATCCGGTCATGTTGGTTGCCAAAACCTGTCCCATTCCCAAACCGAACTTATTTGCAGCTTATCATATGACAGACAACTAGAGTGTGCAGCACAGAGATTTCTAAACTGGCCAGTGTGTATTTTCTTCTCCACCTGAGTAAAGAATTTTGTTGTAATTTGGTTTGGACTGAGGTTTAGAAGAGATGTGCACAAGGAGGACCTTCCTAATGTGCTTTGACATACTATGAAAATACATGGAAATAAAAGAAATAATAAATTGGAGTTCATCACTTCTCCCTTCACCACTTATTCTCACATGAGAACCGATTAAATTCTCATTCTCTCACCCAGCAGAAATTAGGAATACAAGAGATCACGCAAGGTCTTGGCTCTGCTGAAGGCAGCAGAGACTTGTGGTCATGTGGTAAGGATTTATTGTTTAAACTGATAAATAGTGAAGTAAAAATTCAGTCAAATCGCTAAGGAAAGCTAAGCCCTCTTCTATTCAGCAGTATTTATCCTTCACACTTCTAGAAGCAACATATTTCCAGATAATTTAATAAAAACATGTAGAAAGCAATCAAAATATATATCTTCCTAAAAGAAGCAATGCTTAACCTCTTCACAACACCTATAAAGGATAAATTAACTTTCTTCTGAAATCCAGGACATTTTCAAGCAAAATTCTGTGCCACTTACAGTTCAGAGAAGATTGGTTTGGCTGGAGAAAGTGCTGGACAATATGGCACTGGGTGAAATCATCACTTGCGTAAAGAACAGACTGCCAAGGTTTGGCATTGCATTGTGAATGAGACGAGGTGGCACAGATTAGACACAGCACTGAGTAGTGATGTATTGCTTGTCAGAATTGCCTATGTATCTTAACACTGGGTGACAGGAAGCTCTCTCTCCACCCTGAATACCGAGAACAAAAACACACTTGGGAAGACTGAGCTTTTGATCTGAAGTCTAACATTCCTGAAGGCCCCCTGGAGCAGGGGCTCTCTGGGAGCAGCAGTTGTCTGTCACCACATTGCAAAATACGGGTCCTTGAGTTTAGGAGAAAGATGAGGAAATGGGGGAAAAAACAGCCATGAAAAGAAAACACAAACACTAAACTAAGAGGAACCATTGGCTCTCCACACGAACACACAAGTGTGGTGAGGCTGGCCAGCCATTCCCTACCGAGGCTCTCACGCAGCAGCCGGGCACTGAGGAGCAGCGAGCTGCACCCAAAGCCACCGAGCCCCACAAGGCAGGCTGTGCTCCCAGCACGGCTCAGAACGTGCCCCTGGTCTGGCTGCCCCTGGCTGGCCCCTGCAGAGAGCACTGCTCACAGCCTGGTACCACTGCGACAACTTCACAAGCTTTACCGTGATGCTTAAAAACTCTTTTTTTGAATTTAGGGCTCTTACCCGTACTCAGACTTCCTTAAGAAATTCTCTGCACTGTTACACAATGTGTACTTTTAAGATGTAATGGAGAGATGTAGAGAGGTTTCTTCATTATGACAGAGTGAAAACATACAGTGCAAACTGTGAGAAACAAATGGAAAACAAATCCAACCTGCAACTCATGCTTACAGGGAAGCTTAGAAAAAATTTTGAATAAAGGAAGAAAATGACGCAACAGCTCAACATTCCTAGCTGTGTAATAAAAGATACTATCTGCACAGTGAAGAACATTGCAGCATAACAAACTTAAAAGGGCAAAGAAATTAAAACACCTCTACAAAGTAACAGGCACAGACCAATCTCCCTAAACACAGAGGTTTTGAACTACCACATAGCCAGCTCACACCTGAGTCTAAAATTTAGTCTAAAATCTGGAGAGGGGTTTTTTGGATCAATCCTGTGAAAAAGCAAAGCAAAAAGGCACTTTCAAATCTCCAGGCACATACCACTGGCATTGTATTTGCATATGGTACTGTGAGGTATACAGGTTGTATGGCACTCCATGTCAGATACACTCTGTCTGTGCACAACTCCCACAAAGTTCCATTTCTCCTCTCTACCCTTATGCTAACAGGTGTAATAGTTCAGAGAAAAGCTTGCACATATGTACAACATCTTGGTAATTTAACCACATACTAAAGCAATAACAACCTTCTGTGAATTCTCAAAAGGAGCTAATTTTTCAAGCTTTTAAATGCAAAAGTTGAAGTAGTAAAACTCCCAAATTAGATGTATCAAACTTAGATTTTTGCAAAACTAAATCTCTGTTGCCTGGCCCCACAGAGGAAATCAGCAGTGCAAAGATTTCACTATGCACTTCAGATTCAATGTCCCAAGTGAGGGAGTGCCAGCAGTAACCCCCCCTTCTCCATCAGTTCCCCCAACTGCCTCACAGAGACCAGGTGTCAAATGCAGTGCTGGAGCAGACACTTTCAGACACCCAGTGTTTGGAGCCCAGAAGCCTCTTCTAAGGGCAAGATGCCTCCAACTACTGTTTTGAAAGATAGACAAAGCCTCTCAACTTCTTTAATGAGAGACAGAACAAAATTCTTACATGAAAGTGCACATCCTGCCATACATGAGTAAGACCTTAAGATATGATAGTTCAATGCTGTCCTTTAAAATCCAACCAGACTTATGGAGCACACCCCACTCACCAGTTGAAGCTGGACAGGAGCACCTTTCTCCTTTTTAATCTGTGGCTCTGTGTACTGTTATACACCAAGTAAGAGATAAACAAAACTGGAGATCAACTCCATCAGTCGCCTACCAGTTTGGACATCTAACTGGAAGGGACAGGTAGCAAAGAAGACAGTGCTCAGCTTTCAAGTTCTGATGCCCAAAAAAATTTCCTATATTGCAGTCTTCATTTCAATGAAGTGCTGCTTCCAGTTTTGTACTAGAGCCTTCTGGTTATGCTCTAAGAACAGCACTTCACTAGCACTCTATACTGATCAGCACTACCACTGAAGAGAGAATTCCCACCCGTGCCATTACTTCACTCCTTTACACACATCACTAGCAATAGATCCCACAGCCCATACTGATACAGACTGAACGAAGGAAGTCCCAAAACTTCTACTTTTTGAATCTTTGGAGGGGAATGACCACCAGAAAAGCCCCACCAGAAAAAACAAGTGGTAATGCAAAGAAGGAAGGAGCACATTGCCCAAAGAAAGACATTGCAGGATTGCTGCTCCCCTTTGGCAGCCTGCTGTGCGTGAGCAAGCCCCAGAAGATAGATCGTACTTTCGTGGCTATTCAAATTGTCCTAACTCTGCCCTGCTGTGATCCTATTATTCCTTGCAGCAGCTTGTGCTTTTTTGGGGTGGAGCAGATGAAGAAGGAAATAAAAGGGATGGATGCTGTGCTAGTTGTCCACCAGTTGAGCTCCCTGAACCATCTCACTCAGATTATTTACCCAGCAGCATTGGTGGGAATCGGCGTGAGGGTACAGCAGTGCCATGTGTACCTGATCTGGAGGTGAAACTGGAGGCAGCTGCCAACACTTCAGATCTAACTCAGCTTGGCAGGGAGAGAGGCAGAAAGGCATCATGTCTTTCAGACCAGGGTAGAATTACACCCATACCTAGAGAAACGCACTGCCTGAAAGAATCTTTCTGCTTCATGCTAGTAGCATCTCCTGGATTAGGGGGTATCCCTGAGATTCATTTGGCAAAAACAGCTGCATGCTTAAGAAGCCTAAACTATGCAACAAAGCTGTCAGTGTTCTTAATTCTTTTGTTTCTAAACCCAAAACAACAAAAAAACCCCAACGAACCAAAAAAAATTACACAAGATATAGATATGGTTCAGTAACAAACTAAACCAGACTAAAACACTTAAAGGCTTCCCTGGCTCTTGTAATTTTACTGCAAATGGCTATTCCAGAGCAGAATTTCTCAACACCAGCTATTCACCCATAAATAAAATTGTAATCTTCTTTGGGAATAAAATAATCCACAAAATCTTACACTGAAATATTGCAGGATAGCTATTCTCGATTTTTTTCTTGTAATCAGTTGCTGAAAACTGTAGAGCCCTGAAGGCCGAAGAGAAGACAGAAAACTAAACAATAGTGGTTAAAAAAAAATCTCACTACAAAATTTTGCAATATAAAGTAAAATAGTAGATAAGGACTAACCTTTTTTCCCGGTTTTAAACTTTTTTTCCTTGTTTTAAGATTTTCAGTATGAGAGGTGCTTTTTGTCAAGGGAATATTTTTAGGAGACCTGCCCTTCTTGGGAACTGCAGACTGTCCAGGGGGTTTGCCCCGACCTGGTTTCCTGCCCCGCTGCGCTGGTACTGGAGCAGATTTCTGTGGAGACTGCATTGAACGCCGGGTCACTTTGGAGGGGGAGGATTGGATTTTTGCACTGCTCTTTGTAATGGAAACTGAGGAAAAACAAAAACAAAAGGGAAGGGGGGGAAAACCTCAAAATGAACAATGGAAAGCAACTTTTCTAACAAAGGCTTAAAAAAATAAAAGTGTACTGCACAATTTACATTGTAAAATAAATATACTTTGTATTTTGAACTTAAGTTGTTGGCATGAAACTATATAACTCTATTGAAGCCAAAGAGAGAACTCTTTGTACCCATTCTTTTAGAGGAACTTTCCTAAGAGAAAAACAGTCAAATAAAAATGGAAAAAAAAATTAAGCCACTCACCTTATAAATGCTTTCCATAATTTAATTACGATATTTACAAAATGCCATTCATTAAGAAGGCCTTCAAAAATACTTCACAAATTATGCAGCCTGTAATGCATCTCTTTTCCTCTAAGAGCAGTTTTTACAATTATAAGACATGCCAACTACTTCTAGGGAGCTACAAAACAACTTTGAACAGCAAAGAAAATCAGCCTGTTGATGAGGAGAAACTGATGACAAGTAAAAAGTCATTAATGAGCATTTCTCTGAGAAGCCAGTTTAGAAAGTTAAGTTCACATACTCCTTGCCAGATTTTTCTACCTGGAACCATTTGGAAGAAGGACTTCCAAAAATCAAACAAAATATTATTATTATTATTATTATTATTATTATTATTATTATTATTCATTCTTAACACTGAAGTGGTTTTCTCCTGTGTGATGGGTGAAATCTCCCAACACAATCCAATATGGGACCCCAAGAGATATTCACCTGGATATGATCCAATATGTATATGATGTGACTGCATTATAATCTGGTGTGAAGCTGTAGGATGTGATCAGATCTAAGCTAACTGAACTTCCTAGTTAACAGTCTTTTCCATCTAACTCAATTCTTCTCTGAAATAATAATGGTTTTCTTTTACCAATTTCCTTCCCAATGGGCAGATTAAAATACCAAAAGGATGCCAAACAGAACCTACATATAAGGACTTATCCTCAATGACATGGCATGCTGCACAATGCTACAGCAGCACCTGTGGCCAAAAAAAGCAAATACTAAAGTCCAGAAGGCCAACAAATATTCCATTTTGCTGGCCTAGCTGCTGGCAGGCAGACAGATTTCATAAGCTGCAGAACAGGTTAAGTAGAAGACAAAAATAGGAAATTTTGTGACATCAAACCACCCTTGTGGAGAGGTATGGGAAAGAAACACACAACGTATTTGAAATAATTTGAAGCCTTTACACTTAAAATTAGACTGCTAATACCACACTACACCTACCACAGCATTTTGCATGTTGCTGATGCTGAAACTCAAGTGATTCACCCTAACCTTAAATACCATGACTCTAACGTGACATAACCTAGAAGTATTGCAAATGAGGGTTGAAGCAGGCTTTGACTGTCAGTCATCAGTCAGTGCCTGATCCAAAGGACTAATGCGGACTAGAAGTGCAACACAGAGAGCTGCTTATTCTGGATTTTTGTGAATTTGGAGTATTTCTTCTCCAAAAATATTAGTGTGCTAAGGGTTTCTGGTAAGCAATATAAAGCAAAGATTTTGAAATGAAATCTTGAGAAAATAACATTTATAGACTGAGTAACAATTTTAATATTTAGCTCTCCGAGTGATACTCAACTTAATAGTCCAGCACCTAGCTTTACAACTGTTATTTTAATGCTGTAGTTTTACTCAGGAGTTAAGTATTTGCAACAGAAAATGTCACAGTAAGATGAAAGACACACTGTACCATTCTTACACACTTTTCATAAAATACAAGTACTACTGACATACATTTCTAGAGCTGTAGGAACATACATTGCCTGATTCGGTTACTAATCTAATATTCCTAAACGGCAGTTCAGAAGAAATCCCTTCATTATGACTGGCTGCATCCTAATACATCAAATACAGACACAATATCCCTAGGTATCTGCGAGGGACCACCTTCTGGATGTGCAAAGCTATCACTTGCCTTTTATTTATGTATGCCAAAATGTATTTTCATATGCACTGACAGTTTAAAATAAGATGAACAGAATTTTAACCAAATGCTGGCACAGCATTACTCTTAAGTCCCTGAATTGCTGAATGGCAACTCATGTTAAGCTGTATGTCTGGAAAGCAAACCAGTATCAACTGTATGTTGTACAATACAGTCCTACATATGCCCTGTTTTATGCTTACAACAATATAAAATGCGGCTATCTTTATTTATTTTTACACTACTATGCATTTAATAAAACAATCTCAACCTTGTAAAGGATGTTGTTTAACAAATTCTTTGTGCCTCTACTGAAATCCAGCAAATGTATTCCTATTCTCACACAGTAAAGACACAAATAATGTTAAATACATAGCTACTTTAAAGTCAGCAGGTTCTGGAAGCACAGGGATGAGTTTTGTGACACTGGGCAACCCCCATTCCCTTCTGGAAGGACATTTCCTGGACAAAGAGTAACAATGCAATCAGCTCCAACTGCTTCAGGCTACCCTCATGAACCACACGCACCAAGTACTACCTTATTTCAGCATCCTCCTACCTGTGCACGCCAGAGGCCCAGATATTAGCAGCATTAACCACTAAGGGGGGGATCAGGTCCCATTTGGTATTTTTCCTTCGGCCTAGGGCTGAAGCTGCTTTTTTCAATAGGAAGGACTGCAACAAAGCCCATGCTGCTTGGGCAGTCTCCTGGAGATAGCAGCAAATGAGGAGGCTGCTATTTGCATTTGTTGATTTAGGAGAGGATGGGGGGAGCACAAGGGAGTGGGAAACTACTAAAGTAATTCCCATATTGTCTGCAGGCTGTATTGACAGTGATCATCAGTCACCTGCTCATACTTCCTTCACCCAGGCCTTCAGAGGGAGACCAAAGGTTACATTGGGTCACAGGCTCTGGAGGGAAATGAAAAGACATGCAAAATCAAGCTGCCAACCCACTGCATCTGTAGACAGAGTTATCCCCACTAGGCCACATGTTCCAAAAACTAAGACGTTTTAATAGTCTCATGAGAACTTGTTAAAATATAACGATGAAGAGAATAGAGAGGAAAAATGCCAAGCTCTGCTTGCAATTAGTGCAGTATTTAGTTGGGATATTTACAACCAAAAAAGCACATTTGCCTTTTCAGGATGCTGCTTTGCATCACAAAGGCCTTCTCATTTGCACAAACAAAATCAAGCATTTGTGTCATGTTGCTCTTCTGCACAAATACCCACTGCTCCAGTTTCAGGAGTGGGATGCATTGTATGGCCTTCCTTCCCAAGCATCTTACTTACACCCAAAACCAGCACTGGCACCCTCAATAACCAAAAACAGAGACCACACTGCACAGACGTTCCCAAAGTAATGTCAGCAACTAAACAACACTTTCAAAGTTCACAGAGCTTTAGCCATACTGCCATGTTTGGGTGGGCTGTAGGTGACTACCTTCATGTAACTCACAAACAGCTTTCGTACTTTCAATCATTTCTCTTTCAAAACATTCTCCTTTTTACCCCCCTAGGTGGGTCTGTGAGAATGCCAACACCTACAAACTTAGTATCCAATGCATGTACAAAAAAGGACAAATCCTGCATCCTGGAACTCACAACCTAAAGATGCATGGCCACAAGTCAGTCCTCGTGTGACCAAGCAGATCCACTGCAGCCAACAGAGCTCATTTGCATCAGAAGTACATGAAAGATTTGACTTTATGTGAGGGCCAAACTCTGCTTGCAGAAGCAAAAGAACTGCCCAGACACAGGCAGGACTGTAAAATTTGAACCCAGGATATTATCGACAAGATCTCTTGCCAGAATAAGTCAGATATTTAAGACAATTGTGAAATCTGAAGATACTGAAACCTCCAGCACTTGGGAAGGGGATGGAACATATGACAGCTCAGAAGCCAGAATTCTCATGCAATTCTAATTACTAAAATTCCCTCAAATAATCCACAGTAACAGTTTGACTCCGTGTTTTTATGAAAAGCTGGGGAAAAAAGGTTCAGTTGTCTTATTTAAACATTAGTAATATACCATTTAGTTAGTGTCACAGAACAGCAATTACAAGACAAGATTTAAAAAAGCTGAAGTGAAATTACACAAAGCAAGGTAGAGGCTCTCTTTGCTGTACATTTTGTGAATGCAGCATTGCTACCTGAGGTGAAGTGCTAATTATGACAATAAAAACAGTAGTTCACTGTTTAAGAGAGTTTTTTTCTTCATGACAGAAATTATTCCATTTGCACTGCAGTTTTGTTCCTATGCCTCCACAGATGCACAACCCAATATTCTTCTGAGAATATCAAAACTGGGTCCTTCTCTCATCTACAGCTGAAGAAAATGAAGTAAAGAGATTAAGCAACTTAGCCTAATTCCATGTGAGCATTCCACAGCAGAAGTAATGGAAACGTATTTCCAAAGTTCTAGCCTGGAATTTTAACTATAAAATTAACCTTCTTTAATACAGTAAGTTATTATCATGATAGCTTTGACAACTGGCAAAGGAAGTGGAAAAGATTAGCAATTTTTCAAAACAGCTTACTGCCAAGGATTATAAAAATTTATGTCCTTATGTCTCAATTGAACAAGAGAGCCATACAAAAGTATAAATATCTGTAATACATTCTACCTCTTTCTATCTGTGTTGGATTACTTCTGGTTAAGAGGTAGCTGTGAGATACTAATTGATGTGTTGCTATGGTACCAGATCAGTTACAGTAATAATTTTTCTATCTAAAAAGCAACACAGCCCTTGGAAACTTCAACATCCACCTTGGCAAGACATGGACACTACAACTTGCAATTTTCTTCTTTCTGCATTTGTTTCTGTTACCGGTATAATAAAAGAAAACATAAAAACCTCTTGCTGTTTTCTATGAAAATGTTTAACCTTTCACAGCCCTGAAAGGTGAAATGGAGAGCTCCAAGCATCACAAGACAAAACTGGAGGAAAGAAAAAGTATTTCTCTCCTAGTGACTTTCCCAGGCAGCATTGTACCACCCTCAGTCCCTCACCTCCAGCCCCAGTCTCCCATATTTTCAAGAGACAGGCAAGACAGCTGCAACAGAACAGACCAGTGAAAATACCATTTAAGGTCCATCAAAACTCACTGCTAGCCAAATTAACACACATCACTTCAAAAAAATCCCAACTTCTAATAGCTCAACTGGGACAGGGAATGTGTGGGAGTGATGGGTACATGCAGAACAAAAGGAAGACTTCTGCAAAGATCTCCCAGTTAGTGCCCAGAAACCAAGAGCCTTCCTAGTCTCACCCTTCAACATGCATTGCCATTGCAACCACATTAGCAAAAAACACCAAACCAAACAAACCCCACCAAAAAAATACCTGTATTTTGTTGATAAACCGAGAAGGAAAACAGGAAAGAGAGCTAGTAAATATCTCATAAACTACCAAAGCAGCACAAACTTGAGTAGCCTGAAGAAAGGTTTGGTGGCTGATGATGACACTACCCATGAGCCTGGCAAAGCCCAACCCTACACACTGTGTACGAATTTAACAACTTGATTTTTCACCCCATCATTACTGATTCTGCCCTGGGTTTGCCAGTATTCTACCCTGAACAGCATAAGCAGCATGAAAGGCAGGCCCAAAATGAAGCAAAATGGAACAAGTTTTAGAGGAAGAAAAAAAGAAATACAGCACGGATAGAGAAACACCACAATTTCTTCTGTCTCAGTATCTGAATGACAGCACTGACACTCTGGACACAGCTTCTATGTACTAACACAGATTTGGAAAAAAAAAATCCACTCAATACCATTCTCTAGTAGGGCACTATAACCACTTGCTGTGGCTTGGCACAACTAAGTCAGTAACTCTTTACTGCTTAGTCCCCATAGGAGTAGGGTCTTGTATTACTCAAGCTGCAGGCAGAAGGTCTGTCTGGCAGTACAACTTTCTGTTCCGGGTATACTGAAATACCTGCAGTGTCCACAAGACCTGAACAAGAGCAAATAAAAATAAATTTGCATCTGGCAGTCAAAACTGCATGTGTTGGAGTACTTCCAAATTACAAGAAAATTACGACTACCTTATAAATAAACATGGTGAGATGGTGAGGGAAGCAGACTTACTTACAGTAAGGTCACAGCTTTGGGAAAGGCAAACCCTTTATTTTTTCCTTAAGTGATTACTGCCCTGTAGCAGCACTATCCAGGCCTTGCTGCAAGTTGTCAAGAAACATTAATACAGAATAAAAAAGCTGAACATTTGAGAGAATGTGGCAAATCAGATTTTAGCCTGAAGCACTGAGGACTTTTTCACATACAGTTCTGAAGACAGCATAAATCTGCTTACTGTACGTGCCTGATTCAACTACTGTGACCTGTTCATGAAGAGAAGCTGGCTGCACTGACAGAAAAATGAAACCTCCAGCAGTATGAAATTGTACCATTTCACCTTTTTTTTTTTTAATTTAATGAAACTTAATTACCATGTTTATCTGATTTTTTTTTGCCTACTCCTAACAACACAGTCTTTTCACAGATCTAACTGTATCTATGTCTAAAGGTTCAGCACTTCTTTTGTTTCATCTGCAAACAGGGCAGTACTTAACTTTAAATTGATATTGCACATCTGGGTACAACTCGGCTGAAAATACAGCACAGCTATTTTCACGTAATTTCATCAGTAACAGAGAAGACCATCTCCAGTAGCTGGCTTGGTAAAATCTGCCAAAGTAAGCACTGAGAACATGACTGAAAATTAAGTCAAACTAAACTAAAAAAAAATCATAAAATAGACAAATAAGATACTTTTAAATCTCTGCTTGAGCCTGTACTACTCTTACTGCTGCAGACAGCATTTGAAAAGGAGACCTTTAACATCACAGGCTGATTAGCCTAATGAAAGAGGATTGCCCTCACTGACAATAAATGCACTGAATTGGGAGAAAAGCAGTCAGGGAACACAGGATGTGAAAACAGGGGAGACAGAGGAGAGAACTAGCAAAAATATGACTAAAGTTACAGTGTATAAAAGTTACAGTGTATCACTTTTTTTAAAAAAAAAATCACTTCATCATCTTCCTTTGGTACCCCTAATTTTCTCATGTAGAGCACAGAGAGGAGTTTCTGCACCACCTTTATCCTTCAAAGATCCAAGTTCATAAGGCTGTGGGGATCATGAGTGTATAGAAACCGATCCCTCTCCAGATATTGCTCACATTTAAATGATAGATATTACTTTATACTGAAACCGATCTTTGCAGGTGAAACTACTTATCATTTCCCACATGGCTTGTCCCCAATCGTTCTTTTCTTCTCTTTTATGGAAGAGATTTTATGTGTATTATAAATAAAAAAGGTGGGTCGCCTAAGTAACTGCCATTTACATGTAATAAGTAAATATCAAAATGAATTTACACAGAAACAGCAATGAGAAATTGTTCAATCAATCTTCAGTCATCTGCCACCCACTTCAATCATAAGCCTCAGATACAACTAGCTGCAGAGTGATACAAGAATATTCTTAGACACAGCTTTCTACTTTCCAACTGAGTCAAGTAAAACTTACAAACTATTGTAGTTAAGCAGAAAAGCACAATACATTTGGCCTAGGAACAAATGAGAAAAAAAAAAAAATGCAAAAAAGATATCAAACTTTAAAAGCCTTCTCAAAGCATATCAAAAGCAGAAGTTATACAAACCCAAGAGATGACTGAATTTTTGAATGACCAAATGTAAAAGATAATACTAAAGCAACAAGACAATGGTGGTTTTTTTTGCATTCGCACTCACTCAAGGAAGCACATCACATCAGTTTATTGCTTGGTAATAGTCCAATAACTGCAAATGACCAATTCATGAATAATTATGGAAGGAACAGAAAACATAACAGAGGTCACCACTATGCCACTGAGTTTATACCTTGTGCATTTCTGGTTCCAGTGGCTCAAAAATGCCTAGCTGGAAAGGGAACAGTAGAGAAGAACAAGGGTGATTAGAGGAATAAAAGTGATCCCAGAACGACAAAACCAAAATCCTGTTGTACAAGTACTGGAAGTACGAGAAGCTATTTCAGTACAAGAAACCAAGGACAACAAATGAAACTACCATCAAGAAACAGGAATATCTCCACCTCCATGGAACATACACTGAAGTAGAGAACTCCTTACTACTGGATGCTCTAAGTGCTAAAAGTTCAATGCCTCCAATATATAATTGAACAGATTGGATCAAACTCCTTGAGGAGGTACTCAGCATAAAAGCATTATTCTGGGCTTGGAAGCTGCTGGGCTGTAGAGGGACAGATACTAGGAATAATTCTGCAAACATCTCTTCTATGTGCTTATGCTTCTCTTTAAATATCTGCTTTCAACCAGTGCTGGAGGAAGCCTGCTAGAGCACATGTCTTTCAGCTTGGTTCAACGCAGACATTGCCATGTGAACTCCCTCCACCTGCTATGGTTCACAGCAATGTTTATGAAAGACAAGTCATCTCTAAAAGCACTTAACCAAGAGACACAGAGAAAACAACCTACTACATCCTTAAAATATCAACCTTGAGGCAGTAGGCCAAGCCAACATCGAGCACTGAATTCCAACCATACATAACAAATTACTACTATCAGAGACATTCGAAAAAAACCCTACAATATTAGCTAAGGACAGCTTCTGATAGTATAAATACTGAATGCTACATGTCATATCACTGTACACATACCCTGACATCCAGCCAGGCCCACTGAAGTCACATCTTCTGATAAAGAGCAAAGACAAAACATAAACACAAAGATCAAGGCCTGAATGTTATCAAGAGCTGGTCTAAAACAACTTCTCACCTACCTTCTCTACATTATCTTCTATTAATTGTGTCTTAGTTCATAACCTTATCTGTCTAATATCAATGAGAGTTACAGAAGATACAGCTATAAACTGTAAACATACAACATAATGCAGTCTGAATAAACTGACCCACACCCAAGAAGGCTGTGTTTAAACTGTTCTTAAACACCTCTCACAGCAGATACCCTACATTCTCTCTGGGCATCCTAAAATGCTAAGACAGTAGCCAGCTGAAATAAAACCTTCCTTTATTTTCATACTGTCTCCCTTACTGCATTTCATCTCTCTTTCAAAAGGCTAAATTAGACCCCAAAAGATGTCTCATAGCAGGAAATTGTTGTCCTAGGTATGGATGAAATTTAAAGCATCCTTTATCACTTTCATACTTAGATCGCAGGATATTGGCTTTGCTTGTTCTTTAAAATCTGAGGCTTTTTTATTTTTTCAAGCCCTTTAAGCAGTGATTTGATATAGTTAAGTGCTTTCAGGAAAGGTAGTTATAAGGTAGTTATAAGAAAGGCAGAAATACTAAGGTAACCTGCAGGAAAAAAGTCCAGAGCAGAATATTGTAATATTCCAAGCAAATCCCTGCAATATAGTATCTGTCATACTGTCTTCCTTAACAGGAGTAGTCAATGTTAATGTGACTTAATGACGAATCCTGACAACATTATCATATTTCTGAACTGAAATTACTTGATTACACTCTTCTAGAAGCTATTATTTACATCTCAATAAAGAACAATCATTACAGTTCTTTAATGGCTCAAAAGCGATCAGGTAACAGTGAAAAACATAACCAGGGAGCAAAAAATATTTCATCAAGCTATGTAAATTTGACAAGTCTGTATAACATGCACAAACAGCATATAAAAAATAAGCACATGAAGTAAAATAGAAATAACAAATTATTTAGGCTCAGATTGGTGAAAAAGGGACCACAAAATTTCAATAAAACTGCAGTTAACTTGGGGCTCACTTTTAGAATAAAAAAATAAAAAATCTCCAGCCTGCAACTCTGAACTCAGTTTCTATCACACGTCCAAAATTCTCAGTTTTGACTACAAGTCTGTAAGAACCTTGCTTCGGGTTTTTTTAATGCCTAAAGCGTTACTGCTTTTCATAACAAAGCAATAGTATCCTACCTGGGTATTTCAAGTCTTCAGCAAACTTGAACATACTCATGAATTTTATTCAGTTTATTACCTGAACAAGTGGATTGCATAATTAGCTTTACTAATTGTCAAACAACTATGAGCTCTCTTAGACTAATCACGTAACAAAAATTCAGTATGTGTAACCTCAAAATATTGCATGCTTTTCAGCAGTGAAACTGGAGTAGGTTAAACAATTTAACAACACTTATTTCCAGAAGATTAAATTTGCCTCAGCAATCTAAACTGTCACAAAAATATCTTCTAAAACTTCTTATTTACACAGTCCCTTTTGTATATAATAGAATGGGTAAGGTTGGAAGGGACAACAGTGTGTCATCTTGTCCAACTTTCCTGTTCAAGCAGGGCCATTCCAGAACACATGGCACAGGATTGCATCCAGATGGCTCTTGAATATCTCCAGTGAGGGAGATTCCACAACCTCTCTGGACAATCTGTTCCAGTGCATAGTCACCCACACTTAAATAACTCACCATAATAACACATCCCATTCATGATCTCTCAAGACAATTTCAACCCTCTGAGGTAGCTGAGGAAAACACTTTAGAGATTGGGAGCACTGAAACATGAAGACTGAACTCAGTTTGGTACCTATTAGATGACTTCTGATCGAATGTAGATCGTCCTCACCTGACTTCCCCTGTCCCTCTCACTGCAGGTTTGTACCAGCAGATATCCTGGACAGTACAGCTACAAAGAGAGTAGCTCCCTTGCTGAAATCCACCAAAACAGACTAAACTCAATTACAGGTACTATGAACACTGGCAGTAACTACAGACAGGCAGGTAAGGACAAGGATACAGAGGTACTCTTAAAACTAAATGCAGTTAGATTTTCCATACAGTTTTTGATCTGTTGGCAAAAGACTGAAAAAAACAATGGGGATGGAAAGGGCAGAAAACATGACTGCTTTCTTGCCTTCTTACTTATGGTCCTTTGGTACTTCCAGTGGGAGTTCAGTGACACCAGTCTACTCGGTTCCTTATTCACCAAACCCCTGCTGTGAAAATTCTCACTGAGAACAAATTATTCTGGTTAATCATATTAAAGTAATTAATTAAAATATGGTTCCCCTCTTTAAAAACCTCTCTTCTTGACAAATGTTATGGGATGAGGAGGAAAAAGCTCAAGCAGTTTGACAGGAAAGCCTTACACTACAGAAGCCTGACAAGCAGTCCCCAGTGCAGGAAAGGGATTACATTCAGCGATATCCCTCTTGATGCCATCCCCTCTCTTTAAAAGGATCTATGTTATAGAGCACAGTGGCCATTAGTTAAAGGGACACTATCACCCTACTGACAAACATCCTTAAAGGCAAGTGGATGACAAAGCATTCAGAATAGGCAGCTTCTAGACAGAATTTTGTGAGTATGAAGGAATAAACAATAAATACGTAGTGTAGACTTTCAGTCATTACAGAAGCAAAGACTACGTTACTTTCCTAGCAGTCAGCTTAACGTAAAGTGTTGCAGCAGCCAATATATTCGTATCATCAAAAAGAAGCATTCAATTATCAATAACACAAACAGCAATCTAGTCTAAGTCCTCATGATAGTACTAAATAAAACATATTCCCAGAGTACTATGAACAGGCAAAAACTGTTTCCCAGCAATTACTATTAGCTTTAAACTACATAAAGAAAATTCAACATTTCATCTTGTCAGCTACTCACAAATCAAATCTTCAGTCTTATCTGCATACAGCCAGCTGGTTTTTAAAATTCTGCTGTCATTGAGGAGAAAAATAATTAAGCAATATTATTAGTCATCTTACCATTGTTCCCTGGTGGTTGTAATGCATCTCCTGTCAAGCTGCACCATCCAACTGGGAAAATATCTCGAGAATCACATCTGCACCAATAGTCAAATGCTCCTCTCCAGCCATCAAATGTTACAAAAACTTCATCTCCTTTAACATCTCCAATGGTTGCTGGGCAAATCAAGTATGGGTTCTTTCTATCTATAGCTTCAAGCTTCATTCCAACTTTAAAGCAGTTTGGCACAGGTTTTGGTGGTTCCTACAAAAGTAAGAGTTGCAGAATATCTGTATTTCCACAGCCTCATAAAAAAAAGAAAAAAAAAAAACAAACCCACAAATAAAACAACCCTTCATTTATCCTCAACATCCTTACTACTTATACTCACTACTTTCAAAAAGTTATAGCAGGCATTTAAAGAAACTTATTTGTATTTCAAATTTGCCTATTCTCTTCTGTATTACAAAAATCTAGATTCTATTCCCACAAAGATAGCTAGGCTAATTAGGAAAATTCTCCATGACAGAAAGACCCTGCTAGAATTATTTACATAAGCAATTGTTTGCACCCAATACATTATGTCTGGGCAGCAAGACAGCAAAGACACTGAAACGAAATTATTACATGCTAATAAAGAAGAGGAGATTTGCAGAGCATGGATGTTTCTGGGGACTGATAACTGTCTGGTAAAAGCTTTACCTCTCATTAGTCCATGAAAAATTCATTAGCATTGGACATTATTTATAGGCATCCGCTAACTCAGCTGGCCTTAGACCAATTCCAAGTGGACAAAAGAAAAACAAAAATCAAGTCAATGTGACCAGCATATGTGTACCTCCATAGCAGGAGTTGTGATCCAATGGAACACAAATTACCACCTCAGCCTCAAGAACCTTATTATCCAAACCCATTATCTCAGATGTACTGTAGGCAAGCATGGAGAAGCATAGCTCATCACACCCCAGAAAATGAACATAATCTTATCTAAAAAGATTATATGACATTAACACCAAGTGATGTGATTGCAGGTCTGAACCCAACTGTTTGTTTGCTGACATAGTTGTCAATATCACCCTCAGTACCCATAATGAAGACACAAAATGACAGCACGGGTTTATAACCTCAACAAAAAATGGAACTATCAAGGCATTTTAATATTACTTTTGCTTTTATATAATTTTTCATATCTCTCAGTAACTTACTCAGGAGTCACCTTTAAAAAACTGAACAGCTTTTTCTGCTATTTTCAACTACTTTCTCAGTACATTTTAACCGATGAATAATGTGCCCATTGAAAATGTTTAACAAAACTTTTCCAAGAACCACTGTATTTCAACAGCTCTCATTCCCCATTAATTTTTATTTACTCCTGTGCACAATCACATGAGTATGGTGCTGTTAAGAAACATAATATGCATTGTATCTAAAATCCATGAGACAAAAAACGAGCAAACACAATTTTTCTAAGTATCACACCGTACTTTGAAGTCTCAGCTCAGGAAAAGAAATACCCATCTCAATGGAGCAGAAGCAGGTTGCTTTCTGTCTAGCTCTGTAGCTTGTCAATCCAGTCCAAAGTAATTTTAAATAGCAGTCTTGCCTTCCCTGTCTGTGCTGCAGAAAACAGGGTAGTATCTTGGCATTCTCAATACAAAATGTAACCATGGACCAACTGATAGGAAGTTGTTTACCAGAAATGCCCTCCTTCTTACCTTCTTAAAGAATGCTGCAGGTGCCATTTCAGCTCCATTGAGAGTTCTTAGGAGAAACATTGGCCAAGATGATGCATTCATCTGGAACCCTGAGTAACAAACACACACCCCTACTTTCAGTTTGTAATATATAGGAGAATGATAAAATGTCTCTTTTACTAATGCCTCATTCCCTCTATTTCAGACTTGGTCAAAATAAAAGTAGCCAAGAAGGAATGAACACAGTTGCTTTTGGTAGAGAAAGCTGTGCAGTGTATTTCCCTTCTGAGTGACTTGCCAGCAGAATCACTCATCATAAGGTGGGATATCACAGATAAACTTCTGGGATTAAATGACATGCAGGTTCTAGCACAGTAGAACATAAGGTTGTCTCACACAGTCCCTGGTCCAGCAGAACTTCCCAACAACAAGCACCTTAGCTTTCTCTTCAGGTCTGCTTTTTTTACTCATTCTAAAACAACATCCTCTGTTGAGAGAAACTTTTTTATTTTTGAGAATCTTGTCATTCTTTCACGAGACCACAGACAAAAAGAAAGAACAGTTGGCTTCGTCTCTCTCCCCCATTAAAATAAAAACATAAATAGTCATAAAACCCAAAGAATACTTAATAGTGAAGAAAAAATACAACTACTTTAGTAAGTATATGTATGATGTTGGATAACATAAACCAGAAGATCTTCCTACTTTATTATTCTTCATTAACAAGTGAATAAAAAGCACAAACAACAATCAAGTATGTTTAGATGAACTACCTTATTGAAACAGAACAAAGATTTGGCTGAAAACATTCTCATTCCAGATAATCTTTCCTCATGATCAACTACTTTCCAGTTAAAAGACAAAGTAAAACAAACAAAAAAAAAATCCTTTTTCTTTCTGTGCTTTCCAAATTAATGTTTTAAAGTAATGAGTAAGATAACAGACATAGTGGACATTTTTTTCAGTTGTATGTCTGGCACAGTTCTACAGAAAAACAGACAAAATAGAGCAAACTGGAGCTTTTTCCACAAAGCAAATAGTACCAGAATCTGCCAAGAACTGACAAGTTCCCTCATAGCTGAACCTCAACAATTCTCTTAAAAAACTGTAACTAGAAAGGCAGAACATACCTGCAATTCTTGATCAGTTAAATCATTTACTCATCTAAAATCGGATTATGTGTTATAAAAGTTCTTTAGCTCACAGCTACAAGCTATCTCCATTTGAATAAACAGTCTTCACACTGGAACTACCTATGCAACACCTAAATGAATGCACAGCTCATATTTGAAAAATGGAGTCATAATTTGAGGACTGCTGAGCTGATTCTTAGGCCTGGGTTCACATCAGAGTCTTTGTACAACCTAACCGTGTGGTTACTGAAACACAATATTCCCAACTAGCCAGTCCAGAAAACACACACAAGTAAGACAGAGGATTGACAACTAAACAAAAGTTTCAATTAATTTTATTTGGCTTTTCAGTTATCCTGGTAAACCCAGAGAAAATACATCATAATTTTTTCAGAATATTAAGATCTCAACAACAAAAAACACACCTATGGAAAACAGAGTCTGGAAAATGAGTTTGCTACATTAATCACTTTCTCAAAACCCTTATGTAACATGCATAATTAAACCCATGTAAAATCAGGTAGGAGTGACTATTTTATCTAGTTATTACAATAGAAGCAGAACATTAGTATCCAGAAGGTTCCCTACCACTCAGGGAAAAAAAAAAATCAGTTGCTTAAATGTCTAACAGGAGGTAATTATACACCCAATTAGCTTCCAGCTTTGCCCAGAAACAGGATGCTGTAAAAGTGCCAAAAAGGCTTTTTCAAAAGGTATGCCAGAATGTATGATTGCTGGAATTCAGCCTATCTGTAGAAAAATCAAGAGCAGGAGGAATAAAATAATGGCACTCACATTCTTCTCTGAATAACCAGCAACTGTTCAGAAGGCAGGTACACTTACATGTCTGGATGGAGGAAAACAACCACTTGCAGGTGCTGCAGAGGCAGCCTGATCAAAAAGAAGTAATAAACAGTATCTGAAGAGAAGGCATCAACCTTTCTACTGATGACTGTGGAAAGTTTCTCTTCCTGAAGAACAGACTGCCCCCATTATACATAACTGGAGTTGTTTATTCATCAGATTGGTTTAGAAACACATTTTAAAAGGCACTATGTTCCAGAAGCCATATATTTAACACTGGACAGCTGGAGCAGCTGAAGGAATTGATATACTCTTCCCTTTTCCATATTAGTATCACTTCTTTCATTCTACAAGGTTAGATCAAAAACTTCATAGAGGTTAAATGGAAAAACTTCTCAAAAAAAAAATAAATCTTTTCCCCAATGTCAAAATTTTTCAGTGTTTTCATGCAAAACCTCTATATATCCACAGGAAAGAAGAACAAAAAAAGCCCTTCTGGGCTCAAACTTTATCTGTGCTAATAATATTTTTCTAGACTGGCACCCTGATTGCATTTCTGAAGGAACACAAAAGCACAAAAATCCACCCCCATAATCTGTGTGAAATGTCTTAATGATTGTGTCAACTGCTTCTTCATCTGTCTCTCTACAAGCAAATCAAGTTTCATACTGTAGTGAAATGATACTTTTCCTTTCATCTTTCAAACAGAAGAACTGCAAGTTGTTAACAAACAGGGATGACAAGCTTTTTGAGAGGCCACTAAGAGAAATCATACCTATCCTCACTAATCCTTTGATGAGAAATCTGTTAGAACTGCTGATGACACCAAACCATAAGTATGTTCATAACTGTAATATGGAAAACCATCAGCAACCAATTTCTGTATACAATTAATTTCTTATATTAAGAACATTATTTCTCATACGTTCTAAAAATTACAGAACAAGATAACAAGTGAGGGAGCATTCAGGTAAACTTTGGTCATTATTTTTCCTCCTTCTTAAATGCAAAACTATTTTCAGACCAATGTCAAATCTTTAAAGATTTCTACACATAGAAGTTTAAGTTATAACAAATATGGTAAAAGAATACAGATCTATATATACAAGTTAATCACAGCAAAGAAAGGTAATCACACACTTTACTTCTCCTAGTAGTTTATTCAAAGTTACCTCTGCCTATTCATCAGCTAGCAAGGAATTCCTTTGTACAGTTCCCTATTTAATAAACTTCCTCAACAGGACTAAGCCCAAGTACTATTTCTCAGTTTGGGGAAACAGTGTTGTCATCCATATTGCTCATGGAAGGCAAAAGAAATTCTGTGTGCTAAGCATAAGAAAGCTACACCTTGTTCACAAGCATCTGTCATGCTCACAAACAGACCAACCTGACTCCCCAGACCACATGTCGATGTGAGGCGATGAGCATGACATGCAATACAAGCCTGCAGTTGGCTAGAGCTCTGGGGTGCTACTCTTTTTACCTCAGAGCAAAATGCTGCAATTCCACACTAAACCACCCTATGCTGCCTTTCCCAGAACACAATCAATTCACTCAGAGACAGAGGAAACATCCCTACTGCCCTGCAGGGAATTGCCTCTGGCAGCCCTGCCAAGGCTTCCCAGGTTGGTAGCAGCCAGTGCCCTCTCCCTGGCTGCTTGGATGCACTGATGAAGGGTAAAGGGGCAAGTCAGCTTCCCCCAGGCCCTTTCCAAGGGCTACCAACAGGAGCACACACAGCGTCGTGCAACAAAATGTTGTACAGTCATAAAGCAGGTTACGTGTGAAAGAACACTGACAGAATGTGCACATGACTATATCTCATCATTAAGAAAGCTGTTGGACACTCCCATTTAATACTAAGGGACTACTTAACAACAAAAACCCAAACCACCACCACCAAAAAAATGCTCATTCTTGTATCAGAAGAATAATTAAAAAAAAAAAAAAGAAGAAAAAGAAAGGAAAAAAACAGATCCACAATTAAATTAGTCTGAATTAGTTCGCTTACCTCTTTTTCAATCAAATCAAGGTCTGATGAAATGTTCATACCATTGAATGTGCCAAGACAGAAAGGTAAATATGACTTCATGAGAGCAAACCTGCATACACATTTGTTCAGAAGCTTTGTGCCTTACCGAGTGGAGGCTGGAGCATGCCCCCTTTCTTCTCACAGGTCCCGATGGGCTGTATGTCTGAGGAATCCACAAGCCTCCAAAAGTCATTTTTGTTGTCACTTCCGTCCAGCCGCAGCCTGAGCCTGGCACCAGTGATTCCAATCACTGTAGCTATACAAACTGAAGTCACATTGCGAGGATCATGGGCTTCCAGTTTCATACCAACTTTGAAATCATTTGTAGGTGGAATTCTAGACTACAATAAAAGGTAAGAGACTTTTTCTTATTGATGCTACATTTACCAGACAGTTCAATATACAGATTTCATCCAGCGAAACACATCATATAAATGCTAAATATGAAGACACTTTTGAGCTTTGAGTATTTAGCAGCAAGTCAGAAAAGGCAGCTGGATAAGCTACCAACAGCATAAGCATGACTGACTCCTAAAAAGATAAGCCCACTAAGAGGGGTAACAAAGAAATTCTGATGAAGATACAAGCATGAAGATGGGAGCAGAGATTAATACTTGAAGTGAATGGAAAACTTGATATTCAATTAAAAAAACACCAAAAAGCAAAACACAAACACACACACTCATAAAAACCCCACTCACGAGGTTTATTATCTTTCAATTCCAAAGAAATGGTTATTCTGAGTGAAACAAGATTTTGGAAATCTAATGAAAATTTGGACCCTACTGCCCTAGGCACTACAAAAGCTCAAGGTAAGAACTTCTGCATCAAAAAGTTTACGTACAAAGAAAGAAGACAGAAAAAGGAGTTAGTGCTAACATTTTACAGAAAGAAAAACAGTCCTAAAGTCATACAAAACTTTTGTGCTAAGACAAAAACTGCAGTTTGTGCTTATTCATATAGAACTGAATAGAATCACAAATATACAATGAAAAGCCAATTTAATTAGCACAGCGGAAAAATGTGACAAAAGCAATTTGGTCTTTAAACAGAACTTTTTGTCAAATGCTAAATATGAACAAAAAAGAATAGTTTTTACTATCAACACTACTGGCAGAGATTGACTGGACTGCAGTCTGATTACTTGCCTTCTATGGAATTGCAGGCAGTGACATTACCTAGTAATGTTCAAAATTTTATGTTAACACTAACGGGGATTGAATGCCTCTCATTATTCTCTTTAGATGTCTTCTCATTTCCAACCTAAATTTATTAATGGGATTTTTTGCCAACACTATTGTTTAACTTAAATTGTTTTTGCACTTTTGCAAATAACAACAAAATCCACAGTGTATTTAGAGGGCAACCTGGCTTTTTTTCAGCATCCTTTCAACAAGGTTCATAAGTCAAGCATCAAAGTTTCTCTTAGGAGATGATGACTATTCTCTTATGACCCTGAAAGCTCTTTTCTGCAACTCTTCAGTCCAAAGTTGTTTTTGAATACAGACACTGAGAAATGTAAGCAGCCTTCCCTATGACATTTAAATCCAGTAGTTATCCCATCCTGACTAATGCAACCTGACTTCTAATTAGGAGGCAAGTAGAATACCCAAACCCATGGGCACTCATGTTCACAGGATTCCTATGTCCCCTTCAGCTGCACACCTGAGCGGGTCTGGTTGGGATCCCATAGTAAGCAGATAAGGGTGCACTGATCTGTCTAGGGACACAGGAAAAGACTAAACAAATCTGCTACTGCAACAAGCGTTAATAGTATTCTTTCTCTACCACATCTGAATGTCTGAAACACATCTTCCCCTACCTGCTGTGTTGTGCAGGTGCACTCTTTACAACACACCCTGGATCAGCAGCAGGAGCCCTGGAGGAGCCCAAGCCCAAAAACCAGGGGCAAGCGGCATTCGGCGAATGCCGAGTGTAGCATCTGCCAATACTGCACTCAGACAGCAGGCTGGCTGAAAGGGGAGCCTGAGCATATTAAATTTAAAGGGCAATTCAATTTCAGGATATTGCTTGTCAAGCTGTTATTTTCTACTACCAGGAAAAGCAACAGAAATTGAGACATTGGGGAGTTTGTTTATATGTTTGTGAAAAAGGTGAGGTTGTTTAAATATCAACAACACAAGGTATTCTACTGAAAAGGTAACTCCTTCCATGCTAGTTTGTCCTTACAGAAAAATAACAAAACTCTGCTCAGTAACAGCCTTCTTTTAAGTTCTGCTCAAACCACAAAGGACTGAGTTTTTACATTTAAAATTTTCAACTTCTGTTGAAATGCATTGAAATTTCAAGTAGTAATTAAAAACAACTTAAAGCAACAGATAAAATACCTTCAAATTAAGATAAATACTTTAATCAATTTCCATTAACTGTCTGTGTCTTAATTTATGGTAGATGCTTTAATTTATTGCTCTCCAGGTCATTTTTAATTACTACAAAATTTAAACTTGCAAAATTCCCACAGGTCACAAATTCTGGATATAATTGTCAAATTAAATTTCTCTCTGCTCTTTATTTTCTGGCTGGGCACAGCAGAGTACTTCTTTGCATTACACAGAGAAATAACAACACGAACTCATGTGTAACCCAATAAAAGTCAAATTAGTCCTATACAAGGCACAAGCACTTTAGGTTCTAAAATCTACAAACATTATGTAGTGAGACAATCCAGCTATGTACTAATCAACATTGTATATCACTTTCTACTTAAAGGTCGACTCTCAGAAAAACTCAAAGTTTGCATATGTAAATTGTTTTGAAATTTGCTATGCACATAAATTAAAGCTCATCTTTCCAAACCCACACACTCCATAAGTAACCCAAGGCACTTGGATTTATCCCAGTCAGTGCATACCACCTAAGCATCTCTATTTAAGGTGTTATTTGGTTGTTCCATTTGGACTTCTTGAGCATTAGTAGAGAATAGGAAGGTGCAAGAAGGGCACGCAGAAAGGTTTCTGAGCAGCTTTCTGCAGTAGTTCCATTTCTCGGAAGCATACATGATGCTTTATGGTGAGTATGGCATTAACCTCAGAATGATCCAGGGATACACTACCACACTCTGCCCCTCTCCAAGCAGAATCTGAGGGCTCTGCCTTGAGCTGAGCCTGTGAAAAACACATACTGTGAAATTAATTTCTGAAGTTCCACTCAGAGTTAGTGACACCGCTGCTCTTAGCCATGTCTCATGGAAAGCAGCATAAAAGGGGCTCTTTGCCCTTTATCCTCACCTGCAAAGAGCAAGTGCAGATTCAAGATTCAGCATGAGGAAATACTACCACCTGTTTCTCTCTCCTTATTCTCCATTCCTGCAACTACTTCAGGCTCACTGAGTGACAGTTCCATCCCTCCACAGACTATTCCACTCATGGTGCTTTTTATTTGGCCCTCAACAGCAGGCCAGTATCATTTACTATACAATCACACTACCAACACCTCCTAGAAGACACTTTCTGAACATGCGCAAGCCACTGAACTAGACATGCACTGCTTGTCACACCTATTACACTTCTATCAACCTGAATTACCTAATTCCTTTAGCTACTAACTTCCTAATACAGTGAAGGCACACAGACCAAAGCACACCCTATTTAACTTTACACAGACAAGATATCCCTCAGCTTGGGAAAACAACAGCCCTGATTCCCTCTACAGAGAAAGACGCCTGCAAAGATGGACTCAGCCTCCAGAGGGCTGAATAACTCCAGGTCATCAGCTCACACAAGATGGTAGATTTAAACTGCACCTGCAAATATATACCAAACTACCAGGTGGAGGAGAAATCAAACTTGCACGTTACAATGTAAGACATAAAATAGTACATCTTTCATTATAAATCCAGTATTTCCTTTATATTCCGATATACTCTCCTTGATTTTTTTTTTAACTTCAGTATCTGTTACTCCTTAGCAAAAAGCACTCTGCTCAGAAAGAGACAAAATTAAATGTATTTGAGAGATCCAGGAAAGAAGGGGTGACTAAACTCTACTATACACACATCTTGTAGCTAGACAGAATTGAAAGGAATCTTTTAGAAATGGGGCAAAGTAAAGGCTCATCTGATAATCAATCGAATTTTTAATTCTCACTAATACTATGGCAACCTCTAAGATTACTGAAAAAGGTAGAAAATATTTTTGAACTCTGATAAGACTGTTTTCATTAACTGGTCTTTTTTTTTTAAGGAAAACAGAGTCCGAAGATACAGTTTTAATGAAATCCTCAAAGTCTGGCTTGAGGCAGAAACCAAGAATGAAAAACCTTCATAGTACTCATCTGCCAAAACTGTAAGCTACTGATAGCTAGAGATCAAAAGAAGTCAAATGGGAAGTCTAAACACAAAAGTTGCTCCAGGATCACCCTGTAACACACATACACACAGACTTGCAAAACAGTATCTGGCATACCTGTCTGAAACAGTGCAGAGGGGCAGCTACTGATTCAGTCTCTTTCAGGTAATCATCCCAATTAAACTGTTCTGGAAGACAAGATAATAAAAGACCATATACACAGTTTTGAAAGGGGACTTTAAAAGAGGAGTTGGGGAAAGAAAGGGACAAAATAACCCAACTATCTTGAAGAAAATCTTTTTCCCCCTCACTCCTGAATGGAAACACTACCTTTGAAGTACATACAACCCTCGAAGGAGCTTCAAGAGTACCACTAATTCACAGAGGTGATCACACAATAGGTAAAATTATATAAACCTTCCCAATTTTTTTTTGGTAGTCCCAAAAAAGAATATACAAGTCAGGATATCTATATTCAATTCTCTGCATAAGGATCTCCTGAGCATCCTTGTATAATCACATTAGCCTTTCTGTATCTTAGTTCCCCCAACAGCAAGATTGATATAACCTCATGAGTAGAGAGATGATACACACTGAAAAACAGATACATAGATCCTGTTGAAATATATGTTATGAATACTATCCCCAGTCGACAAGAAAGCAAAAAGACTAGCACAGCCTTCCAACTGCATCTTTGTCTCTTTTCATCATAAGTCTGATAAAATAGAATAGTAGGTATTATGGCAATTACAGGTAAATATTACGGCAACATTAAGAAACAGAACCATGGGGTTTTTTCCAGTGTTCAGAATGGCATTGTTGGTATGCATGGGCAAGTGTATTTTACATTTGATTTAAACAGTGTCATCAGTTTTGTATGAACAGAAAAACATAAAGTACTAACATCAAAGACAAGCAATCATTAACAAAAAGTGTGAGAGAAAAGCTACAATGGCACAGCTAATATTTTTGTTACTAAATTATCTGAGTTATTTTTCATATTTTTCCTGTTTGGGCAGTCGGCATCTTCTTGATGTTCCTGAACAATAAATCACTCATGAAACCCAAAATGATGCTGTGGTGCCACCCAGCGGCTCAGCAACACCCATTCACACGGCTTACAGCAATACCCTTGGTGATGATGGAGAGCCCACACCGGGCTTGCCAATAACCCTCCCAAAAACATCACTGGGCTCTGACAGTTAAACACATCCCTGCAATTGTCAGGAGAGAGAGAAGGAGCAAAGAAACAGAAAGTGGCAGCATTTTCCAGCACTCACACACTGCTTCTGTGAAAGACGCGCGGTGGCTCAAACCCAGAGCGTGCCTGCAATAGCACAGCATTCAGGCTGTCCCCATGGGCTGCTGAGATCCTGTTTTGGCATAACAGACTCAAAGGTGTATGAGTCATTTGTCTTTGACACTGCAAAAGCCATGTGTTTGTCAGCTATGTGATAAGTCAGTAACAAGTCATTAAAATCTCAAAAGCTGTTAATTTGGTGGTCTGGAGTTTATGTGGGTTGGTAACAAAGACATTTCCGTGCACCTTGGAAGTCCACCTGTTTTGGAAGGAAAATTTTATTCATACATTAATACAGTAACACTAATTTTGTATTACTCACAAAAGGCAGGGTACATTAACTTCAGCATAGATCAGATATTTATATTTCAAGAAGGCAGAAATGGTTCTTCAGACCTTCCTCTAGAAAGTAGCCTCCAAATTTGTTGCTTTTCTCATAATAGGCCAAGGAGAGTGCAAAAACTGACACATGATGAACTGCCAGTAAGTTTTCATCTTAAAAAAGTTCTTCCTGGAGCCTAATAATAAAGCTGTCACTTCAGGTTGCTTTTTGTTTTACCAAAAAAAAAAAAAAAAATTGTTTTTAATCAGATTTTATCTTAGCAAACTACCTAACTGAATAAAATTAAATCTAGCAAAAGGATTATTTTAGCTGCGTCCTAGCTGTCTCAGAGCTAACATGATGCAAAAACTGTAACCACGAATCAGAGCCTCTCCATGTTAAGGAATGTATAAATAAAGACACTTCAGAGACTGCACCTTATACCGGGAGAAACCCCAAATCACATCCTCAAAAAACAAAAATAAATCTCTATATACCAGCATTTCCCAAATAATCTCAGTTGTTGTAACAGGACTGAAAGTTGGTGGAATGACCCAAAAATACAAAGGAAAACAAACAGACTTGTTTCTTCCAGGGAACAGTTACTAGAAAGACACGTAACACAAGCAGCCAGTTGCAGATAAAGCCAAGAGTAAAACAATATTGCCTGGCTCTTTGTTTTAAATCCTGGCTATCAAAAGCTCTTCCATCAAGCAGAAATGTTCTGGAGTTAAAATCAGAACCTCTCCACCTGCAAAGATACACTGTATTAAATCAGCGTCAGGGTCTCAGAGATGGGGCTAATTATCATTTAATTATGGCAGTCATAGAAATAGGCAACACGTGTACGTTTGCAACATGGAAGACGCATCTCTAGACAGAGTACACAAAAGCTTCTGTATTCTCAGTGTGCAGAGGTAAAGAAGAAACTGTATTACATATATATATATTTCTAATTCTAAAACCCCTGCAAACATGCAGCTTCTGAAAATTAGAAAGCCATAAACGATTAGCTCCCACCAAATGATTTCATGTGCATTTCTCTTCGCACTCAGATCTGCAGGCTGAATTAAACAGCTCATGAAAAACCCATTATGCAACAACCACAACTTTAAAACTCATCAGCAAAGGGAAAGCTAGAGAGATGGAAATTTCATGCTGAAGAAGAAATCAGTATATACTGGAAATAGGAGGAAAAAAAACCAAACCAAAAAAAAAAAAGAAAAAAAAGGGAAAAGGAAAAAAAAGGGACAAAACAAGAAAAAAATGAAAAATGAAAAAGGGAAAAAACCGGAAAAAAAAGACAAAGGAAAAAGTTTATAGCTAACACAGGAACGAGGCTCTAAAATGATGATTCAAAACAAGCAGTATGGGCAAAAAATCTGACTAATTTAAAAATTAAGGAAATTGCTTTATGCCACAGTTGCTTTCATTACTGGCAATGAGCCATGGCTCAATGACCCTTGATGCTCTCTGCAAGACTGTAGCAAAACCCTATCACTTCTCCTCAAACCTGACAACCCCAAGGTAACTCAAGCTAAAAAGGTCTCCGGGAGGTCTTTAGTTCAGCCTCCTGCTCCCTTCAGCCTCAATATGAAGATTTTTTCCTTCTATCAAGGAGGAATTTCTTATGCTCCAGCCAGTTTTTTGTTTTTTCTCCTTCCACTGCACCTCTGAGAGGAGCCAGTCTGTGCCCTCTCTACAGCTGTCGGGTAGTTGAACACAGCAAGGCCACCTCCCATAAGCTTTCTCTTCTTTCGGTTGAAGAAAAAAAAAAAACAACCAACCAAACAAACAAACAAAAAAAAGTTCTGGTTTCCATACCACTTTTTCTGCTTACATCTTACATTCCAGCACCTTTCTTAGTGGACTGCCCGCCATCCCACTCCAGCACAGCAGTGCCTCCCTTGCGCTGTGCGGCTCAAGACAGCTCTGCAGGCGCAGCCCCTGCGATACCCCAAAGCAGTGAGTGAATCCCTCCTCAGCCCGCTGCCTGCAGTCCTGCCGATAGGATCCCTGTGCAGTTGACGTCTTTCACCACAAGAGCACACTGTTGGCCCACACTCAGCTTGCTGCCTGCCAGGGTTCTAGGGATTTCCCTGCCAAATTCCTGTCCAGGCAGCAGCGCTGCTGCGGGGCCGGGAGCGACTCTCCATTCGCCTTTGGCTCCCACGGGGGTCCGGTCATCCCGCTTCTTTAGCACCGTCAGCCCCCTTCTTTACCATGGGTAAGTCCATCTGAAGGGCAGTTCTGCCTTCCAGCCTGCGAGCTACTCTGCCCTATTAGATGCTGCCCACAAACTGGCTTGACACTGACCTCTAACAAACGCCACGAGCTACAAGCTGCCAGACGGACCTTGCACTGTCTGACAGGCCAGTCAATTTTTTAACCACCTAACCAAACATCATCTCAACAGTTTTGCTGGAAGAACGCTACAGGAATTGTACAGAAGGCCTTGATAAAGTAGAGATGAACATCATCCACCACTCTCCCCTTTTTCACAGAATCACTACAACAAGAGGCAATCAGTCATGTAGTTCATAACTGGCAAATCCATCTCTGTTCCTGACTTCATTTTTGTCCTTTATTTGTTTGGAAACAGCTTCAGGGGGATTTTCTCCAGTGTCTTCCTGAAGGCTTAGATCAGACATGCCAGCCTGTAATTTCCCCAGCTGCTCCCTTATTGTCCTTTTTGGGTATACTGTTTGACCTTTTCCAGACATCATAAAACTTCCTCAATAACTACCTCTCCAAAACGAGCAAGAAGCCTCACAGTGACATCAGTTGACTAGCACAGCACCGTTGGAGGCATCGCTCCTGCTGCTGCCATGAACATGTGAATGTCCAGTTTGTTGAAGTGCACCTTGTCTTCTTCCACTGTACATAGTGCTTCCGTTTAATGTAAGTCAAAGTTTTACAAAATTTAACTTGAAGATTAAAATGATGAGTTAAGCATCACTTGTAGATTGGTAGAATTTAAGGTCCTCATTTATTTAGGTTAGTTTAATACAGTAACACCATAGCCTAAACATTGTTTGGGCAGATGGAGCACCTCCTATCTTCTCATATCACCCTAATGTTCCCTTGGCACCCATCTGAGGCTTTGGACACAGAGAAGTATCTTTTCATCCCACAATCTCCCTTCTTCAAAGATGAGGTTTCCTTTTACTTTTCATTTACATACTGTTGCAAATGCAGTCATTTCAGTGTAAGGTATTTCACACTTCGCTTTATACCTTGAACCTTCTTCTGTATTTTACAATCACTCAGTTAGAATTTTTCTCCTCCTCATATCACTTTGGTTGATTTTTTCTTCTGTTCTCACACCTCGGTATCTCCCCTCCTCTTCAACTTTCCATATCACACACTCCCCTGGAAACTCTGGAGACTTCCTGGATGCTGGCCCAAAGCCCTGTAAGGCATTTTTCTTCATCCAGCATCAAGAGGCTCATTCTGCTTCCTTGCCACCAAAAAGCCGTAACACAGGCTAAAAATTATCATCTCACCTGTAGAATATCAGGGATCATGCAAGGCACTCTTCTGTGTTTGACAGTTGAGCCTAGGTTTCATGAGTAAACCCAGTTCCCAGACACTGGATTAACAGTGCAACTAGAAATGGGAAAAGGGGACACAGCCTTAAGCTCAGCCAGAGGAGGTTTAGTTTAGACATTAGAAAGAAGTCCTACACATAAAGAGTGATGGGGCATTGCAACAGGCTTCCTGGGGAGGTGGTGGAAGCACCATCCTCGGAGGTGCTTAAGGAAAGACTGGGTTGTGGCATGTGGCACTGAGTGCCATGGTCTGTTTGACAAGGCGGTGTTAGGTCATAGGTTGGATTCAACGATCTCAGAAGTCCTCTCCAACATAGCTGATTTGGTGTATCCCAAGATGACTGAATAAGTTTTGCCTGCCTAGCAATGCTTATCCACAAAACTTTTTCAACACTTTGTTCTCTCCTGCAGGGAGGAGGCAGAGACATCTTCCAATGACTCATGAAATGCAGTTACCTTATCCACATATGAAAAGCACACTGCTGATGGGAGGGTGCCCTATGGATCTCTGTCTGTCATGTCAGACATGATTTTAAAACACAGACATGCTGAGTCCAGTTTGACTGGAGTTCTTTTTACACTGGAGAAGAAGGAAAAAGACAAATACACTTCCTTTTCTGTCTGAAAGTAACAGGGACAAATAACAAAGATGACAGGTCGCCCAGAGAGGTTGCAGAGTTTCCTTCTCTGGATATATTCATAAGTCATCTGGACACAACCCTGAGTAATGCGCTCTAGAGGACCCTGCTTGAGCAGGAATAAGATGACTTCTAGCAGTCCCTTCCAACCTTGCCCATTCTGAAACTGCTAGAACCCAAATAAATACAAAAATTACATCTGGTAAATGGAACAGCAGAAGGCTCTATTACAGCTGTGGTAACCAAAACTCCTTTCTTTGGTGCTAGCAAACATATTAAGGACAGAGAAGATAACTGCAGCAGAAAAGGCACAAAACTGAGAAACACATAAGAACAGACAAATTAGCAATTGTCTAAAATAATAATTGTTTATATAGCATCTTTGATCACATACACTTACAAAGAGAGTACCTGTCTTGGCTAGTAAAAATATCAGGCTCAAGTCAAGCAAATTGAACCATTACCTTCTATACCAAAATACACTTCCTAACAGAGTTACACAAAAGCAATGGTATGTTTTTAACTACCTACCAGTAATAACCCAAGAGACTGGAAAAAAAAAACCCTCATGAAATACTACGATCCAAACAAACACTTTGTCTTTTAGGGTACCTTAACTAATAACCTAACAGCTGCAATACCTACCACTGTTTAAAGACGGGTTGTTTGCCTGCTGATTCTTTCCATCTTTCTCTTTTTTAATATTCTTTGAATCTAAAAGACAAGATTCCGTTACATAATAAATGTAATATTCACATCATAATGATGTCCAGCAGAACACAGAATGCTTTCAAACAATACAGAATATCTTGTTCCAAATACTGACTTTTTATTAATTTCAGTGCATAATCAAAAGGTACTCTAAATTCAATTACTGCACTGCTTTCCTTTCAAAATATATTGTGAAGCACACCATGAAAAAGCAGAGCTTTTGACTACTTTATATCACATTATCAGAATAAATCTAGTTGTAGAATATGCAGTATTAGCTTCAGAGACAGCAACCTTGCTCTAATTTTTAACAGTTTTACTTGATCTACACACAATTTGAGATTCTCAAGATCACTGGATACCTTTATAAATCTTGTATAGGTCACTATGAACTGAGAAATAAGGGGAAAAAACCAAGCCCACTCTAAATGCATATTTTTGAGTTAAAGATTCCTTTCTATACTTATCCTGAATACTCAATATTCTCAGTATTAAATTCTCAAATACTCAAAGCAGCTATCTCAGTGCACATGCCAGTCATTTAAAAGAATCATTCAGAAGAATCTACCTTCCTTATCATTTATCTCCAAACATTCAGAAAGGAGTGTTGTATTTCATTTCTGATGGATATCAGCATTACGAGAGACACAGCTGAACCGGGCAGCTGTAACAGAGAAGGCTGAGGGAGACAGTTCTCTCATTCCTTTTAGTTTTTAATATATGTTGTGTTTGGTGATCTGCTTTTGACACTCATGGACTCAAGTGCAATTCAAATATGACACTGACCTGGCCGTGCCTTTTTTT
>VXAU01006131.1:2144388-2161530 GCA_013399695.1 Formicarius rufipectus | reverse complement strand
TTTGAAAAAAGTTAACTTTGGAATCTTTTTACTAGAGAGGTTCATGGAGAAAAATGATTACAGAGGTCAACTTCAGATGGAACTGCTGAAATGATGCAGGACAGTGCTTATGGGCTATAATCCCAGTAATTCCTCAGGAGTACAGCTTCAACCCACACAAATGGACACCCTACAACTATCTGTGGGAATCTGAGAAGGGGTAATGTTAAAACCAGTTTAGTAACAATGACAAGACAAAAGGCTAACATTCACCTTCTCTGTCCTACAGGTCAAAATATGTTTCATCCAGCCTCTTTGTGACTGAGCCAAATCCAGTTAATTTTCTACTGGGAGGGTGCAATCAACAGCAGAGCCTTTTGCCATGTTCTATAAGCTCAGTTAGTCAGGTTTTCCCAAGAAGAGTCATGAGACTATCACAGACATCAGGGGGTCAGCTTACAGAATAAATAACTTCCCAATCCACATATTTCCAAAGAGGAAATCAGTAACTCTCTTATGTGGGATTCCACTGAAATAAGATAACTAATAACTGCTTCCTGTGAACACCCAAAGCTTGAAAGAACAGAGCCATGGAAGAGTATCCACCCAACAGTGCCAGATTTCAAAGAAGATGACAGCCTTTCATGATGAGAGACATCAAGAACAGGTGAAAGAATGTGAAAAACTGCAGCCTGGATACCACATGTGCTCTTGCTGACAATCACCACACAAATTATTTATTCTCTGTACCACTTAGGTTTAGTGCCTATCTCAAAAATATCACAGCAAATATGAAAGCTAAAACAAAACACTCCTGGCAACGTTGTTTTCTTATCAGCTATTAGAAAACCACAAGAACAAAAAGAGATGATTATATTCATAAGAAGTGGATTTCTCAATAGCAATTTAAGCCTCTATTTCATTTGAGGTTGGAGGCATTTTCTTTCACAGTAAACCCAAAGTACTGTCAATATCATTTGCTTTGCTTTTGATGGCCAGAAATTTGCTCTTTAAAATGCTCAAGTAAATCTCACCCACCACATGCAGACACATCCAAAAGCAAGTCTGAATAAAACCAAAAAGTGCTTTTAAAAACTCCCCTTGCTTTTATGCATTTCAGCTTTCAATGGGAAGTTGGGAATACCATTACAAAGCTGGAGTGTTTTGTCTAGGCAGATGAAAAGCTACCAGCAGAAAGAATTACCAGTCTGCTTCTGCATGAGACATTCTGTAATTGCTACCACCCCAGAAAACTTTCCCCCCAGTCTCTCAGTCTACACTTCACAATTGCTATGATGCCTTGGTCAGGAATGTCTTTTCCAATGTCACTAGTTAGGGTGGATAAAGAAAACAAGATTTTATTAAATTCCAATTTCAAAAAAACTTTTTTCTTTTTTTTTAATGCACGCTATTCTTCATTTTAAATTTTGATATTCTAAATTCTAGTAAATTAAGTTCCCAAAGATCATGGAAAAAATCAAATTAGTGGACTAAAGATGACTCTCTAAGCACATAATCCTCGCTTAGTCAAACTTTGACGTCAAACCTCAAAAATGAAATTATGAAGGAGAGGAATGCTTCTACAGGTACAAAGAGTATTTTCTTTCCATCTCCATCCACATTCATCTCCTAGTCTCACTCAAGGACTAATTCCTTGGAAAACTGAAAAGTGGACTTGAAAATGGGAACTTCATACATACATTTGAGACAGAGGAGGCTCAGTAGTGTTCTAAAGTCTTGAAGCTCATGGTGACAAAAATACAGGTCAGTTTAATTCATTATCTATCTTCCTTTGTTCATAAAGTTCGTTTTTGAAGAAACAACCTTCAGTTTACTTTCCAATGTAAAACACAGTATGTTTTAGATCGTTTGCCCAAACAAGAGTTAGAATGAAATGTTGGTACTGTGGGCTTAAGCTAATGCTACCCAGCTCTCTTTAAAAACAAAGAATACTATTCCAATTTCAAAGGAAGTTTTAAAAATAAAGTAATACATGTAAGTACATAGAGTTCATATATTTGCTGTGTAACTATATATATTTAGCCTATAACACATACAGGCTAAATACCCCATGAAAGATTGCTTTCTTCTAAGAAGCAAGATCAGAGTAGAGTAGATACGAAAATTACTAAAGTAACTTATTCTATTGTTCACCAACTAATTTTTTTTCTACAATGCACTTCATAAGCTAAAACTTTAGATACAAACCAAGATTAGAGTTAATATTATTTAAGACATTGCTTTCTGCTTACCAATTCTGCTTACCAATTCAAAACTGCCTGTGTTTACATAACTCTCACCCTATCTGTAACCACAGAATTCTGCTGATAAGATTACTCAACAGAAAACAGGCAAGAGCAACCACATCTATCATGCAAGAAATTGGAAACAAAGAAAAAGACAAAACTATCTCGACTGACTTGTGAATACCCCCCAAAAAAAAAAAAAATCAGAGAAGGCAGTGGTAAAGCTCTGGCAAAGATAATCCTAGTGACCAACATATATTTCCTCTCACAAACTCCCATGCTGAATTCCAGCTTCCAGCCTGAGATGCTTTGAAACTCTGCAACACTTCCTTCTCGAAGTGAACCTTTCAACAAACAGGATGATTGCTTTATCTGAGTGATGGCAAGCACCATACTTCTTGACAGTAACAGTGTGCTGCGAGAGGAGGCATGTATGTGCCATCTCCTAAGCCCTGCTATTGGCTTGTTGCTGTCTGAGGAAAATGCAGTTCACAGTCATCCTTTCAAGATTTCTGCAGTTATCTATCAGCAACCTTAAAGTCTTCAACTCTGCTGCTGGGTGTTCAAAACATGGCAGGATATCACTTGTCTCAAAGAAACCTCTTGTCTCTTCCAGATGGATGAGAATGCCTTTGGATGAATGAAACCTTTGCTCTTTCTGTGCCACACAGTTACTCACCTTCAGATGAAATTTACTAGATAAGCCCAAGACTTTACCTCGCTCAGCAAGGGGCCTTCTTCACAATCCCTACCACACATGGTGTGAGCACTTCTTAGATGCCCTTCACCAAGCCTCAGTGCACACAGATTAGAATATCAAGACAGAGTGAACATGAAATTTCTCCTTTCCTTCCTTTTTTGTGCTTCCCTAGTAGGATTCTTATCTTATCTGCCTGGAACAAGGAGTCCCTTTGAGAATATTTAGACAACAGCCATTCCGAAAGCCTACAAGAGAAGGGGATAGACTTCCTCCATAAACTTCTGGTACAACAATTGAATGGATGACTCCTGCCATTACAGAAAATCTATTATAGCAAAAGACAATTATTTACCAAGGGAACACACAAGCACATAAAGAAGCTCGGACTGAAGGTGGAAAGCTCAAGAAAAGTACAAAAGTGTTAGAAGCCTTTTATGGGGGAGGACTACCAATCTGAAAGCTTTGAAAGCAGCAGCAACCTGGTGTCAGACAGTGAGTCTTTCTCTCTTCACATGCTCTTTGTTTCACCAGCCCAAATACTTGTTTCTTCTGAAGTCTCACTCTTTATTTTAGCACAAAAGTCACAATTAATATCTGCAGACATGACACAGCAGAAATCACACCTTTGTGGTACACTGTGTATTTCTGGACGAATTTCTTTTAAAATGTTAGTTTTATCTTCGTGAAACAGCTGCTAATGCCAATCACTGTGATAAAATTTGATTCCTTGTACTACTCAGTTATCATCCTGGCAAATTATATACAGTTACAGAATAAAGGTCTATGTTTTCATTAACAGCACATTTAGACACATTCTTCAATTCCAGAGCAGAATAATTGTTTCAAGGCTGTCACAGGACAGAATGACTGGTTGAACTTGTAGAACTCCAGGTCAGCCAAACTTAGCATACTTATTGTGTAACAATGCAAAGTTTAAACTTATCTGTATTCAGCACATATCAGAGACTGTCTTTTTAATCTAACAGTATAGTAATAGTCAACTAATACCCCACTGGTTTCAAAAAGAGAATTTAGCAGGTTCCACATTTTCCTCCTCTTGTATTAAAGCTACCAGGTCTTACCTTTAACTGCTGTTCTCCCCATGGTAACACTTCTGTGATCTCCCTTCTCACAATAAAAAGGCTGAAGTTGAAAGACCAGTTAATTCTTCCTTTCAGCACAACAGTTTCCTGTGGAGCAGTAATACAACAAGTTAGGGGGGAGGTTGTTGTTGGTGCTTGGGTTTTCTTTTTTTGGAAAGGATTATTATTTTTTTTTTGTGTATTGGTGTATAATCATCTTGCTGGTTTTAAGTTGCAGATGTTTAACAAATTATGTGTAAAGAGTAACATGTAAACAAGAGTTAAATACAAGGAGCAAAGCTACCAAATACAAACTTTCATTTCACTGTTTTAGACTGTTCATTCTATAATAATCTGCATTTTCTGTGGGTTTTTAATACAAAGAAAGACATAAAATGCTCATTATTCCTTCCCCCCCACCCCTCCTCCAAAAGAAACACTATTGTGAAAGGGGAAGAAAGACTATTATATGTAACTTACTCATCCTGTTTCACTTGCAGAGAGTTTAACAATCACCAACTTAAGCACCTTTGGGTGAAACATGCTACCTTGCACAACTACAGCTGAAGAGGGAACAAAACACTGATGTAAAAACTTGACACAAAACCCCAAGTGCTCACTGATACCCCTGCCCGGCAGCACTTGTAACAGAGAACTTGCTAGGGTAATGCTAACTTCAGATAAAAGCAGTGAGCCACATTCTTGTACTGTTTAGAAACCAGAAGGGACAGATGAGTTAAACTAGAGCAAAACCACAAAAGCAAACTTTATTTTTTTGTGTTTGTTGCTGTGATTTTTCTACTCCAGCATCTAGTTTTTTGAAGTTGCACTGTGTTCAAAGCACTTAGTCTCAAAGTTACAAAGTCAGTAAGTTTATTATTCATTTCCATTAACTTTTCAAGTAATAATAGGTAAAAATACATTCATATTTCTGAATTATGTTCTTGGATAATTTCCTTTCAAGGAACACCCATGAGCTGACATCACCAAAAGTTACAGATTTTTTTAAAATTTAAATATGTGCATATTTTTCCCAAGATTAATTTTGTCACAGGGAACATTTTTAGAAGATACATCTTGTCAATGTTACATAAAATAAGTAACAGTTGAAAACCAAGTTATCTACTTGGAATTTCTTGAATCTTCTACTCACATGCTAAAAAAACCCAAACGCATAAATATTACATATAGCGAGAGAGGCATCATACAGCTGAGTATTTTCCTGAAACTGTGACATTTCAGTGAAACTTCAAGGAATTTGCACACTATGGTGATGGACTGCATGATGAAAACTTTATACAGTGCAAGTCTCACAGCTAAAACTAATTAAATATGTTTTGATAAAATGCCAGAGACTGAAGAATTCATTTAGTGCGTGTGTTGCATGTGAACGTGCCAGAGACTTATTACAAAAACGTTCAAGATTGAGACTTGAAAGTAGTTATAAATAAAACTGAATACTACTATAAAATAGGCAGGTTTTACTACACAATAGAGTTCATAGCATAAGTGATCATCAGGATTAAGAACAGAAATCCTTTTAAGCCATCAAATAAATTTGAAATACTTGATACTTTCATAGACTCCCCCAAAAATTCAAAGCTTTTCCACCACAAGTAATAAATCATGAAAGGTGATGCAGAGTCAGAGTAACTGTTTTTACAGATTACTTTAAAACAGTGAATGGTTTTTATCTTTTTGTTCCAAGTACCAGATTGCACTTGGTGCAGTAATAAAGATTCCAACCCTGCAGTGATAGTCATCAAGTTTAGCACAACCAGAGTGTCTGTCAGAACATAAAAAGGATTCCAGCTTTTCATTAGCTTGTGTTGTACCAGATAGGCTGTTTTACAGCATGCCCACCAGCCTGTTAAAAATATAAGACAACTGAAAGTTCTGAAAGTGCTGTCTGAAATGAGGCAAACCCAACTGCAGGAACACAATATATTGCTGCTTCGAAGAGGTGCTACTTAAAACTCAGTTACACCTAAGTATTCAGTTTAGAGCTGCTATTAAATTAGTGCATAGATTGTGCTGTTTGTCACAGAAAACATCCAAGAACGCTATTTCTGAGCCTCCCTCTAACAACCACTACATGCTGCTGAACTACAGTAAAATGAAAACCAGTTACCTCCACAACAGAGCAGGGTCAGCCTGAAACAAAGTGTAACTTCTTTTGCAGGGGTAGACCTAGGAATAACTTTCCATCACCTCACAGAATTAAGTGGCAAACCCTAAGCAAGGCAGTTATGTCCTTTGCTAACTTGAGACAAAGTCCTCTTATGTCGCACTCACCATCACCAGTCTGGCTCAACCCACAGCACACACACTACAGAAGAGAAGAAAACCACCAAAAAATACAGGGGAAACACCTCCAGGGGACATTTTGGCAAAATTACACAGCAAGGACTCAAGGCATTCTTGTACATGCACCTTGGAAAGCAAGATGAGTGAGAAAGATGGGTTTAACAAATTAAATCTAGAAGCTTCTGGAAATGAAGGGGGAAATTAAACAAGGTCAGGGACATACGAGCAAACAAAGCAATGCAATGGCAAGGTTGAGGTGCAATGGCATTAAGGTGTAAAAAAGGAGTAGAATGAGAACCAAAGTTATAAAGACCAGCTAAGCACATGGGTTGTCAGCCACAGACAGAAAATGGCCAAAACTTTTAGGGATTGACAGTACAGAATCCAGCGAGAAACCATCTGCTGCAAATTAAGGAAATTGAAAAAGCAAATGGGAAAAAAAAAATACATAAACCCAGGATAATACTGGATTAATCATCAAAATATCTTCAATCCAAAGAGCATTCAAAGGATCTCCACACTCATGAAGTGTATTATTTAAATCACAGTTCATCCTGTAAACTGAGTTTTAGCCTTTCTCTGATTAATGTCCATTACATTAGCTACTTTTTAAAAAAATCAGATGGAAAGCATTCATCTGCCTTTAATTCCTTACTGAAGTTTTTATTGTTAATCCCCAAATCACTTCTATTAGCCATCTCCCACTGTGCAAGTCCTTAGTCAGAAAGCAGTATATTGGTAGACAAGCCTAAACCTTTGCACTCCCTGCACTGCTAAGACCAGGTGACAGAAAACAGGATGAAAAATATTTTTCCTGCCTAACTTTGGTGTTTTTATTTTGAAAGAATTTATCAAAGGACATGTATTGCTGCAAATTTCAAAGCAGCTAGTATTGTACAGAAAACACCAAACTTGCTTTGTTTTGCCTGCCATGCATCTCTATTATCCTTTTCACTGTAAGTCAGGCACTCAAACAAGCTGAATGTTCTGGAAAAAAAAAAAAATCATGCGTATTTAGGGCTTCTCAGTGCAAGTTTATCTTGACAGCATGCCTGCTCATAAAAACACACAGCACATAAATATGGAGATAAACACAGCATTTAAAAGAAGCCTAAGCAACCAGGAAATTGTGGGTTTATTTCCTACCAAAAAGATTACAGTTTTTCTGTCTATGACTCTGCATCTCATTTCCAGAGGTAAGACAAGAGGCACCGATTTTAGAGCCCATTAGCTTTTTTGACCCTACCACTGGTACAAATGCAGTAACTCAGATCTCATAGTTGGTGTCCTCCCTTGTGGATTGGACAGTCACCAATGAGCAGGCTCAGCTGGGTAAGAACTGAGGCTGTTCTTTACACAGGTACACAGCACAGACCAGGAATCTAACAAATCATCCACTTGGAAGCATCGATTAAGTTCTAAATTTTAGCTTGAAATAAAGGCATTTTTCAGGCTTAAAATGAACAAGGAGTTACACTTGCCGCTGCTTTTCTTCTACAGATGCTTCCAGATTAAAATTCCATTTGCAAGGTGGAAAAAGAATTGCAAATGTTTGAACAGCAAAACCAGTTCTAGACAGAAAATAGGCACAGCATAAGCTAAGAAATACTCGCCCACTTTCATATGTGTAAGTCCCACACCTGCTTTCACAGCCAGTGTTCAGATGCTGTTACCTTTACAAACATAAGAGACACCAACTGCAACTGCTGGCCACGCTCCCACCGCTCCTCACCTCTTCCTGCTGTTGGTCACTGCTGAGAGCCCTTCAGGAACAGGACCTGTGCAGCCTTTCCACGGACTGACACAGTGTCCAGCAGCCACAGCTCCCACACGTGCACCTACGGGCACCAGCTGCTTCCCAAACAAGTGCGATTTAACTGCATTACTTCAAAGTTATCCTTCATGAATCTGGAATACCTTCTTCTTAAATCTAATCATCTATTCATCGGCTGTCTCCTAAATAAAAACTCTACTTCAATGCCATTTGCCCAAGTTTTTAAGGGGTTGAAAAGATGGAAACAAAGAGAGTAAGACTTAAAAGGGGGGGTTTAATAAAATAGAACCCTTTCAAGTTTTCAATACCTGAAAATTTACTTTTCAACAAGTTACCTAGCGTGTAAACTCACTTAGTGCACTTCAAGACAAAACAGCACGTACTTCTTATTTCTGTAATATAGATAATAACTTTACACCTCTTAGAGCATACTATAGCATCCTTATGGAAGAGTAAGATATCAAAGGCTAAAAGAAAAAAGAGTAACACAAGCTTTGTAGTTGCAAATTAAGAATTATTTAGCATTACACATATATGACTTCAAAGAACTTAAAGATCAGGTCTTCTTTCATTCATGTACAGAAATACATAATCAGTCAGTGTTCTGACAAGAAATTTGATTCAAGTTGGATTTCCTTTTAGTTCACATTCTTTGTATTAAAAAAATAGTGATTGTCTTTCAAGAAAAAGGAACTTAAACCTCCATGTTTTCATACAGCAGAACTTCTAATAAATTGATATATCTGAACACCTCTTCTAGACAATAAAAGCAAAGCTAGGACAGATAGACTTCTGACAAATTTATGGGCTTTCAGAACACAAATATTAGCTAGCATATATATCACCACAACAGCTAAGCTTGAATATTTTTTAAGTTTCTAAAGGAAGAAAGTAGGTACTTAGTGTCTTACAAATATATTTTTGTAATGTCATTTGCTTTATTATCAAGAGGAATTTTCTGCACTTACAGAAATGCTCAGAAAGTCACCAGCAGTGAACTGTTCACTATTTATGAAGTGATTAGCATAAACAAACTTTTAAGCTGTCACCAGTAAAATACTGCCTGTAAATGTTCTGCTCTCTCACCAGGTAAGTTTACGATCTGCTTTAGAATACGAGCAACTGTAATTACAGTAAGTCATACATTTCACGACTACAAAAATCTCTCTAAACTCTCAAACTCTATTACGTGTGCTATTCAGTACAGAGTAAAGCATTGTATACTTTAAAAAAGCAATGCTAACAAGATTTAGACCAAAGATTTGTCCCCAAGATTCCTGAAACAAGAAATAATACTTATAAATGCAAACATTAGAGAAGGTCTCCAAATTAAACAGCATAGCTCATATCAACACACAATAGAAATCTCACACAGATTTAACACTTACTAAATTGACAGTAATTTAAAAAAATGCATCTTAGAACTGCTCTATGGCTACCAGTAAAAAATTAAAATAGCATTTCTCCTCCTTCCCTCCCTCCCCATCCTGCTTTAAAAGTCAGAAGATGTGGGGTTGTAAAAACCAGAAAAAGGAAATGGTATGTGTGAAGTCAGCAGTTCAGCAAAGCGGCTGACTGGCCATTAACAGCTTTAAATATTCTTAAAATGCCAGTCTTACCACATGAAAGGGTAGTTTAATGTTGTATTCAAATAAATTTTAAAAATGCAGCTTATATTTTGATCTTAAGTAAAATTTCCAGTTTTAGGGGTTTACTAGTACATATTTACAGCAGCACAAGACTTTGATAATTTGTTTAAACATTTTGGTGAATTCAGCACACTGAAACCTCTGTGCTGTTTTCCACTTCCCCCTTCAAGCCTAGAGTACTCTTCCTGAAAACATTCATCATCCTTATTCAACCTGGCTTTGACCAAATGCCTAGCTCAAATTTCTTTCATAAAGCAAACTAATTCAACTATGAACACACAAAAACAAGCAAACAAACACACAAGAATTCTGTATGATTAGCATAGGGTAAGAGTGCATGAAATACCTGCATGAAACTCTCTCTACACCCAGATATATTTCCTCTGCCTTCAGCTCAGCCTCCCTTGACACAGAACAGGGGTCTCAGACTACTCCTTCTGTGAGGTATTGAGCATACTTTTAGCATAGTGTAAATCCAGCAGGTAACGGATCAAAGAAACTGCTGTTGCAAACATAGCAAGAGATGCCCAGATGCTAGACAACCCTACACAGCTTTTCTGCACTTGCCTTCAGCAGACAAGCAGGACCATCAGCAGCAGTCAGACTGTGTACATGTAAGGGGACCAAGGGGGAGAAGGACAAGCAGAGATGGGATGCCAGAAGAGGGATTTTTCACCCTTTTAGGCAGCTTTGGCTCCTCTCTTCTACATTGCCTCCGAACTGGAAAAGGAACTGTGGAAGCTTGGTTCAGATATGATCCAACAGAGCTCTATCCACATAGTGCATAGTCAGCAAATCCATCCCTGTGGTCAGGATTTTTTACTCACAACAGATTACAGAGAAACACAGATGCTTTTAGTATGATGCAGAAATCTATGGAAGTCAAACAGCATGCACAATTTTTTTTTCACTGAAGGCATGGAGAACAGCCATGGGACATCTCTGCATAGGATCCAACTGCTGCAAGCACCCCAGGTGAAGTTGTTTGTTTCAGAAGGTGTTTGTCTTCCCTTGCTTTTACTCCATGCCAGCAGCAGCATACTTCTGCTGCCATCCTCTTCCAGCACATCAAGTACCTGCCTCTCTCTTCCCACTTGAGAATGTGGACAACATAATGCTGGCTGGGACTCCATGCCATTGTATAATAACGAAGACACAACTTGCCACATTTTTGCGCTGCTGCAACACTCCACGGTGTTCCCTGCCTTATACAATGGAATAACTACACTGATCCCACTTACTGGTGTCCATTCAGGGAACAAAACCAAACCAACCAGAACTAAATAAATCCTTAAGCAATTCCCTGATAGCTCTTCTTTCTAGGCAATATTTCAGAAGAAAGTAAACTCCAGAGAGATGCTTGCAGTTTCCAGGCACACGCACATCCCTGCACTGGGCTCACCTGTTGCTGATGCCTATAGCTGAGAGAGAAAGCCTTCTTCAGACCCCTTACACAGCAGATCTTCATCCAGATGCCAACCAAAGTACTTGTCCATCTATTTGGACAAACTTTACCATAGAATATCATGAGTTGGAAGGGACTCACAAAGATCATCTAAGTTCATCTCCTGGCCCTGCACAGGACAATTCCAAGAATCACACCATGTGCCATTCCTAAGCACCATTCTGTGCTGCTAGACATTTCTACAGCTAACAAAGCACTAGCAGGTCATAAAAGACACGACAACTCCTAAATGCTCAAAGAACTAGACAGCTGCAAATTCTCAGCTGCACTATTTGCTTCATTCTTCAAAAATAGAAGACAAAAGACTCAAAGCATCAGACACATTTACAATAAATCTCTCTCTCCCATTTCCTGTGACACTTTTCCAATTATTTAAAAAAAAAGCACTCCACAAGTGTTGCAAGCAGTAAAGGGCAACCTTCTCCACCTCTTCCTCAGCAAGACTGCACAGCAGTCACTGGCTGCATGTGGCTCCAGCCCAAGACAGAGGCAGAGCATCCCCCTTTCTGCCACTTCTGCAGATCATTCTTCCGTAGGCAATCCTCCCCTTCCTCCTCCAGCCAGTTGCTTACATCACTGAGCACTAGGAATACTCTGACTAGGTAGTATTTATCTACAACAAGGTGAAAAAAAATTGCATGCCCCATTCAAAGCTTTCCATCTAACTATAACACTGCTAATTTTGGGATTACAACCAGTTCATATCATCCGACCCTCCCAGAATGCCGCTGGTCTGCCTCTTTACAGCACTCCAGTACACATACAGGAGACTGGGAACAGGAGGTGGCATCAAACATGCACCAGCCCTTTTAATCTCTGAGCCCATGACAAATGATAGTGATAAAGAGTTCCACCAAATTTAGCAGCTCCGATACCCTTTCACATTCCTCTATGCACAACTCACTTTTACGAACTGTTCTTTTTAAGTGGGCTTTCAAAAGTGCCCCAAGTATTGCACTCCTTCCACTGAACCTTCCTACATTAACCTCTTATAGATTCCACACAGTACATAAATAATGGCACATGCTTCATTTTAGGTACACACCTCATTAAAATGGTGCTACTCTCTTACAGGTTTTATAAACTTCAGCTGCTCCCTGAACTAATGTATGCTACAGAGGATGAAAGGCTCAACCTCATCTTTGCCCTACACTAAAAGGAATATCGTATTACCTTGAGAAGACAACTGACTTAGATAGATTTCCATCAAAGAAGTGCATCCTTTTTATGAAAAGACTGAATTCCCTTGGTATTTTAAATAGAATTTGACCTGATTTGTGAAGCTGAAGACCTAGAATAAAATGATTTAAACACCACATCTACCTTTAATACGTCTTACTTGATTTTAGATGATAACACACAAATGGAGAAAATACATACCATTTAGGGGTTAAAAAAAACCATCCAGTCCAAAACACTGCTCATGCTTAAGCTGCATATAGAATTACTCATACAAAGCCAAAAAAGAAAATGTACATTAGGATTAGTTTGGACGTAAGATATATAGACAGAATCTTTCCTGTGGAGCAGAAAAGCAATCACTCTTCTTAAACAAATGAAAGCACACTAAAATTCTGTTAAAGGTTTAGTATTTCAGATAGACTTTGATATTAGGCTCTGCAAGTAATTCAGAATAGCAGAAAGAGAGAACATAGAAGAACCACAGTAAGCACACACTAGGTACTGAAACAATTTGGGTGCAAACTGATCAACTACTACCCATAAAGCAGGTGCCTTAGTTAAAGCCCAGAACTATGAACCAGTCTTGAATCTACACTGCTGAAATAAAAGAGATATGTAACTTAACACCATGAAGAAGTGTATACTTCTTTTAGATCCTGAATAAGTAAATAATAAATGTTTAGTCCTATCCCAAGGACAGAGAAACTAAAGCTATTACTTTTTTTTGACAGAGAACTTAGGAAGAGAGTTGCTAAGGCTAAACACACAGTATATCCCTGCATACACACTATATCCTCTCTACTACAAATGGTTTAGTCGTGTATACCTGTGCCTAATGTCCACTGTGTACAAAAGAGATTATCAGAGCAAGCCCAAATAAAAGATATAAGGTGGCTGATAAAGATAGTTGCTGCTTTCTGAATGGTTGTGAAGCAGCTCCTGACTTTCCTCCAGACCTCCAGATCTTGGTGCTTGTTGACCAAGCAGAAAGACTAACACGGAAGAGATAAAGGTACCTCTGAGGGTCATCACCACCATTTATGCATCAGTTCCTCTTTGTGCATACACCCACTGTAGATAAAAGAGGAGCCTGTTCACTGTTGGCTCGGGTACCCGAAGCTACCCTTCCCATCCCAAGAGACAGTAATCTCTTGAAGAGATCACAGATAGAGAATAAAAAGTTTTCGGCAATGTGGGGAGTTTACACAAACACACTGGGACTGAGCCGGTCATTCACAAAATCATCTGCTGCTGCTCCCAGGAGTGAAAGGCAGCGCTGCTGCTCCATGGCCAGACCTGTGGCAGGAGCTGGGAACACACCCTCAGCCCTCACTGCCCATGAAGCTCAAGTCAGCTGACAGGTGCACAAAGGTACAAAAACAGTACTTACACAGAAACATACTCTTTAAAAAAATACAGCTCACTTAGGGACTTAACTCTCTTGCTTCTTAGAGGCTTTACCTCAAACACAGGAATCTCCTCTCCACTTAGACATCCTAAGTAAAGCTGTTCACACACACCATTATCAGTCATTGTTACAATGCAAAAAGAAAATTAACTGCACATAATTAATATTAAATCTTCCTACCACTGAATTACAAAACACTCAGACTTTAAAAGAAGTCTTCAAAGAAGCTGTACAAATTCTCTTAGGAAAAGGATCCGCATATAGAAAAAAACCCAAAATTAAAGTTAAAAAAAAATTAGTCACCGAATTGTATTAGAATGTTAACAAATATTCTGGGATTTCAAATTACATTGAGACAAAATGCAAATCAGAAGGATTTGCACAAACATAAGGACTACTACATATAATGAAAACACCTGTAACATTCAAGCAAAAATAATTTTCCATTTAACATTTCCATTGCTTAATACACACACACTGCTCTATTAAGCCTTAACAACTTACATGGGCTTTTCTGGCTCTTTCCAGAAAATATTTTTCTGGCTTGAAAAATCACAGAGATCTGGTCAACTTATGTTGCATGTCTTACACTTTACAGAACACAAAGTGTATGGTCCTTCACACTTAAGATTTTAATCTCTGGAAGAAGCAATCAGCACTAAGGCTGGGTGCCTAAGGCTATTTCTTTCAAATGGGAATGAACAGAACTTTAAACGCCCTGCAGATGTGGAGGTCACATAGTTGGTTAACAACCCCCCTTGTGTAGACTCCTTGAAGCAGTTTCCTGGTCCATACTTGCAATTTGTACTATATCTACAATTAGAAAATATCACACTGGACTGTCAAATGGTATTTCTAAAGATTATCTTAAAACATGCAAGAATAACTACGAATTTCACTCACAATTGTTTGAGGTAGGTGTATATAGGCAAACAAGAAAGCCAGCATCAGTATCCACAACAGTTAATGACAAATGGCATTTCCTGTTAGTGACACTATTTAATATCAGAGGATAATTGCTGAGGACTTTATTTCTCCCTGTACATTCACTCAGCAAAGGGAGTAAAGAGGACTCTCTCACAGCTCACAAACCCACTGGAATATTAAGACAACAGAAGACACCCATGTACAATGGGCAGGAGCAGCTATCTATGTTAGCTTTGCAGTTTTTTCACATTCTCTCTTAACTAAAGCTGTGCCGTTGTTTTATACACACGAATTTTAGACACATAATGGAATTAACACTCAGTTCTACAAATTTCACACTAGCGAATGCCTCTTTTGAACTCTAGCAGTTAGTTCAGAAACAATGCCTCTGCCTCACGAGAGGACACTATCTGGACGAAGCAAAGGCAGCCCCATTAAATGGGAAAAGAAAAAAAAAAGGCATCTGCACATTCAAAGTAGGAACACATAAAGTCTAAGGAAAAATATTTTAAAGCACTGCCGTTGCCTGTTCCCTAAACTTCCAACATCAAAATGAATACTTAGATACGTCAAAATGTTAGGCGCAATCTAATTGTTATGTTCATATATCTACATGGCTTCTTATCGGTGTGAAAACAGTTTACACTTGCAGCTGTAACACATCATGAAGGGCACGTATTTGTTTTCGCTGAATCTCAATATCAGACACCAAGCAACCTGAAAGATTACACAGATATTGCTACCTATTTACACCAAATAGAAAACAAGAGCACCAACTCCATCCGCCGAGTTTCAAACAAAAGCAATAAACACTACCTTCATATTCAAGACCAGACCATGATAAAGATAAAAGCCATACAAGCACTTCCCGGTCTCAACCTCAGTTTCACATATGCTGTTTCCTGCTGCCTCACGCTTGTATCACTGTGAAACTTCCCAAAATAAAGTACTAACAGAAACGTCTCTAATGTGCTTTTTCTTTACATCAATACAAGTGATACCATCCATAAATAGTACTTACATTTTATGATACCCTAAGGGAGAAAACCAGCTCCCCCTGCTCCCAAGCGTGCAGTCCGGCTGTACAAGTAACTTCCCTGGACATGGTACCAGTGAGACCGCTCACGTGGGCTGTGGGTTGCTGCAGATTGAACAGCACTCGCTGGTGGCGCATGGAAAACTGGTACATCCCAATGCCTTCACTCCCCTATTTATTCCATAACATTACATGACAGCTTAAAACTCAACTGTGACACAGCACATGCCTTCCTGACATTCCTGTTCCCACCTGCACCAGTCTGCAGCTGTTACTGACCCCGAGCCTCACCAACTGCTCTTCTCTGCCATTTCCAAAGAGTAGGAATGCTTTAACAATCCTAAAGTTTCAGACTCCTACTCTGAATAATAAGATTCACAAGGCAAACTTGAAGTTTTTACAAGTTTACAAGTCAGACACGGCATGCTCTGAAAACCTGTTATATCTAGAGTCCATGCCTTTTAAGTTTTCATCACCACATTTAAAATAGGCAAAATATACAGGAGTTGCAAGTGAGATTTCTATTACTAGAACTCACTAAGATTTCACTGTTAAATCTTTTAGGTTTCAGAATTATTTTTTGCTATCTGCTGTAGCATAAATAACCAGAGAGAAACAGAAAATAACTGTAAGGAAAGACTTAAACTTTAAATTGCAGTAATAAAATGTGTCTCCACTCCTAAAGAATAACTGAGCATAAAATCTAACTTAAATGTTGATTTAATTACCAAAGCACTGCGATATGTTCTGTAGCTTGCCGCAACAACTGAAGACAGCGACGATGCACAACACAGAACAGAATTTTTCATAATTAAACTACTTTCTCTGGACCATCCAAAATACGACTCCCAGCGCAAGACACCCTCTTTCAGTCGTCCATCAACATTCGCACACCCGCAGTTTAAGCGCCCCGAAAACGGGCACACCGCCGCCGCGCCCCGCACCCGCCCCGGCCACGGCGGAGCCTCTCACCCCACACCGGTGCGAGCTCCGACCCGCCGTGCCGGTGTCAGGGCGCAGCCAGTGCTCCAGGCGGACACTGTCCCAGCNCCCCGCCAGCCCGGGGCGCCGCCGGTGCCGGGGGAGGCGTGTCCTGCCCGCGCTCCTGTCAAACGCCGCCGGCCCCGCCGCGGCGGCACCGCCGGCTCCGGGACCTGCCGTGCCGCCCTCGCTCGCCGGGACTGTCCCGCAGGCAGAGCCGCGCTTTGCTGGTGCCGGGGCGCAGAGCCGCCCCGCTCCTCCCTCCCGCGACGCGACTCCGGCCACCGGCGGGACCCGCCGAGGAGGGCAGTCCCGAAAGGCCGGGTGGCGCAGCCGGAGCCCGGGGCAGCCCCAGGCGGAGCCGGTGCCGCCTCCAGCGCGGCGGAGCTGGCGCGGAGGAGCACCC
>VXAU01006131.1:2116127-2144026 GCA_013399695.1 Formicarius rufipectus | reverse complement strand
GTGGGGAACGGGGAGCGAGAGCGGGGAACGGGGAGCGGGTGGGGAACGGGAACGGGGGATGGGGATGGGAATGGGATCGGGAACGGAGGTGGGGACGGGAACGGGGATCACGGGTGGGGAACGGGAGTCGCAGGTGGAGAACGGGAAACGGGGGAGAGGAACGGTGGGGAACGGGGACTGCGGGTGGGGAACGGGAGTCGGGAACGGGGCCCGGGAGTCGGGAACGGGAACGAGGAACGGAGGTGTGGAACGAGGACTGCGAACCGGGAACGAGGTTCGGGGCGCCCACCCGCAGGCCCCGGTCGGCCGTGGCTGCTGCGGCGGGGCAGGTGCCCGAGTGGGAGCGGCGGGACGGGCCGCGGGACACCCGCGGGTGCGGGGGGAGCCCAGCGCAGCCCCTGCCTGTGCGATCGTGCGGGGCACCAGCCGCGCTGACATCGGTGCATACCCGCTCGGGGAGTTTGGCACAATTATTTTGCGGGACCTGCGCCAATAAAATATGTGTAATAGCCAAAAAGTAGTTCCTTAGCTTTTTAGGAGGGTGTATCCCTGTTGAGTAAGCTTTTATAGCTTTTAATTCAGACCCCCAGAGGGATGTAGGCATCGGTGTAACTGGTAAAAACCGTAACTTAAATAGTACCAGCCTTAGGGGGAAAGTTGTGCCCAAGTTTCATCTTCACCATTTAACACGACTTGAAAGTGAAATTTTAAATTTGAAATTAAGATTATGAGGATGTGCTTCTAAGAGTATTTTTAATAGAAAAACCCCAAACCCATGAAAAAGAAACCCCAAATGTATACTCAGCCCCCCTCAAATAGGTACTCAACCCTTTTCTGTATGAAAGTGGAATTCATATGGCCCTCTTTAGTATTCTGCATATACTGCAAGTTACTAAAACCAATTTATGTTAAGCACTCCCATAAGCAGTAAATGGTTCTTTAGAAACAGGGAAAATGAGCCCTTGCTGTAATTATAAATATTTAATATTTTGACAGCATGAGAGAAACAAAATTATTGTAATCCAAATGATTAAAATACACAGGAGGAAGACAGTGAAATATGCTTACAGAAAATCTTTATAGCAAAGTGTGTTATGCTCATTGCCAAAGCAGATGAGTGCTGCTTAATTCAAAATATTTTCCCCTTTCTCTCATATTGAACTTTTGCAGGAAAATGAGAGATTAAGTTCATCACAGAGACAGATACAGAAATGTGCCAAGTGTCAATAAGTCCCTGTGAGACACAGAGGAAACAAAAATATATTTTAAAGATACTCTCTAAACCCAAGCCAGCGCTAGATATAATACCTGAGAAATCTCTTCATTGTAAGCCAGTGGGGCACCATATCACTGGTTTCTACAGCTGTTGTTGCAGAGCCTGTCAAACATGAGCTAGTGCAGCTCTGGACCTGCTCGTAATTTCCCCAGGAGACTGAAATCAGGAAGCCCAGCTAATAATACTCCTGCATCTTGGACCCTTGATACAGTGAAATAGAATAAACAATTGATATAAGAATAAATGTCGGCAAGATCACAGATATATCACCAATAAAAAGAGCAGAATAGAAGAAAACTTTTAACACTCTTCTAATCCAGGAGTCAAACGGTTCTCTAATGCCTTCATATGTGTCCTTCACCTACAAACTACAGCTGAAGTAAAGCAAAAAGTTTCTTTACAGTATTATTAGACAAGGAATAAGAAATACAGACTGCTTCCATTTTCCAGCAGAATGATGAGTGTGTTCTCTGGTGGCTCGCCCATCATCTTTCATTTTCTGTTGTAGGTATTAAGTATTTGTGTCAGAAAAAAACGGGCATTTTTTAAGTTTTAAATGTTCTTCACAAAGAGATAAGTACATATGTATGCATGTATATGTGTGTATATGTACACATATTTGTATGGCTTCACTTTTTTTGCAGGGAGATTTCTGTGATTTTACAAAGAAGCAACTACATCAAAACAAAACCAAGAAATTTCATGGAATTGGGCTCCAAAGTACTTATACAACGTGTCAATATGATGTTCTGGGAGGTTGATGCAGGCAAAAAAATTTTTAGAAGAACTGGCAGTTCCTCAAAGAAATAACATTAAGAGTACAAATAAGTGAACTATTTGTGCAGGAGAGGTAAGGGACAGAGTAAGAGATAGCCTGGCTGTCACAGGCTCTTTCTGAACATTAGGGACAAAGCATCCACAAAAGAGAAACTGGGTTAGGAGAAAGCCAAATTTCTCAGTATATTTTAACCTAATTTTTAATTTATACATATATATGTGTGTGTATATATCAGGCATTTTTAATAATGGAGAAAACAGCTTTCAGATTTGACTATCAAAAGACCAAGTGAGAAAATACTCAAACAAAATCTGCTACTTTTGCATCAGCTGGATTTAAAGAACTGGATGATGAAATCTCAGTTACTAATGGTTATTGTTGATAATTTACAGTGAAGGTCAGAGAAGAACAAACAGTATTGTTGAAAGGAACGAAGGAGATAGGAAATTACATACCAATCTGTTTAATCTCAGTGCCCAGAAAAGATACTGGAGCAAGTAAACAAGCTATTCCTTAAGCAGTTGTAACACAAGTAACAGTCAACACAGCGTTGTCAAGAACAAAAGATGTCAAATCTAATCTCTCCTGCAACAAAGTAAGAGGAATCATCAGTGGAGGAAAAACATTGAAGGTCATGTTGGATGTCGCTTTGGTAAGATTTTTGACATGGTTTCATATGATACTCTTTCAGTAAACAGCAAAAATAATGTAGATGAAGTTATTTAGGAAGTTGGTGCAAGCAGTTCGTTGTCAGAGGGACGTTAATCAATTCAGCAGTGCTTCAGAAAACATGTTTATGTAACATGGAGATTATACCAAACTGGGAGGCTTTAGCATGCTGAGGACAGATGTAGGATTTAGAAGGATTTTCGCACACCAGTTATTTGGTCTGGAAAAAGGAGGGTTCTGTTCAACGGGGATAAGTGCACGTTACTGGGTGGAGGCAGATATGATCAGCTACACAAATGGGAAAGGGGGAACTACTGGGCATTCTGCAGTGAAAAAAAGCTGCAATTATGTAACAAAAAAAAAAAAAAAGGAAAAGTTCTGTTGTTATGTGAATCACAGTCTATACAAAGGGGACAATTGTCAGCTACAGTGAGAAAGTCAAACCACATAAAACAATGTAGACAAAGAAGCACAGACTCTTTGTGAAACAGCCTGATTTACATGGCCCTAGGAAAACTCAGTAGCCATGGTCTGTCTGGCTTCAGTAAATACGCAGTCCATGAAGAGAGCAGAAGAGAACAATCTGAATGATCATATCACATAAAATGTGACTTAGAAGGAACTAAAAAACAAAAAGATTGAAGGGGGAAAGTGGAAGAAGAGGAAATAACGTACATATCTATGCAGTACTGATATGAACATACATCAGACATACAATAGACTGCTATAAAGAGAAAAGGATTAATTTGCTCTTTGGTTCCAATAGTGAAATCCATGGTGGATGGATCAGGGATAGGTCAGGTTTAAAACAAAGCAAGAAGACTAGAAAATAAAACTGGTAAGGATAGGGAAGAAGATTGGCTGGGTGTTTGTGCAGCCTCCAACCTCAGACTCTTCAAGAAGAGGCAGGCACCATTGGTCAGCACTGGCACAGGTAGAGTGGCCCTCGGGCAGAGAGTGGACCCAGTCCCTTCCATGGCCACTGCCAACAACACGACTTAATGAATGTAAGCTTTCTTTAAGGCCATTGGAAAGTATCAGCTTCCTTAGGGAAAGGATTTTATTGTTTATTCAATATGCATACCACTATCTTCCAAAAATAAATTATTTCAATAAGAATTTTAAACTGCTTTTCTGTTTTCTGAATCCTCCTTCTTTCAAGCTGTCATGATATGATTGTCCTATGTGAGCAAGTATATTACAGATACATGAGAGGATGTGCAGTTTTCACTACCTGGAGAGAGACATAATTTAGACATAAATAGGTCTGCCTTCACATTCAGTTTATGTGAGTTCAACCAATACTGCAGATTTTTTTTCTGACAGCAAGTGGTTATTTTGTTCTTCCCAAGAATGAAGTTTACTTTTTCCAGAACAGCCTCAGAAGTCCTCCAAGGCCATAAGTGTGACAGTGACATATGCTTTTAATAACATCTTTAATTTTTGTCTTTTTTTTTTTTTTTTTTCTCTTNTTTTTTTTTTTTTTCTCCTGGCTTGTAGAAAATGCCATCACCTCCTTCACAGTTTTTAAACTGTGTAGATTAAGAGCAGGAATAATTTCAGATGACAAGTGTAAAGAACACTCACTGTGACTAGAGTAAGTAAAAACATTCCGGCATTCTAAAGCAATTTCATTTAATGCTATAATATTGCAGCATATATATGGTGTTTGGTCATGCATGTAGGAACTGGTAACACTTGAAGAAAAGAAGTTATGTTACTTTCATTTGCATAGCTGCAAACCTGAAAATAACTTCTCTGAGGTGCAGGAAGCTCACAGAAATATGTGGAAACAGAGTATTGGCCCCACTACTTGTTAAAATATTTATCTGTATTAGTTAAAGATTTATTTGCAGAGGAAAAGCACTGAGAAACCAATTTTGGGTAAGACAGCTTTAAACTATGGGCACTCTTTTGCTGTTGGATGAATAGTCATTAAAATTGCCCCAGCAAGGGAAAACAGATTTGTTATATTATTTAAAGTGAGTGCTTCCTGCACATTAAAAAAACAAAACAAAACAAAACAAAACAAAAAAACAAAAACAAAAACCAAAACAAAACAAAACAAACAAACAAAAAAANAAAAAAAAAAAAAAAAAAAAAAAAAAAAAAAAAAAACAAGGAAAAAATGCTTACTCCCAAAATCTTGGAGACAAAAAACTTCAATAGATTTATAATGCCAAAAAAAAGGTAAAATCTGAGGTGGTATTTTTTCTATAGATGAAATATCAAAATCATCGACATGTTCCTAAACTAAAAGAGTAAAACTGTTTCAGTATATGGAAATGGTTTGTTTCAGTATTTCTAAATACCTGGTTTTGACCCTTTCTTTCTTTTCTTTCACAGAAATTGCATTGTGTTTGAATTGAAATTATGTGAATCTAATGTTTTCAGAACTTTTAGCTCTAAATATCCCATTTTGAGAGCTAAAATAGCAACCTTGTTTTGAGGACTTTTTTGTTTAGATCTAGGAATGGCAGAAAAATCATCCCTTTGCCGGAAACAATTTCAGTGAATCAGAACTACATGTGTAAACATCATAGGAAGCTTTCCAGCTAGGCTAAAACACACGAATAAAATGGCACAAAACATTTTATGAAATTAATTTAAATATGGGATTTGAAATTAAGCAGCACCACCAGGAAACAAAACTGCTATTTCTGGGTCATAATCATAGAATGATCAAGGTTGAAAGAGATCTTCGAGATCATCCAGTCCAACCACCTGAGTGCTACCACTGTAACCCTTAAACCACCAAACCAGCTCACCCAGCGCCAGATCCAGATGCCGTGAACACCTCCAGGGATGGGGACTCAGCCACCTCCCTGGGCAACGTATTCCTATGTCTGACCACCCTAACAGTGAAAAGTTTTTTTCCTAATATCTGAATCTCTCCTGTCTCAGCTTCAGTCTATTTCCTCTGGTCCTCTCACTGTAGGCACAGTAGAAGAGACTGGATCCCACCTCACCACAACCTCCTTTCAGGTATTTCTAGAGAGCAATGAGGTCCCCTCTGAGCCATCTGCAGACTAAACAACCCCAGCTCCCTCAGCTGCTCTTCATAAGATGTGTTCTAGACCCTTCATGAGCCTTCTTGCCCTTGTCTGGACACGGTCCAGGACCTCAATGTCATTTCTAAAGTGAGTGGCCTAGAACTGAACGCAGTATTGGAGGTGCAGCTGCACCAGTGCTGAGTACAGTGGGACAATCACTTCCCTAGTCCTGCTACACAATTCTTAACACAGGCCAGGATGCCATTGGCCTTCTTGGACACCTGGACACATGCTGGCTTATGTTTAGCTGGTTGTCAACCAGCACCTCCAAGTCCCTTTCTGCTGAGCAGCTCTCAAGCAAGTCTCCCCCAGCCTCTAGCACCTCCTGGGGATGTTGTGACCCAAGTGCAGGACCTGGCACTTGGCCTTATTGAACCTCCTGCATCTGTCCTCAGCCCATCAATCAAATCTGTCCAGGTCTTTTCCATAGAGACTTCCTACCCCTGAGTAGGTCAACACTCTTATCCAATTTGGTGTTGTCTGCAGGTTTACCAAGGGTTCCCTCAATCCCCACATCCAGATTGTTGATGAAGATGTTAAACATCACCAGCCACAATACTTATCCCTGGGGAACACCATTAGCAACCAGCTGCCAACTGGTTTTGCCTCCATTTGCCATAACTCTCTGGGCCCACCCGTCCAAACCAGTTTTTTAGGAGGATGCTGTTGAAGATGGTGTCAAGTGCTTTACTGAAGTCTAGATAGGCCAATGAATGGTTGAGCTCTTCAGTTACTATAGAGGAACTATTCTGGATCCAGCTTCATATTTTGGCAAGCAAAATCAAAGTCTTGTTTAATGTACTAACATTTCTCCTTTGGATACTCTTTAAAAGTGGAAAGGAAGTCCAGGGGAAAAAAGCACTCTCATCCCTAAAAGAGAGAGGAAACAAGATGAAGTGTTGATAATCCCTAACCTTGAATTCAGCAGTTGGTGCAACGGCTGCCATATCCCTGTCCCTGGGGCATATCCAGCTGTCTGGGGCCATCAGTGCCCAGCTCAGACTCAGACATATGGCAGGAGGTCTGTGTGGCAAGGTTTGACAGCTCTCTGGGTGGTTAACAAAAAAGAAAAATCCAGCTCTTCCAGTTGTGGGAAGCCTTTGAGAAAATGAAAAATTAAAGCAAATGCACTGTTGTCTCCCACTTTCAGGCCGTCAGACACAGTCATACGGACACAGATGAGGGGTGACTTTCTCTCAGACAGAGCCTTTGGACATCATGGTGCCATGGTTTCCAAATCCAGTGTAGTTTCTGTGATGCTCCTGACCCGAGCACTTTAGCCACAGGATTTGCCAATTGCTGTCAATAGTTCCCTGACATTTTCCTTTGTCTCCTTGCCCTGCCAGCACGCAACCTCCTGTGGCCCCTTGGCTCTTCTGGGTGGGGGGCAGGCAGAAGGGGACCAAGACACTGAGCAAGCAAAGTGGCAAGGAAGAGTCCAGCTGGCAAGTGGGGAAGGGGAGCGGGCCAGAAGCACAAGCCAACCACCACCTGGGCTGCCTTCGGGGCAGGATGGCAGCTGCGACCTGGGGGAACCACGGGAAGGAGCCGCCCCAGTTGGCAACAGGATCTCAAGTACACCATCAAATGAATCAGGGCTCTGAACGATGGCTGTGTAAGACCTGCTTGTGCTACACCCCTTGGTGAGCATGCCCCAGATGGAATGCAGATGATAGGGAGTGCCATGGATGGGTGAAAGGCTAACTGCTAAATAAATGTGCTGCATAAAAATAAAACCAGATTGGTGCTTTTCTTGAAGCTGAGTGTATCAGGATGTTTAAGCTAGTTTGCTATCTCTTTCAATTACTACCCTAAAAATGAAAGAAGAATTAACTGATAATAACCATTAAAGCACTGCTGAAAGTTTAGTTTCAAGCTATACATTGTTTGGCATGATGTGACCAACCATGTGCACCCTGAGAGGCCATTACATGCATGAATAATAGGACAAATGCCATTCTTTGTGTGAACATCACTTATTTCTATTTCAGTGCAATGAAACCTGAGATGCCAGAGTGGTTAATCCTGTTTAGTGCTACCGCCAAGTCAGAGATCTGTCAGCATTATGTTTTCAAATGATGACAGAAGCAGTTTGCTTGCAGCTCTCAGCTTGCAAGCTCACAAATACCAGTGACTTCTGCTTTCCTTAAAACACTGTTCCATGAAATCAGAATAACTTGGTTTAAATGGAATGCATAAAGTGCTGTTTAATTTATTCAACTTCTCAATCATTTATTTATTCATTTCTTTTTAGTCTATTTTATTTGGTTTTATTAAGAATAGATGCTCCTGCCCATGAGGGCCCTCAGCACCTGCCTTCAGGACAGTGTGGGCACTGTAATAGTGTGGGTCTCTCTGCCAGGCACAGCTTTTCTCAGCTTTCTGGTGCTGGAGCCAAGCACAGAAGCCACCAGGGAGTGCCCTTGCTGCTGGAGAGCATAGAGGGAGAGTGAAAGGGCAGGTGCCCAGAGAAAAGGGGTAGGACAAGCCACAAGCACAAGCAGCAGCTGCCAGCACCTCTGTCTTTCCCTTTCTGCAAGGCAAGAGTGGTCATCTCCTGCCACCCCTGCCTGTCCTCCTTTGGGTCTGCACCTCATCTGCAGCAAGATCGAGCAAGGGAGGGCAAGGGACTGTCACAAGCTCTGGAGCAGAGTAAGAGTCCCAAATGGAGTGTTCTTATTAATATTTGTGAATAAGAATTATTTTTACCAAGGCAACTGTTCTAATTAATAATAGACAACCTCAAGTCAGCAGTACGTTGAAGTAATGGGGTTTTTACTTTCTCTCTGTCAGAACATTGCTATTAAATACTTAGAATAAATACATTGTTTGTGTAAGAAATGATGTTACAGCAGTTGAAGTATTTTTTTACAAAGATACAAAAATAATGTGCTTTTCTGTTCTCATATATATACCACCTTACCTTCAGCTTTCAGCTTTTGAGTGAAGAAAATTAAGCATTTCAACTGTTTTAGTTAGCTTTCAAATGTCGCATAAAAAAAAAGAAAAAGTGTTCCTTGCTAAAAATATGAGGATACGAGTACAATTTAGGTATGAAGCAGGATAGAAACAGTAAGAAAATGCCAGAATAGCCCTACACCATTTCTATTCTACCTTCAGGGAGTAAAAATGAAGATTGAGGAATCAGAAGGAGAAATGTTGAAACAGCAGGATGAAGTGAAGGACAAGTCCTCAGGTTAAATGGTACATTCAGAGAGTTTCAAAATAAGTGGTGGAACTGCTAAAATAATACACACTGCATCTCTGGCAGAACAAAGAGACACTTTTCAGGAACTTGTTAGGAATACTTTCTCTGCCTCAGCCCCAACAAAGGGTCAAAGATGCTAATGTTCCCTAAGGCAAATCCTGCTATACTTTGGAAGCATCTGCATATGTTTATCACAAACATAAGAACATACGGTGAACCTGAATATCAGAAAATGTGAAGATCCAAAACAGAAAAATCTGTGAAACTCCTTACCACAGTATAACATTGTTGATACCTACAGTTAAGAGGATATCTCAAAAGGGTAGACCAGTAGAGGTTAAAATAGTCCTGACTGTCTTATGATGATAATAACAGAGATAATTTTAAATAGGAAATATCCCTTCAGCTTTTTCTTTTGTAGGTGACAGCTGGTAAGGGTAAGAAAGAAAATTCTTTTTTGCCTGTAACAGTTGCTTGTACTTTTTATACAATCATTTATGTTGTCATAGTCAGAGGAAAGTCATGGGATTTCATAAACCTCTGATCTTATAAAGTACAAAAATTCCTTTGTTCTTAAAGATGAAAAGCTGTCATGACCAAAATACCAGCTGAACATGAGGCAGGGAAGGAGAATCACATTTCTAATGGAAACACCAGAGATGTAAATGAAATGAGTTGCATAAAAAGTAAGATATAAAATATCTGAATTTCAGAACTTTTTTTTTTTTCTTTCTAGTATGTTTTTTTGCCAAAGGTGTAAGTTCCTACATGCTTGGCATTAATAGCTTTTTCTTCATTCTTTCACTGTCCATATCTTTATTCTTGTTCAGTGGCTTCTGAAGTTATTCCCAAAATAACTTTAGGTAAGCTCTAATGGAAAAATTCTCATGCCTTCAAAGGAAGGAGGATATGAGCACAGAGACAGAGCCAAAACCCTTTCAAATTAAGCCCTCTGCACTTGCACCCTATTGTTGGTGCAGAGGTTGATGTTCCCATCACAAGTGGATTGTTTCTACACATGCAATAAGGATCCTTGAACTCCACTGCTGACTTAAGTGCTTGAGAGAAGAACTCTTTACAAAAGGATACTGCTGGTGCCTGGGACAGCAGCAGAGCTATATACGTATGTAGGCACCAGATATATGTATACACAATATAACACATATAGGATTTTCTCTATGTAAAGTATATATAAAATTTAAGGGAGCTGGGACAGATCAGAATTGAGAATGGCTGGAAAGTACAATGGAAACTGAGACATGGAGGAAGTGTGGCACGAGTACATTTCATAAACTGACAAGAAATAAGATGTACTACTACTTTTACACTGCAAAATTTGTGCCCTACTCCTGGTGGTGTTACCTGATGTGTGCAGCCTGTTGGAGGCTGTTGGCCACTGCTGCCTGTTACAGCAATCTGTGTGAGCTGTATGAGTAGTCAAAGCACCCCTAAACTGCAACTACCTACTGGTCAGCACTGTCCTCTCCACATGGAACCTCCAACTGCAATGTGGGCTCACTGTTCTGGCAAATTTTTGTGTATGCAAGTGGGGTTTTGCCCATTAGCAGCTTAAAGGACCTCATTCGCTTAGAAGGAATGTGAAGCATTAGCCCCTTGGCCACAAGCTGGTCTGAAATGCATTGGCCTCATCAGTCTTGCCAGCCATCTGTGTGAAACTGTCTTAGCAGGAGCTGAGCATGTCTGAACACAGTTTGGGCATTTTTGTGCTAGGAATTGCCTAATCCAGTCAAGAGACAGTGCAGAGGGGTTCCCACTAAGTGAAGTGGCAGGTGTGATCCTATACCTGTTAGAGGTCTTTTCCTACCCCTTTGGAACACACAGAGTTAATTGCCGGTCATCTTCTTTCTCAGATTTAAGATGCCAGTAGCTAAGGAAAGAGAAGTGATTTACCTTCAAATAGTTCAGCTGACCTTACACATTTATCACTTTACAGGATTTCATTTTTCAATGGGGTCTATTGTTTCAACACCATTACCTCCACTTTTAGCAAAGACAATTACAGGGCATTTATTTATACACCAGAGACACATTGCTTAGATTTTTACATTCTTTTCACCTGAAATGGTTCTGTCACAAAACAGTTGTTTGTCTCAAGCAAATATTTTTTCTCTCTAAGTTTTACTTAGAAATGGTCAAATGTCTTTTTATTTGCACAAGACGAAGACTTTATTAACTACCTGTGACAAGTGAAGAACAACTTGAGGTAATACACTGACAGTACATGGATTACTTAGTTAATGTCATACCATTTTATGGACAGACTTTGTTTGAGGATTGTCGGGTGTTGGTTTTGTTTTTTGGGGTTTTTTTGGCTTTTCTTCATTGAGCGAAAAGTTATCTTTTTACTAGACTGCTCTTGTAAACAAACAGTTACTAATGTCCTCCTTACAACTACTTAGCAACAAATAAAACCTCAGTTATTTTGGATTTTGAAAAGATTATTATTTAACATAAATATTATTACTTAAATAAAGATTATTACTTTAAAATATTGTTATTTCAAAAACTCTCCTTGCCAGTCCCTTGCCACTAGCCATGTGATAACTAGGGAATGCATATGACCACCTAAATAATTTTAAGATTAAAAAAAAACCCAAACACTTTTTAGTTTGTTTTTAATTTACAAAGTGGCATGTTTCCATGTGCAGAATGAGAAAACAGAAATACCATTGCACTATCCCCTTCGTGTATCACTACTCTATCCAGTCCTGGTCACAGGAAACTCAGAAAGACAGAAAGTTTTCACTGCTGAGGAGACTGTAAACTCAGTTTTAATATATAAAGTCAGGAACCTCTATTTTTTTATGATTCTTGATGCTAATTCAGTAATAAAATGTCATTTGCAAAATGGTGCCCTAGAATTCTTTGTTGAGTCAAGTTTAATAAACTGACATTCCAAGATGCCCAAGGCATTTGAAAAAATGGTTACTGCATAGAGATGACACAAAAAAAAAGTGTCTGTTTCTCTTATTTAAGTTATAATTAAACCTGTGTACTGCCCTTTAATGAAATCTGCCCTTTTGTGCACAGCTTTAGTGCATCAGTACCTTTAGGAAACAATGATCTAAAGAAAATATAGCAGTTGGACATAAAATTGCCTTATTCCAGAAAGGCAAAACAGTTATGCAGGAAACAGTTTGCTAAACACCAAATCTGAAGATTGATCTACAAGCCCTTGTGAGATGGTGTATGCTCCAGCAGAAGGGAAAAGCAACAGATAGAACAGAAAAAAAAGGTAACTGCTGATTTTGTTTTGCAACTCTGGAAAGCTCCCAAACTTCAGCTTAGCCCCTCCAAAACTCTGGCTTTGTTAAAAATAGGACGTAAACTAGGCCTGCAAATCTGTAAATCTGACTATAAATTAGGATGTGAAAATTGGATACCGAATTTGAGCAAAAATATGTTCCAAGAAAGATATATTCCCATGGAGAACAGTGGGATCCAGACCAAATTAATTTTCTCTCTCGTAAGTCAGGACTGCATCAGCATCGCCTCAAATAACACTGAATCTGAATCACATTGCTCAAACAACTTCCACAAAATATCAGCCCTGACATTCATGATGTTACAGGGTCTGGTGACATCAGCCTCAGCCCACCTTCAGTCGAAGGCCACTAAAAAAAAAGACACATTTATATGTGGGTTTCATTTTTTTCCCTTTAGTTACATGTGAAGTTTATGTCCCACAGTAGATTTTCATATATATCAGTAGTTTTATTGTATTTTTCAATGCACTTCCATGTTTCCTTGGAGCTTTGTTGGCTATTTTCACTAGGAAGAAAGCTAGTTACATCAGTCACTGATGACAGGAGTATTTCTTTGGTGCTATTGTTTGTGGTTTACAGAGGCTCTTCGCACATCCCTGTTGCCCTGAACGTTGGAGGCATCAAACAGGATGGAGGTGGTCTCCTTCACAATACCTTGCTTTTGGAAAACTTGCCTTTCCAAAAACCAACCCAATAAAGCTATCATGCATCAGTGTTTCTTTTGTTGTCTCCTACTTCTACATGGATTTTTAAACTCCCATCACCAGAGTCTCAGACAAAGACAGTACCTTGTCTGGCTCTGTCCTCCAGCAGTGGCTCCATTTCTGAAGCTACTATTAAGCAAATGGGTTTCTTTCAACCCAGAGCATCGTAAGCAGCATAATCAAATAAATCTGCAAACCCCAGACAAAGGTATACCTGCTCATAGGTGTTAATGCCGTATGTAATCCAGATTTCTTAACTGTGCCTTTAAATACAACATTGTGCAGATTAAGTGGGACATTTATTACTACAGGCTGACTGAGTTTTACATATTCAACACCTCCTGAACACCTGTGTGCTCAGCACCTCTCTTCTCTCTGTTCACATAGTAATATATTACAGAATCAAAATGCTTAATACTTTAGCATACACTGGATTTGGCTACTTTAGTTCTCAAAGGGGTAAAAAATTAGGAAATGCTTCAAATATGAACTGAAAAAATTTGATTTTGGACCATCTTTCTCTAATGGCTTTTAAGACTATTTTTCTACATCACTGCAAAATCCTTCCAGAGTACAAGAAGCTAATATGAAATGAATGCTCCATTGAAGGTGCAGTCACAATTACTAAAAGTAAGACATGGAAGAGAGTATCAGAAACATTAATCAGTGCATGATTGAAATAAAATAGAAAGAAATCTTCCTGCTACATTTTGAGAAAAAATGACAGACATAAAATGAAAATTTCTCCATATTGGCTTTTCTATACAGAAAAGAAATCTGTAGAACTGTAGTAATAATAATATTGTCAAAATAACACTAGAAACTAAAGGTGCTTAAAAGGGTTTGGCAAGGATATATCATTATCTAGAAACATTCCAATCTCATGAAAACTACCAGGAACAAAGAATTTAGTTCAAACAATCATAGTGTAACTGTGGGGATAATTTTTAATTTTTTTAGGTAAAGAAAAGTAGCTGTGTGAGTCAAATGAGCCGTATTTCAGAGGCACGTTCTGTGTAAAGGAGTCAGCATGGCAGAAATGCCAACAGCCACTGCCTTTGGGCACAGGTACAGAAGTCCAAAATGCAAGACATATAGTGCAGAATCCTGCTGAACAAATGCTCACGAAGGAAGTGTTAGAATGATTTGGGTCGGATCTTCCCCAGCTGTATACACTGAGGCACATTGAAGCTGGGCCTTCCATGAAATGAACATGCACTATAAGGAATGTGAATCAGGCTGATTGTGTTTGCAACGTTACTAAGCATTTTTAATGTCCTGTATGCCATGAATCAGCAAAACAATGTTAACCCAGAAGACCCAGGCAAATACATATGATATTGGTAAGAGCTATCCGTAAAATAAAGTGCAGTCTATGGAATTTGCATAGCTAAAAGCTTTATCCAACATATGAGAAGGGCACCCTCAAAATGACTACAAAGAAATTTAGCCTGTATTTAACATGATGTCATACAAAGAGAAGCAAAACAAAAAGGGGGTAACTTTGTAGAAAGTATCCTGATCCAACACTTCTGTTTTCCTGCAGTCAAGGACAAGATGGCTCAGAAATATTCACCTACCAGCACCACTTTGGCATTTCTCCCAGAACTTTCAGGATCTACTTGGCAGAAAATATGTAGCTGAATAATTTTAGTATACTCAACATCTTTTATCCCATGCATCACAATCACCTTCCCAGAAGCTCTGCTTAAGCTGACGGTATGTGACCATCAGCAACCTCTGTATTTCAGCTTCCTTGGTGGTGAGAAGGAATCACGGACAGTCTCTGGGGCTATTGCTTTACACAGCAGCCTAAGCTAAGAGTTAGATAGCCTAAATCATGCATGTGTGGGAGCAAAGAAGAAGGGATATATGTATGTCAGACCAGAGGCAGCAATCCTGATCCTTGGCATTGATAATCAGTTCTAGAGAGGGTTATCATCAATACAAACATTACCCTAAATGCTCCAGCTCTTGAAATAACAGGTCGCTATCCGTAATGTCAGTATGGCAAAGTCCATCATACCCAAATTAATTTACTGTTCTTAGGGCAGCCCACAGACAGTACTCAAGAGCAGCGTGAATCTTGGTTCTGTAGCAAAGACAGATCTTGGAATATAACCCATCTGTAGCTATTTTCTTTCCCTTCCAGAAAATGCCTTCCTTTACTGCTCTTTGCCTGAGAGAATACCCTCACCTTGTTCATGCTGAAGGGGAACCCTCACTCTGGGTCAGGTGATGTGCATTTTCCCCCATGAGATCCTCCTTAGGAGCAAAACTCAGCACTGCATCAGGCCCTCCTCCTGTGCACCACAGTCAAGGTTTATAAAAGGGCATCTCAGCAGCGTCTACTTCTCTGAGTATTAATTTCCTCATCTTTCTATATAGCCTGCTTAGGAGTTCAGTGATTTAATCTGTTCAATTTAGAAAGTTTTTTTTCTCAAAATTATGGAGAGTTGTATGATGGAAAACTCTGGTGTGACTCCTCAGGCGTGAGTCAGACAATCACATCATGGCCAGCACTGGGGCACATCCAGACTATCTCCTGAGTGAGCCTACAAGAAAGTCAAGTGAGGGCTCTCTCAAATGTCCATATGGTAACTGGGGTAGGTTTTAAACTGAGTTTATTACCATTGTGCTCTCTCTTGTGATTCAATACTACACTTTAAAAAAACCAAGATAATGACCATACAGTTAAAAAAAAAAATAATGGTCACAAAAAAGAGAATACCATATTTCAGAAAAGAGGAAACTGAGGAAAATGGGCAAAGAAGAACCTAAAGGAAATGTTCTCAGAAAGTCAATGGCCTCCATTTAGACCATGCTTAAACGGCAATTTCAAAGCTGAAAAAAGCCACGTTTGGTGACCTCCCTCAGTAGGTAAATCAAATATCAGTGCTCCTTGCGTGTAATTCACAGGCCACAGTCCAGACATAGTTAATTGATTGACAACTTTTATTTCCATATTTCACTGTTCAGACTGCTACAGAGGGTTTACATGTTTTGGTTTTTTTTCTTTCCACACCTTTCCACCTCCTCACTGCCAATTTAGGAGCTGTTAGTCTCAGTTCATAGTAATTGTGAGAAAATAAAATTGCATCTGTTTCTGTCAGGAAAAGGAAAGATAGGGAAGGGAAAGAAAGAAATAACAGAAAATTCCACTTGCTAGACATATTTTGCTGCTAGCTATTAGTTTTCTAAGGGATGCCTTACACAAAGTTCCTAACACTCAGCATATATACTGTATTTTAATTTTATGTATATCCTTGAGATCAGCACTTCCAAGAATATTGTGCCAAGCACTATTCTTTCACTGTTCATCTAAATCCATAAATATAACTCCCATGTGCAGATAGTGCCATACAGAACTATTTAACTAATAAGCTGCCTGAAGCCAAATTTTTCCCTCACTGGGTTTTCAGTTCCAGAAATAGTTCTAATAGGAATGTATAGGAACTCATGCCAGAGGTTGTAGAGCATAATAGCAAAATGAAGGCTTCTGTCTTTGCAATCAGTCTTTCCAATAGCTTTGGAATGGCTTAAAGGTGAACAAATAATGAGGAAGAAAGACCAGAGGGATGGGGAGGGAGACACACATGCTCAGATTGAAACGGAGATAGGTTGAGAATAAAAAGCCATTAAGAGTTAAATGATCTGCAAAGAGTAAAGCCTTGAAATTCAATTTCACTTGATATCAAAAGGAGATTTAAGAGGGGTATGTTAGAAGAGGCTCCTTTCATGAAAATGCAAATAGGAGCAAGCTGTTTTAATTATAGGCTGTAAATGTTGCATGGTGGGAGATCAGAAGAAAAAAATGCAGAAGAAAGAAAAATCATAAAACTGCCCTATTGGTATTTTCAGGTCTTTTTTTAAACAACAGTATTCTCAATCAAACAACATTTTGCAGCCACGTTATGCTTTCTAGCTCATTGATGGTTTGGCATATGCATACAATGATGGGTTTTATTCTGCTTGGAGGTATCCCCTCAAGGAGGATCTTGCAACCAGAAGGACAAAATGTTATCTGCTTCATAAGGATGGAGATGCGTGCATGAATCCCATTTTTCTCCTGAGACCTGCAACCACTGCTGCCAATGAGAGGAAGATTAGATCCCATAATCCAGCTTCCTGGAAGAAAGAGATGGAAGTATCTAAGTGAGGCAGCTACAGACCACAAAGCTTCACCAGCAAATAAGACAGATTTTCCCTACAAGCAGCTGTACATAACACAAGTCATTACACAAAAAAAGCAGGGGGCTTGTTTTGTTTCCAGTATAAAACAGTGCTTGATGGCAAGAGGAGAGAGTAAAGAAAAGACATAATCAAATGTGCTCTACTTAAATGTAACAAAAACATGAGCAGTTCACTTTAATAGCAGAAGTGACATTTCTCTTTGTCCTTTCCACCTCTTTCCACTTGCTGCAGCACACAGGTTGCAGCCAGCTCCATCTGAACACTTTGTTTGCTTACCAGCCTCCTATATTCTAATCTCTTCCCTTCTTCAATAAGAAAAAAAAATCCCTTCACTTCCATTCTCAAATGAAGAATGAACCAAAACTAAACCCAGTCTTTCAGGAATTAAATATTTGCATACAAAACAGGTCACAGAATACATTAGTTAGGTATGTGTTTAAAGTCTGGAAACATTGTGATGATGGGTGCAGAATAACAATCAGACAATAATAGCTCTGAAATACACAAAGGGAAAAAACATGAACGCCCTCGGTATTTAAAAATACATCAAATCTCTGATGCTTATATTATGTTTAAGTGAGGCAAATGCTTCTTTCCCAAGAGTTTTGTTGCTTTCCTTCAGTAGATGTCACTGCAGTACAGGATAACTTGTTCCAACACAGTTTTGGAGAAAAGCATGTTCCTTTCACCAGGGAGTGGTCCACAATGGAGAACTGAAGCCTCGTGTTTTCAGATTTTCAGCAGCACTGAGTATCAGACCTTAGGTCCAGATTTTTTTCTTATGCTTTTTTTTTTCTTTTTTGGGGGCCCAAATACAAGAAGCTATTCACTGTTTTGGTCGGATGCAGCTGAAATCACATCAGGGAAGCTAATCTGGGATAATCATCATTCTGAACCAAAATCAGCTTTCATGTGCCTCATTCATGTTGCCTCTGAGGAGTCAAATCACAATCTTCTTTCTGATGCAGCTTCCATCAGAATGGAATGCCACAGCTTAATGTCATGTAGGCTTTATTCTAATCAAGATTTGAACTCTCTCTGCATTCCTTGCGGTCACTTGAAAGCAAAATCTCTATATTAGTTTTTAATTTTTCTAATTTAATGTACTTCACTTCTAAGATGGCTTGGCTGCTTTTATCATAAACCAAGATGTTGGTTTTAACGTGGTCAAGGCGTTTTACTCAAAACAGCAAATCTTCAGTCATTAGCCAACAATGAAAATATATGAAAGTAATCTGTTTACAAAGTTGAAAAAAATCCATTTAAAAATATTCCTGGAAATGCCTGTATGGCAAACACAGAAGGACTGAAGCTATAAATGGAAAATAACAGAATGTATGTGAGAAGCAACATCAGAAACTGAGGAGGGTTTTACAAGATTAAAAACATACTTTCGGCAAGCTCATGTACAGTTCAAGAAATGCGGTTGCTAACAGAGTCGTCAGAATTTAGTCAGTGCGCACAAACTCCTCCTCTCTTAGTCATTCCTAGAAAACAAACCAGAACCGCAGTCTGCCGCGGCTCCCCAGGCCAACAACCAAAAATCCCTTCTCAGAAACAGGGAGGAGAAGGCTGATCTCGGAACAGGCTTTGTGGCTTCAGGCTTTTCTGTAGACATTATGACTGAAACGCTAACGCTGGTCGAGAGCCCGAGGGTGAAAACGCGAGACAGGAGCGGGGCAGAGGTGAGCGCCGAGTCCCGCACCCGGAGAGCCCGCGCTGCTGGGTTATCGCAAGGACCGAGCCGTGTGGTCAGGAAGGGTGGATCCCGTCCCGAAGCTTTCCATGTGAAAACACACTTTGAATCTCACGGGAGCCAGAGCTGCCTGCCGGGAGCATTGGGAGCAACTCGCTCAGCCAGGGAGTTTTCTGCGCTCGCGTGGCGAAGCTCCCTTTTGATCTCTGGGCATGGTCTTACGGAGTGTTCTCTGCAGAAACTACGGGTGACAGCAGCACAGCAAGGTCCATGTCCACAAAAAAAAGAAAAAAAAATTAGTATTCACTTTCAAACGGAGCTCACATTGAAATAATTTTTCACAGCTGCTGCTGTTTGAAGAAGCAGTTGGATAAACAGAAAGTCTGTAAGAAAGAAACACTTTATCGCATCATTACCAAGAGGCAGAGCCCTCTAGGCAGGCTGCTGAGATAAACCTGGTGTCAGCCATTTAGGTTCCATTCAAGCTGAAATCCGTATTATGCATTAGCAGGGACATCAACCAAACAGGTCTGCCAAATGTGATGAAATAGAAAGATCTAAACTTGTTTAGGAATGGCACTATTAACATCTATTCCTTCTGTCAGCTAAATGAATCACCCGATACTTTATCAAATATAGTTTCTATCGGCCTTTCCACCAGCCAAATGAACACACGGAACAGGAGAGAGTAGGAATCCATAGTTCATTTCCCTCTGCTCTCTTCAGAGAAAAGCCCACACATCTGAGCTACTATTTGCAGATGGTGTCTGGAAAGAAAATAGAAAATTATTTTGAGGGACTTGGCTTTAAAGCCCCTTTCTACTAAGATGGCTAAACAGAATTTAGGACCATTATTTTTATTATCCAAGTTTGAAAATTTTGTCTTGTCTTATGCTATATCATCCTTTCTTACTGCTTCTACCTGTCATGTTTCACAGCTTCAAATTTCACACCCACTCCCTTCTTTCCTCCCACTCTCTTTGTCTCTGTGAAAACCCCCTGTCATCCATGACTTCTTCATATGTTATTCCCTTCAGCCTCACCAAGTCTTGGATCCTTTTGTTTTTCTTCCCTCTCTTCCAGAAGTTTCTCTTTTCCATTCATTTCTAGGCCCTGGGCTCCATTTCATGGCAGTCACACTGGGCTTCTGCTCTTTCCCTGCCCATGCTCTTCCCTGGCTATATCCCTTATACTCTTCCTCCATTCTTATCAGCATTAAATATGACCCTTCTTGCTTCCCCCTATAATTTTCTTTCTGCTCTTCATGTAGCAGTTCTCTTTAGCCTTGTCCTTTGATTTCAACTCAAGGCATTATTTTATTTTCACTGTATCTCATGTAAGTCTTTCCTCATTCACTCAATCCCTTTGTTGCAGAGTTCCACATCTCTATTATGTGTTTAGTTGGCATTTCTCCTTCAACTCAGCCTATACCAGAGTTTACTGTGTGCACTGATTTTCGTCAGCCATATTCTTGAATCTCTGATGTTGTGTTCCTCCCTTTTAAACAATGATCATATACCTTGCAGTCTCATAGCTGAAGTTGTCTTCTCCCTCTTGCCTTGTCAATCAATCTTTCCACAATTTCCAGATGATCGGTAATTCTCAGTATTTGTCTCCCTTCTGTTTTCCCACATTTCTTTTCCTCTTTCTCTTTCTATCTCAAGGACTGTTGTTAATTTTCTGTCTGCTTCTCTTTGTCCCTTTTCCTCACTGCAAGTTTGTTTTCTTCATTTTCATTTCTTCCAGTTTCCTAGTTAAGTAATTCTCCATTCTCCAATTGGGGATCATCTGTCATCTCAAGTATGTTTTTTGCTACCCTGAATCATCCTCCCTTTTACTCTGCTCCTGCATCTCCTTTACTCTCCACACTGGGATGTCACCAATGTCTTCTACATGAAGACATCTGCTTTCCATGACTTCCCTTTCTGTCACTTCTTTACTTCTTCCTTGTTACATCTTAAGCATTTCTCTTTCCCAAACTCCTTCGTTTGCCTCAGTTCGTCCATCCTAAGCAAACCATTGTTCACTCCTCCTTCAGTTCCCATGCTCCCACCAAAAACGTTTTTTTCTGATCCCCTTTTCTCACCAGCTACAAACTACTCTGCTTCTCTCTCCCATCTCCCATCAGTTGTACAAGACTGATTTCAAGAAAATAATCACTAGAAAAATATGTGTGCTATCGTATCTAATCTGTTCTCATTCTGACATCATTAAACTCATTAAACTTACCTCTTCTCCAGTTTCATCCCAGAACCTCTGTAAACTAGCCTTCTTGCCTTATACACAACATAATTTGGTCTTACCTTTGCCTGTTGTTGAACTGAACTAAAGCTGAAAAATAATAATACATCACTGAAACCTTGTCCTCCTTAAGTTTCCATGACTTTTTTGTTTTGGTTTGGTTTTCCTCTGTATATCTATCAGTTATCACTTCATGTCATGTGGAGTTGCTTTCAAGATCCACCTCCAGCATCTATGACAATTTAACCCTGTGACAATTTAGTTATTATTTAGAATATTCATCTCTTCACTGCAGATCCGCTTGTTTTTATTCAAAAGAAAGTCTAAAAAAAATCTGCCTCTGATTTGTTCTCCAGGGACATAACCCCAAGAATAGTGTGTTTAAAACAGCACTTTCAGTTGCATCTCCTTCGCAGTCACCATGACAAATCGTATCTAGCCTGTCGCGTATTTGCACCTTCCACCTCCATCTCTTTTCTCACAGCCAAATTATGCTGTAATCCTAACAAGATTTTTTTTCCTAACATTTCTAGTATAAGGCCTTTTGCATTTTTCTGCATACTTAAAACTCATCTGAATTTTCATTATGCCAGACATTTATTGCTGCAACATCTGTTTCCTTACCCTTGCCATGGACTACCTTAATAATTCATTATTGCTCAGGGAGATGGTAAGTTTTGAATCTTCCTCTTTTAAAACCCTCTCTATTCTCCCCATTTTTACAGAACCAGGATATGATGTCTTCATTTTCAAGTCCATTTGCAATTTATCCCCACTGTATCATCTCTCAAGCTTTTACATCTGAGACCCTACCAAGGAGGGTATCATGCACTTGTTAAAAGTTCAGGTATGAACATCCATGTTATCTTCCATATGCTCTTGCTGAGTTTCTCATAAACATCTCATAAACATCAACAAAGACACTTCAGGAATTTCCTAAAAAATCTATATTTGAGGTTCATATCTACAACAGTGCTACAAATTTGAGTAAGTTGAGACAACTGTCTATCATGTGTGCGAACTACCTCGTTCTTTCCCAATACTCTCTCACCATTACCTCTTGAACTACAAGGTTTTGGGAGGCAGCGATTATGCTATTATTTTGTGTTTATATGATACCTGATCCACCTAAATAGGAATGCTACCCTAGAGTAAGACTCTTTTTAAGAACAATTGTGATGATAATATGTTACAATAAGTAGAAATTGTTAACATCTCAACTGTGTTGTATTGTCCAAACCCTCTTTCTCTGCTATATTTAAATTCAGATCTTAGAATATAGTCTTCTGTATGTCAGGCTGATAAAACACATACACATCTTTTCCCCTATTAAAAATACATGGAAAGCAAGTTATATTTTTGATTGAAATGAAGATTACATATCATGGAACATCAGCCTAAATGCAATATTTCATATATTAGATGAAGGTTTTGGATTCTGTACACAGACACTAAATGTAGCAGCATGAGCTCAATTAGGCTTGGCTTGGTAAAATAGTTAACAAATTCTGTTCCTTCTAGAGAGAAAGGGTGATTCTTCTTTTATATGGAAACATCTCTTAAAAATTAGGTCAAAAGAGCCCCAAGTGAGGGATACTGCTGGTATAGTGGAAAACAATAGTAAGTAAGTAGTCTAAATGCAATTGAGAGAGAAAGAAGCATGAAGGAGAAGTCAGGCAGTGAAGAAAAGTAGAATATTTAAATATAGTGAAAGGGGCGTGCTTTGGGAAACTGTTTATGGAAAGATACGATTTTTGTGTCTGTGTTTTTGTTCAGTTATACAAAACCAATTTTAAGAAAATAATCAGTAGAAAAATATGAGATATATCTAATCTGTTCTCATTCTGACATCATTGCTAGGGACACAAGAGTTCCGTGGGGGAAAAATAGGTAGAAAACAATGTGATATGTGGGACTATAATGCTATGTGCCGGTACCATTTTTCTGAGATGAGGGTGAGAACTGCAATGTTGAAGGGTCTATACAAACAGGAATTGCCCTCAAGAGCTTAACACACAGACTACCGTAGCAGAAAGCCACCCTGCAATCATGTCATCTTACCCCTTGTCTTGTTCCAACCAAATGCTGACATAAAACTATAAATTATGCTCAGGGATGAAATACTTCATGGACAAAGGTACCTATGAGCACACTGAAGGTGCCTATTACACACAGCAAGAGATATTAGGTTGATTGAAATCCATTAACAGAAACTGGTCATCATTATTGAAATAAAGATGTATAGCTCTTTAAATGTCAGATTGTCTAAATTACTATAGTCTGAAAAGAAATAATTTTAAACTTTATTCTGTGTACTATTTTCTTGTTACAGAGAAGTAATAAAACCACACTGATTTTAAGTTCACTAAAGAAGAGCAAAAGTGTTTTTACCTTGCTAGAAGTCAATTTACTTCATTACAAAATACAATGCAGATTATGGTTTGCACACGCAGGTTGTTTTCATCAGGTATCAGCAATGTCATAAGTACAATAAATTACAGTAACAAGTGGACTGAGTTCAGAATACCTAAACAAATTAAATGCCTACAACTGAATTATTCATCTTTGCTTCTGCAAGTCTAAATAGTCACATCCTGAACTTGTAGGTTATAATTAGGCTCAGTCCTGGCTCTGTAAAAGCAGAATGTCTATCTTGTGATCTACCCATATAAGTTTAGGAAGCCAGCAGAAAGGGCAGTGGTAGTGCATAAGAGGAGAATACAGCAGGTGGTTAAGCAGCACAGAAATCCTATTTTTAAATTAAGAGGCAGACAGTAGGTAAGCTCTAGATCACTGGTACTTTGAACAAGTACCATCCGAAACAAGTCCTTTTAAGTAAGACAGTAAACCTGTTTCTTACAGACCAAGCATTATTTCTTCTGTTACTTTCCTACTCTTGGAAGGGCCCTGTCTGACTTAGAAGTGCTGGGCAGAGCTGTTTGCTGCTCTGTAGTGGGGATGTGCAGAAAACCCTCTTTATTCACACACACACACACACAGAGACACAGACACACACACCATCCATCCTCAAATACCCGTGCCAGGAAAATCTTGTGGAGTGGACCACCTGCTGTTTCAGTGAAGGATGGTTGCATCACCCACCAAATGGATTAAGAAAGTATTGGTTTGTAGTCCTTGCTCAGAAATAATTGCACAGGAAGGAATAAGGTCTTAACTCTTTGAATATGAGCCTAATCTTCAAAATAAAATGATCCCATTCAAGAGCAACACTTTCAAATTACACATTTTAGAATATATATTTTAGGAAAAGTTTTGTAAAAGGATGTTCAGTGCAGTTATAGCAGACTCTGTCACCTGAGAATTGTGACTGTCAGCCTTTATTATATGTATTAAATGTGCAACACTGTATAGGAAATTCACAATAAAATTATTTTTAAATTACTGATTGCTCAACTGAGAGCTCAGTTCCTGAGAAAGCAACAGTCAGTTTGCAGAGAATAATAATTAAACCAGCATTGTTCTCTTTTGTTACATTGTTTTCTCTCAAGACCCTAGGAAAGAAACAATATCAATTGACTATTTCATGGGGTTTGTTTCTTCTGTATGTAATAAAATATCACTTCAAGAAACAAGAAATGAACAATCTGTTTCTATCCATGTGCCAATTTCTGCACTTTTCAGCTATGAAAAACTCCCATTGATTTTTGCCATTTTAAAGGCTCTTTTAAAATGCCATGATAGAATCTTCCTCTCTGAATATACATTTATATCTCACTGAACAGTATGGATAATGCTCCTTGCTCAATAGCCCTTCGCCATCCACTTCCACTGATGTTCACATCAAACTCATTCCTCCTTGGCTCTAAGTGTCAGTGGTCCATTAAGGGTGCAGTGGGCAAGCAGCTCCTTCCTTCCAGGTCATGTGACACTGGTTGGCCACCAAAGCAGGAGCTGCTGATGCCGTGACTCAGAGGCACTCCCAGAGAAGGCTCTGGGGACTCGGTGTGCGGGACTTGGCACTTCACACCATTTCCAGCAGAACAGATCACACTGCCCTGATCTGCACTGGAGGGCCAGCCTGACACTGAGCCAGCTCATTTTTGGGAACAAAAAAGGCAGCCAAGACAATCTGGCTGCTGCCTTCAAGTGTTTGTCCCTAGCCCTGATGACTCCACAACCGCCTTAGGAGTCCCCAGAAAAAACACTTAGGTGGCACTTGGGAAACACTCTAATGTCTAAAAAAGCTATCTTGTTATGAGTGAGATGTGATGCTTATTTGTACTCAGTGATACATGCCTGTTTCACCTGGTAAATCAAATTTTTTCCTCTATTTTGTTTTTAGTGACTTGGTGGACTCTAGTCTAGCCTTTCAGAAAAAACAAACAAACAAAAAAAAAAAACACCAAACACACACACACACACGCCCACACCCCCCCCACAAACCAAAATTAAAAAAACAAACAAAAACAAAAACAAAAACAAAAACAAAAACAAAAAAACAAAACAAAACAAAAAAAAAACAAAAACCAAAAACAAAAACAAAAACAAAAAACCAAACCAAACCAAACCAAAACAAAACAAAACAAAACAAAAAAAAAAAAAAAAAAAAAAAAAACAAAACCAAACAAAAAAAAAAAAAAAAAAAAAAAAAAAAAAAAAAAAAAAAAAACAAAAAAACAAACACCAAACAAAACATTATCTATTATAGACCATGATGTGCGTGTCAGGAAAAAACGAACCTGTCCTCCACATCAATGGCTGATTTGAAGGGTTCACATTAGAAAATTCCATTTATAGTTGAGTGAAATTTGCCCTAACCTTTTGGACATAGTAAACAAAAATCTGTTGTATTCTAACATTTCTGTTTCAACCACAAAATGAGGACAAAAAATGTTATGATGAATACGGAAGTAACCTAGAAGACAGTTAGATATGATGTGTGATGTGTTTCATGTAAAACAAAAACATGAACCTCTCTCCTTAGTTAAACAAAGCTCGAGATTAAAGATTAAAAGAAAGCATTCTATTGTATCTACCAAACAACAAATTTCCCTCACACAGCCCTTCCAAAAGAAGACAGACCTCAGTAAAAAGTGTAACCATGTCATGTTACTGCATGAAACTGGTTACCTGTGAGAAGAACTGGAGGAAAAGGAAATTTATTTTGTGTATATTATAAAAAAAAATATCTCTGCTCTGACTTTGCCACCACAGTGGTTGTGTTGTGCCTTCTCACAAAAATTCAACATGTGCTACATTGCTTACAATCTGGTCTCATATTAAAATGACAAGATACAATGATAGAAAAAAATTGCCTTAATTGCTAGCATATGTTATCAGAAGTTAATTCTTGTGGGGTTTTTTTTTGTTTTGTTTTGTTTTGTTGTTGTTGTTGTTTTTATTATTTTTTTTAATTATTTTTTTTTTGCATTAAAGCATTTCCCAGTCATTTATCCTAATTCTCAACTTGAAGCACCACTGTCTTCTATCCTGGAGTCAGCTGCAGGTACAGGGGGCTAATTAGGGACCACAAAAGCTGTTGACAATGTCTGAAATAGCAACATTGGTAGGACATTTTTTACCCTTCGAACAACAGCATCATATCTTCAACTTCTGTTCAAGTTATCCTTGTAGCTATGGTTGGTGTGATGGTGGGATCAATACACAACAGTATGGAAAGATCCATACACAAACTGGAAGTTTCGGCAGACTTGTAAGCATCAAAGTTTCTAACCATCGATTTGACTGCCTGCTGTGAACCGTGAGTCAGGTCTTTCAGATGTCACATTAGAAACCCTCTAGTACTTTCCCTCTGAACTACAAAGCTCCAAATCTTCAACTTGGCAAGCACCAAGGTCTAACAGAGGACCCGTGGAGTGCAACAGTTGGTGCTGAAAGCCTGATCTTCAAGCTGTACACAGTTCAAGGATTCCTACCGTTTGACTAGTTCAGTCTGAGTCCCACCCAGTGCCCATTTGTGACTGGAATGCATTAGTTTAGCTTCATACAAGAGGATCTACTTCATGCACTCCAACAGCCTTCTGCACTCTGAATTACAGCACTGTTAGCAGAGATGATGACAGCAGTTACTTCAAAAGTGCATCCCTGATCCAAGGTAGAACACTTCAGTGCCCCAGGGCACATGAAACAGTCTGTGTGGATCAACAAATGAAAATGAGATGCCGGATTTTTATGCACTGCAGTACTTTAAATTCTGTTATATGTCTGTGCGTATTTTTTTTCAAGGTTCATATCCTTACAGAAAAAATATACTTTTGCTTAGTGTTACATTAGCAATACTCAACCGTTACTGAGTTCTGTGGCATATTTATGTCCAGTGGGCTTCATAATACTTTCCTAATTTTAATAACCATTCACGCATATGAAGAAAATGGGAGCCGAATTCAAGCAACCATAACTCGCCGAACTACATTTTGCCGTGGTGCATCAGATACTCGACGTTTGCCTGAAAGTGGCTTTAGTTTCAAACCACAATTTTAATTTGTGTGAGCAAAGCTCAAAGGTGAAAGCCTTGCAGGCGCCAGCAACAGAATCTGCAAACCCAGATCATGGGTTTGTGGGGGAAAAAAAAAAAAAAAAAAAAAAAAAAAAAAAAAAAAAAAAAAAAAAAAAAAAAAAAAAAAAAAAAAAAAAAAAAAAAAAAAAAAAAAAAAAAAAAAAAAAGGAGATACTATATTTTACCATCCCCGCCGCCTTTCTCTGCACGGCGCTTCTGCCGCCCGCACTCGGTGACTAACGGCGCTGCGCTGCGTGTGGGGGGCGGGACCGCCTTCCGGGCCAAAAAAAGGGAAACAAAGGAATTACAAAAAAA
>VXAU01006131.1:2098526-2110930 GCA_013399695.1 Formicarius rufipectus | reverse complement strand
AAAAAAAAAAAAAGGAAAGTCCCCAAACCAAATAACAAAGTTCTTCTGAAAAAAACAAAGTGTGAATCAATTCCTGACTGAATCTGCATTGTGCCATCCACATAGAGCTCCATTGTTTTGGTGAATTGTATCGCTGTCTCTGTTAATCTTTTCTTAGAGATGACTGTAGTAGTACTGATATTAATGGTAACACTGCTTCATTCAGCTGAAAGAAGGGGAGGATGTGGCTACAAGGTTCGGTAGAATAAAGCATTTATTCAACTATGAACTGTCAAAAAAGTTGTTCTTGGAGCTTGAATATGAAAACAAAACTTTTTTCACCCCTTTCTCCTCTTTTCTTCATGATTAGGTGTCAGTGTTTAAAAGTCGTCCTATATGGTAGGAATCATACATTTCTTAGTGAATTTGGAGAAATGATTTACACTTAAAATGATTTCTTTGTAGAATGAGATTTTGGCTGATCTCCTCATCAGATTCATAGAAGTTGTGATCCTGAAATGGATTTTTTAAAGTACCTTGTTAATTCATAGTTATCTGGAATAGCTGTCTGGTATCACAGAGTCACCTGGAGTTTTTCACTGTGGTTTACTGGAGTAAGTTTAGTTAGTGCTTATGAAGTGAGCAACTCCTCAGCTGTAAAGTCCCACTTATATGTGAAGTAAGTCAATAGCTACTTGAATGTACATCAGTTTTGTGCTTTTCACTCTTTTCACCCTCTCTGGCTTAGAGAATGTAGATACTTCTGTTTGACCTGCATGTGATAGTCTGAGTGATAGTTTAACTTGTTAAAACAATCTGATTTCATGACTGCAAAGCAACTGCCAGCTTTTCAAGCTTTGTACCAGCAAGTGGTACTTTGTACTTATATATATCTATATATCTATATATATCTTTCAAGCACAGAAACTTTTGAATTAAACTTGAGAGCACAGTAAATTTATGTTCATAAGCTTTCTACTTGTCGCTGCATTTCCTAGTCTTGAAGAAGGCCATATTTATATTTTGTGTACTTTTTGTGTAATGCATTTCTCACAAGCTCCCTGTATTTGCCTAGGAATACATCAGCACTGCTGGCAGAAGGGGTGGTGTGCCAGGGGTGTTGGGGGCTCATGGTGCTTGGTGGTGAGCACCACTCCTTTTCTCTCCTCTCCCTTTCCCTCTGGACAACATTTCTAGGCGATGGTGAAGAAGAAACTGTATTCTCATGGGCGTGCTGTAGTGGATAAACTTCAAAAGTTTGTTGGGAGGATTTGGATATTACCCTCTGCTGGCTCTTAAAACAAATTTCAGTATGCCTGGTAAGAGTGTCTTGCATGTTGCAGCATATCATCTTAATTGCAAGTTCGTCAGAGGCATTTTCCCTGAATAAGTGTAGTAGGGATTTTTTGTTTGTTTGTTTCAGTGGGGTTTTTTTGCTCTTATCTTAGGTTTTAATAGCAAAACCAAGGTGCATGGAAGGTGGGGACAAGTCATCATTAGCTCTTCATAAAGCTCTTCTTGTCAGACCTACTGCACTTGTTCTGAATTCCTGTTAACCTACTGTGTTCAGTAAAAATTTACAGTAGCTAAAAACAAATTGCAGGAAAAGTTTTCTGTTTTTTATTTTGAACACTTGGCAGCATTTTGTTTATTCCTTGGAGTCACTTAAGCCTTCTCTACAAATATTTGTGCACATGTAATAAGAAGCATATGTTAACTTGAGTTGTATTGCTTATGGAGAAATGTATGCAGGATTGGGGCCCATCTGACTTTATGTGACCCCCTTCAGAGGTGAAGAAATCTTAAAACTGTCAGAACATACAGCACCTCAAATAGTATATGAAATTGGTTTTAATCTCACATCTTAATTATTGTTTCAAATTCTTGTAGTTCAAAATAGTTGGTAGACATACTGACAGCTCTTAAGTGCTTTCTGTGTTGTTAGAATTTACTTTAGGGATGTAAAACAGGAGATGGGCATAGGTTTATAATACCTTAAAACAGGTTTGCTTTTATGTACATTTGTAATCAAAAATTGTGTTTTTTGCTTATAGGTTATTTAACAGTTAAAGCTGTTTTTTAGTCAAAAAGTAAGCAATTGTCATAGCAGTGACAGTAGATGTTACTAGTTTTCAGTAGTGAACCTCAGAACACATACTTTTTGAATATAACCTTTTTTATTGCAAGGTGTGTACTGAAATGAGGCTGCATCTATTAATAAGTATGGAATAGCCTGTCTCCAACTTTCTACTGTTCTTTTCAGTAGGATTGCATAGGATATTTTGAAGTGACAATTGACATGAGGGATGGAAGAGGGCCTTCAGGAGGTTTTCTGATTAGAGCTCCTGCTCAAAAACAGTATTTTCCTAAAAGTGTGTTTATTCCTAAAGTATCACTAGGAAGAAGTTGTGTAAAATTAAATTATTCTTTTCTTTTCACTTCCCTACTCAACTCAGTGACACTTTTGCATTATGTGCTCTTGAGCACTTGAAAAGGGAATTCCAGGTAGAAGGAAGCAGATATCTTTGGTGGAAGCAGGTGTGGGTTTTTTTCTCCTTTATTTTGACTCTGATCTCCCTGCATTTTTGTTTCTACTTTTAATCTAGCACATCCACAGTGTTGCCATCTGGTTGTTTACTTAACCTCTGCAAAAATGTTTCTGGTCTTCCTTGCCTTGCATGTCGGACAATGATGGAGTATCCCCAAATCCACCACTCCAGACACGTGCACATAGTATGCTGTTATCTCCCTACATCTATTAGCCTTTAAAAAAAAAACCCCAAAGAAACCTCCAACTCACCTCACCTTAACTAATCCTTTTATGAAAACACCTACAATGAGTCTGTGCTTGCTTCAGAAGTTTCATGCTTTAAAAACTTGAGTCTACCTTATGGACCTCTTCACACTTTCCTGATCCATCTGTTCATCTAGCACAGCTTCTTTTCTATCCCTTCACACAGTCTTAGGCTGCTGAGATGCAAGACGCCTTTGCAGTTCCTTTAATTGGTAGTAGTCTTTATTTTTACTCCTCTACATTTTAAAAACAAAACAAAACCTAAAACCACCACAAATAAAAAAAAAAGCCAACCCAAACCCCACCCACCCACTCCAAAAGCTTGTGTTTTCTTTCTCCTTTCCTTGCTGGCATTATTAATTAAGAAGGATGTTTTCAATTACATGCTATTATACATTTTTTTTAATGCAACCATTCTTTTTCTACTTAACTGTGAAATCTTGTTTGGGTACAGCTTGTGTTTAAAGACAGTTATTTATGGAGTGCTGTAGCTGTACATCGTGATGTACAGTCAGTAATGTGTTGATCTGGGGAGTCCATAGACTAAAGCTTCTACTTCATGCAGTATAGCCTATGATAAAACAGAAAACCTGGAAGTGGGAAGTGGCCAGTGCTGATGAAATGCTTTGTGGAACAGGTGAGACCTCAAAGTTTTATTTTAGTTGGAGCGAAGGTTGCTTATGCAATTGTCCCATCTGTCCATCCATCTGTCCATTAGCCTGTCCTCCCCCCCGCCAGTAACTTCTGAACCTAATTCTTGCCTGATTCCTCATCGACTTTGGCAGAGGGGCAGTGTTCTCCAGCCCTGTTGCATGCATGTACAGGTCTTACAGAAACAGGCAGATAGAGAAGACACTGGGGAGAGAAAAGGGGGATCCCTGGTCTGTGTCTCTGTGGTTGGCCTGTACTAATAACCATCATGGCATTTGCTGCCTCTTGCCAGGCTGGCACGCAAAGGGAAAGTAGTGTGGAAAGCAGGAGAGTTATGAAGCTGATGCAGGAGGTTATTGCAGGGTGCATGATGGGAGGGATGTCACAGGGGCAATGGTTTGTGGATGTTATTCCAGGTAGGAAGTAAGGGTATTCTCATGGAATCTGGAGTTACTGTGGGAGATCTCTTTGACAGTGTAATTTATGTCTTTAAAGAATTTTCTGTCTTTCAAGGAATTGGGGAAAATGCTGCTTGGATTTGACCTATTACAAAGAGCAAGGAGAAATAGGTGGCATAAAAAACACCATCTGATATACGTGGGTAAGGCGTTGTGCATTTCCTATAAAGGCAGTGATGGAAAGATGAGCTTGATAAGGGAAAAAGACTGTCATCCAGCCAGGAAGTGCTTCAAACATAGAACCCCATATATAGAAAGGAGGGGGTTTAGAGAGAAAAGAGGTGCTGTAGCACAGCAAATCAAATTGAAATAGTTGAAGTATTTCTCGAAAAACTTGGAGGGCTGAAATGTTTTTTTGTTTTTTGTTTTCAGTTTGGGATTAAAGAATTCTGTAATTTAAACACTGAAGGGTTCTTTGACTCTTTAGAAGCTTCACTATCACTATAAATAAAAACAGATTTTGGTATGAAGGTGATAGTGTGGGATGCCCACGATAATAGTAACAAAACAGTATTTTCAGAAGGTGAACCATGACTCTGCTTTCCCTAACCAAATAGCTATTCCTGTCATTTGGAGATCATTAAGTCTATTTCAGTAAATTCCATACACATCGACATTTTAGTTGCCCTAAGCTCTGTGGGTGAAAAACATTTGAAAAAAAAACAACAAGCAAACAAAACCAACTAAACCAAAACCAAAAACAAGATGTGACCTTTTGTCTATTAATGTAGTTGTTTTTCAATTGCTTCTGCTGATTCAATAATACTATGTGATGTAACTCAGAGAAAAAAATCCATGTATATTTGTAATTAATGTATTTGAAACTTAAGATTGTTTTAACTGTTTGGATGCTGGGAGGTATTTGCTTCTTCTGGAGTAAATCAAATTTGTTTATATAAGTCACCAAAAAATACAGTGACTAAAAGGGTGTTGCAAATAATATGTATGGACAGAGGAGACAGGAAGATACTATTAAGGTCAAAGTCTGCTATGCTTTGATCATACAAAGTACTGAACAACCCTAGGAAGCTAGGAGGCCTATCCTGTATTTTTCCACACCAGTAAAATGGGTGACCTTTTGTTTGACTGTTCCAGTTATAGTCACTTAAAATAACATTTAAGCTATTGTTGGCTATTTCACTGAAAATGGGAGGCAGATCAAGCTTGTTAGCTTGCTGCTCTTCAAAGAAATTAACAGAGAGAGGAGGCATGCTCTCCTTAAAGAATTAGTCTGCACAAAGCTTCGATGCTGGTGAGAAGAGATTTTTCAATTATAGAAAAATAGTTTTATGCTAGTAAATTTACTTTCCCATTTTAAATTGATAAATGTTTTTAAAAAGAACTAGTTCTTTTTTAATATCTAAAGATTTTTAAACAATTTATTAATAATAGTTGTAACTTTCACTTTGTGACTGTCAAACTGTTTTGGAACTTCCCTTTCATTGTTTTCTTGCTCACTGCCTGATATTTTGATAATGAGTTTTATTTTTGATCTCTTTGTAACTTGTGAAGTATAGCAAGGGTTACAACAGGTCATTTCCCACCAAAATGTGCAAATTGCCAAGTATTGCACCTTTAGTATCCCCATGCAGGCCCCCACATTTAGAGAGTGACTTGTAGCATTAAATGTGTAAGGGTGATGGTGTAGGGCATGAAATGCATGAAAATAAGAATGTGTTTTTGTACGGTTGAATCTTGAGGTTAAGAGCTGCATGATGGGACCCCCAACCTAACTTGTGCTCAGGGAAGCTGCTGTACAAATAAATGACCACTTCCAGTGTCTTCCACCTGTTGTGAATGTAACTAATAGGAAAACATGGTGTCGTTCCAATCCTTCAGGCTGCTGAGTGTACAGTGCTGAGAGGGAAATAGTGGAGGCTGGGCTGCGGGAGTGGGATGGAAGCAGGGATGAAAGCAAGACCATTCTGTTGGGCATATTTACAGATTTTTCATGTTCTGTGGAGCCCTGACATTGGGAGACCCATGTGTGTGCCTATTGCTGGGGTATGTGATCGACCAGTGATTGAGAGGATATGTCATGCTAGATATTTAAATTGGAGAGCTTCAGATTGAGTTTGATGTATCAAGTGTGGGATTTGACAGCTCGGTATGTAGGATATATATTTGTAAAATGTGAATTTGCTTTTTTTTAATCATTTCATGGCTCATTCATATCTCTTGAGATGGAAATCCAGTCCACCTTTGAAACTGAAATAATTGAGTTTTATTTCAGGTGCAATGATATATAAAGATTAAAGTGAACTTCTAGAATCAATTACATTTGTGAGATGCATGGTAATTTTTTCCTAACTTCCTTTTCCTTGTCTAATAGACTTTGCTGTTTTATTGAGGAACTGCAGGACAGATTAAATTACATATGGCAGAATGTGGTGGTAAGGGTTCTCTGCTGTAAATCAGAAATAAATTTGAACGTGATGTGCATTGCTTAATGCCTGCAAATGCCTGATAGTTACACAAAACAGATTTTCAGCATGATACCACAGCAGAAGTGGCATCATAGTATGCTTTAACTTGAAGTTTGAATCTGGGAGGAAAATAACAAAAGCTGAGGTTGTTTTTAACGTGTGATAACACTTGCATGAAGCTCCTTTTGTTTGGTTACATTTTGCAAGCAAAAGCACAAGTGCATTGCTGTAGTGTGGTATGTGCTGATGTTTGGGTTCCGTAGGGCCAGTGGTAGAACAGTAGATGATGCTGAGCACCTAAGTATTTGGAGGCTAGAGGATTTCCTGTGATGTGTGCTTTAGGATTGACTCTGAGTACAAAAATGTACAAAATATACCATTAATGCTCTACAATTTTATTGTAAATCAAACTATTACAAGTGTTTGTTGCAAAATCAGATAATTTTAAATTACAAAATGCCTTCATGGAATATTTAAGAAACAGAGAAAATAACACCATGGTAACAGATTATATTTTCCTGATTATTTATTTTTAAAAAACTGAAAGCACTTGTACAGATTATATTGACATTTTTGTCCTTTAAATATGCCTCTGAAATACTTGGACTGAAAAGAAATTATCCAAAGGGTATGTGGATAACTGGAATATTAATAGAAGTGTTTTAAAATAGTTTTCAAGAAACTAGTTTTCTGGAATATGCACAAAACTGTATTTTTTTCCTAATAACTCCTTCAATTTGATAAGTCTTTTTCCATTTTCTCTGATTAAATGAAGACAGGTAGACACTGTACATGTGCCAGTGCTATATATGGTACAGCTGTGACTGGAGTGCTAAAAAAAAGTAGAATATAAGTCAAGGTGGCAACTGGACTAAATTCCAGGTGAGAAAGAGTTCTGGGGTACAGCCATTGACTAACAGGTAATTTAGTTCATTACTATGCTTCTAAAATACTGTGGACAGGGCATACCGGAATTAAAATCTAAACACTGTTAAACAGACATCCTTAGTGACCCTTCCCTTTCACAACAGAGGGATTAAGGTGAAAACAGGACCTGGTCCTTGTGGGGCAGTATGAGATAGATTAGTTAAACTCTTGGGTAATTAAGAGTTACTTGCCTGCCTTTGTTATATGATGATGTATCCTTTCTGTCAGCACTTTTGAGAGTCAGTTTTTGCAAGCAAGTAGTCTGAGCTTTTTGTTTAAGGGTCTGCTAAAATTGTGTAACATAATAAATTGCCTTCGTGCCTTCAAGGAGTTTAGGTAATAAAGCATTGTGTACTGTGATATAAATGACTGTGACTAATTGTTCAAAGTTATTTGATGGAGTAAATGAAATCTATTAAATTTACAAACAGTGGAAAAAGTAAAAATCTTTGCTGTATAAGGAGTTGTGCTGAGCCTGACCTGAAGTTCCTGGAATGGGCCTATTTAATTGCCTTGTTTTGGATGTCTTCTTTTAAGATATTTGTGAAACAAGGTGGAGAAATACAAAATGGAGCAAAATTTGAGAAAATCTTTAGCATGCTTATGTCTCTTGGTGGAAACTGTGAGCATTCTGGGCTGTATCTGAACTTACTATGTCATTTTCACCTTGACTGCTTGGCTCTGTTCAGTGGTGCCTTTGTCCTTTCATTCCCCACTATTCATATGCTGTTGTTTATACAATTTTAAGGTAAAGAAGTGGTCAGTGTTTTCTTTGGCACTTAATGATTGTTTTAGTTAAAGAGTATAATCATCAAGTAGCCCTTTTGCAAAATAAACAACATAATTCCCCCTAATTGTATAGTAATACTATAAGCTATCCCCTGTACTGTATGTATTTTTTTCAGTAGAGGCACAAATTAATGGAATCAGAGCTGGAGGATGTGAACAGCAGAAATTTCCATCTATTTCACTTGTACCAGAAGGCAGAGCTTAAATGGAAAAGCGTTTTGCTGGTGGATATGCTGAGAAGACATTTTAGATAGATTTTGCAGCTTTGTCAGTGACGCGAGATGGGCTGTTCAGTGCCCCTTCTCGTATCTCTGTGTGCAGGAAGTTGTTTGGAACTCCTTAATATTCTCCTTTTGGATTGTAGAGTTCTTGGCTCAGCATTTGAGATTACTGCATAGAAACCAAACTTCAGAAGTCTCCCTGGGTTATAGACTGCCTTTAAGGTTGAATACTGAAGTGTGCTGAGCTCTTTTATTCAGTCATTTCTCCATACAAGTTCCAGCAATATGTCTTCCACTGTTTTGTCCACTTGTATGAAGTAAATGAAAGTTATTCAATTGCATAATGCATTTGTTCTTCTGACTGGGACAACAAAACCCCAGTGTGATCTCAACAACATTTTTCTCTTGAGGACTTAAGACCTGCTAGTAATTAAGCCATAATTACACCAACTTTGCATTTCTAGCTTTGCAGTTCAGTTATACTCTTGTAAAAATAAAGAAAATATATAGCACTAATTGATGAATGAGGTGATAGAATGTGAAAATACCAAGAGGGGAAGCATTGAAGCATTGCTTGTGAGACTGGGGGAGGAGAGGGAGGTGCATTGCTGTCATCATCATGGCTGGACTTTGCGAACGAAGATTTGGGAGGGTTTTACCCACGCTTGCATCTCCAGGATCAGTCCTGAGCGTCCAGTGTCCTGAACCGCCTGCATGCAGGGTTGGGTCTGCGGCTCCCAGTGCTCCGTAACACCTGCCGCTTTGTCCCTTGCCTGTTGCTGCAGGGCTTTGGAAAAGTGGGTGAATCCCTCGAGCCTGCGCAGTGGATTTTTTAGGTGAGGCACAGCGTGCGCAGAACTGACCCCACCCTTTACTTCTGAGGTTCATCTGCCAGGGCCTAGCAAGCTTGGACGGTAACAGTGAGGTCCTCAGGATGTAGGTTTGGTTAGAGTATCCTGCTCTTTGATGGATGGGCATATAGGGCTAAGTGAGCTCCATCTGCCTGAGTTTGGAGTTAGAGTTGTCCTTCTCCTAGGATGGTTGCCGAGCGGCTGATGAGCCCATCCTGCCCAAGGACACACTTTGTCTGATCCTTCAGTTGAGACCTGACCAGCATGGGAGACCCTACCCGAGGCATAAACCACGACCAGCACAGCTCACAACCTCATAAGGGCACACAAGCTTCTCCCCCATGACAAGGGGGTGTCCGTGGAGAAGGCATTGTTGTTGTACATCTATAAACACATTTTACAAATACTCTAATTCAGAAACAGCAGGCTAATTTGCTTTTCCAACAGTGGAAAATATACCTGTAATGAGATCTGCTCTTCCACTCTGTTTTACAAACATCTTAATCTCTGTTTCTTGGATTTTCCACTCTGGGTTATTCTGTTTGATAGGCTTCTGCCATTCTGATACTCTTTTTTGGAACTTCCATAAATGTTGCAGTAAATTAGGGGGGAAAAATGATAGTTGGGAAAAAATCCTGGTGACATATCAAGATCAGCACTTCTGTGGGTTTTTTAGCATGTAAGAACTTCATGGTTAAATGCCAGTTGTGTGCTGTGTCAAATGGAAATAGAAGTCAGTGTGCACTGCATTTATGCTCATGTTTGCTAGAGGAAAAAGAAATGTAAACTCAATTCAGTTAATTTCTGTTTCTCTGAAGTTTGAAGTGCTGTGTTACTGTGAAGCCTACCTCGTTTTATTATTATTGTTGTTATTATTAAATAGAACTGTTCTTACAAGTAGTCCACTTGTATGATATAGAAATACTATGCCTGTGGTTTTAAAAGTAAGGTGATCTGAATAGGAGAAGTCCTTTACATGCTATGTGGGGTTTTACTTTTCCGGCTGTCTTTTCTTTTCCAAATAGGGTTTTGAAGCTCTTCAACTGAAGTATTAAGAAAGTGTCATTTGAAATTTATGGTGAACTGTGTTTTTTCAATTGAACAAAAAGACCCAAAACAAAACTGAAGCTAATTAGTTAATTGTCTTTTGTTTCTGTGGTGTTTAAACAGTTACCTTTAGATATTTGTAATACACAGTCCAATTCTAAAGAATAAAAACCTCTAGCCATGCTGTTTCTTGTTGAAAGATGGGTCTATGATAGCTTATCAATAGTGATGGCAGTAATAAAATGAAATACTGAACTGGAACTATTCCCCAAAGTCTTATTTTCAGTCAGGTATCCCAGAAAACATAAAATGATGCAAGATGCCTGTCCCAAATTAACTGAAAAAGCTGCTACTCATTTTCTTGTATCAGATGAGACAATAATGCATTGATCAGGTATCTGAAAGAAGGGAACGTGCAAGAAATCGTTCACCTCCAGAAGTCTGATACCTATATGTAAATCTGACACCACTTGCTGGGCTCTGGTGGTGGGTAGAAGGTATAGGAAGTTCTGCTTTGTTAGTCATTTCTACATATGGAAGCTCTGTTGTTGCTCTGCTCCACTTCACTGTGGCTAACATCTTAATATATGGTGAAATTAATTACTCTGAGCAGTCTCTGAAGCTTATTGATGTTTATAAAGGTGTATTTTATAAATGGAACTCATACATATATGAACTCTTGCTTTCTGTTACTTGCCTGAGAATAAAAATTCAGTTACTGCCTATAGGATTTGTTTTGCAGCGTAAGATCATGTGACGGTCTCGTCAATATTAGTGTTTTGCCTATATTTTTCTACAAGTGGGTCTGTATAATACTTGTTCACACTGCATATTTATGGCAGATACAAGGTGTTTTTTAGGATCTGCTCTTTTTACAAGGCGGTTTATTTGGTGGTGAGTAGTGTTAGTCACATGTTTGTGTGCTAATCAATGGAAACACATTGAAGGAGATCAGAAAATATTAAGTGGTAGCTCCATACTGTTCTGTGTTTTTGTATCATTAAAAGCATTAAAAAGTGTTTTTTAAAACAGAAATAATAGATCCTCTTCTTTTTCAAGAAGACTTTCATATGTTTTGTTTCCAATTTCTAAATATAAAACTGTATTTCTAAAAATAGAAATTAAAAAAAATAATTACAACTCTTAATGTATTGAGTTGAATTAGTCAAGTAATCTAAACTTCTTGAGGTGCCAGAAACACTCTATTCAATTTCCACTCTCATTCTATTTGAATGTATTAAATAAATAGAGAGGCAAAGAAGATATACGACTGTTGCTGTGTACTAGCTTGGTGCTAGTGGTCAGGATACCTTTCTTCCTTTCTTAAATGGGATATTATATTTCATAACTACTTGATCAGTGTTACACTAGTGTATTTCAAAACAAAAAGGTAAAAAAGTGGTACTGTTTTTTGGATGTTACAAACCCTGCAAAAAACCAAAGGGACAATTAAATTCTCTAAAGACATAAGCAGATAAGGGTGGTTCTGTTTCTGTTAATAAACTTAAATGAGAGTTTCACCATATTAAAATCTGTTGAATTTTGAAACAACTGAGGGGAGGGCAATGCTTAGAGTCATAAGGGGACCCACAAGGGTTTAATCCAACTTCTGGCTCTGCACAGGACACTCCAAGAGTCGCAGTATGTGCCTGAGAGGATTGTCTAAACTCTTCTGATCTCTGTCAGGCTTGGTGCTGTGACCACTTCTCTGGGGAGCCTGTTCCAGTGCCCAGCTGTCTTATCCCAATATCTAGTCTGAATCTCCTCTGATACAATTTCATGCTGTTCCCTTGGGTTTTGTCACTGATCACCACAGAGAAGTGCCTGCCCCTCCCTTCCCCTCACGAGGAAGCTCCGACTGCAGTGAGGTCTCCCTTCAGTCCCCTATTCTCCACGCTGAACACACCAAGTGCCCTCAGCCACTCCTCATACAGCTTCCCCTCAGGGTACCTCTCCATCTTCACTATCCTCATTTGAACACTCCTGTTATAGGTTCAGGTTCTAAAGGAATTTTTCTTCCCCCACCCTCACAATGAGGAGTGAATTGTCCCAGCCCGGGCCATTTGTCTCTAACAAAGGAACCAAGAGTACCGTGCTTAAGGGTGGGGGAGAGTGGCACACGGGTTTTTGGGAGAGTGGGCAGCAGGAGTCTGCAGGGAGAGACGGCGGAGAGAGGAAAACCCCGGGAGTCTTGGGTTTCTTTCTCGCTTTTCCTGCTGTTTTCCCTTTCCCATACCTGGATTACAAAGCTTTGATTTTTT
>VXAU01006131.1:1847992-2091798 GCA_013399695.1 Formicarius rufipectus | reverse complement strand
CAGTTCTTTATTTCAGTATTTCCTATTTCAGCAGGAGCAACTCGCCTTGGTCTTGATTGCAGATCTCTTCTTTATTAGATCCAGCAGAAGTCTAGTTTTTCATGATTTTACATGAATTTCTCTTTTGATCTATTTTCTTTTATTTCGCTAAGTGAAACTTCTGAAGAAGCTGTATTGTGCAGGAAAGAAATACTTGGGTAGCTGATATGGGCTTCTTGATATGGCTTTAAACTGTGGCAGAACAGAAGACAGTTTAAGGAATTTTAAAAAACAAAACTACAACCCCCAAAACAACAAAACTCTGAACAAAAAGCCCAAAAAGTCCTGGTTCAGTGTTTGTGCAAAGGTGTGGGATTTTTAGTTCTTTGGTTTTTTTTTTCAAGATCACTGCCTGCTCTGTTTATGATTTACATTTCTTAGTGTTGTTCTAAGAACTTTTTTTATTTCAAAGATAAAAGCATATGCACTTAAAGCAGTATTTTGTTTATCTTGCAGTGTCAGTTTTGTCACTGAAAGGAGGGGTGTCACCATTTCCACACTATATACATCATACTGACTCCATCCCTTTCTGTTTGTCAGATCTCTGCTCTAAACGAAGCAAAGCTTTCATCTATATCATGGTAGTCTGCTTGAAATTTGTACATTTGAGAACTGAATACTGTAACAGTACTAATACTCTGTGATACATGCAGATTTGGAGATAAAATGTGTGAGAGCTGTTGGTGTAGAATAGATGTTTCTATTTGGGAGTTTCTAAGCTTATTTTTAAAAAAAATTATTTTTTTTAAACCAAAGGCACAAAAAGGACAGATTGAAACATCTGGTCTTGCTAGTTCTTCAAATGTTTTTTGATTTGTTGGGTTTGGGTTTTTTTTAGTAGACAGGTCTGGAACTCTATCTATAATTAAGGTTTCCAAAGCTTCCCCTTTAAGATCCAGCTTTTAAATTGCTTATAACCTTTGCCAAATGTGTCTGGGCTGACTATTTTTTCTTTCTTCCCTCCACCCTCCCTATACTGGATGACTGCCTCAGCCTGATTATTTTATAGATTTGCATGTGGTTTGGTTCTGATTCTTTTATTTAATTGAAGCCAAAACAATTAATTGTTGAGAAGGAAGCTACTTCAGAAAAAAAAATCAAAAGCTTTCCTTTAAAGTGCTGTTACAGTATCTAATAAGGGATGAAAGAGGCACCTTCTCATGGTTATGGTCAAGTTTTCACAAATAATGATAAAAACCTGGCCAAGTTTCATATGCTTAAAAGATTATAAAAAAAGTCCTATTTGAATGTGCTTGTTGCTGCTTGGAATTTAGCAGTTATCTGGATCCAAAGCTGAAAAGCCTGAGGACAGTAGAAAATTGATTTAACTTGGTATGGAGGCAGCCCTTAAAGAATGATGGTCTGGGGAGGGGAAGGAGAAGAGATGGTATTTAAGGACAGAGTAGAAATGGATTATTGAGAATGGAATACAGTAGAACAAAGTCGAGAGAATAGGCAGCTTGCTGGAATGCCTGATTTTTGGAAAGGAATTTCTTCAATCTCCCTCTGCTGTGAAGCCTGGTGACAAGGTATGTCCCTTACCTGTTTCTAGGGATCTGATGTTTCTTCACAGAATCAGTGAGTGGTTGAGGTTGGAAGGGAATTCCAGTCTGCCCCCCCTGCCTCCAGGTTGCTTTGGATTATCTTCAAGTGTAGACACTCTGCAACCTCCCTGGGCAGTCTCTGCCAGGGCTCAGTCACCCTCACAGTGAGAAAATGTTTCCTGGTGCTCAGAGGGAACCTCCTGGGCTTCGGTTTGTTCCCACTGCCACTGCTCCTGGGCAGTGGTGCTGCTGGGCACTACTGAAAACTTCTTGTGAAAGCTGTTTTCAGTGAGAACAGTGTTTGGATGGTGATAGGTCTGGAGCAGTCGGAGGTTCTGACTTGCTTTTGAACTATCTACAAGCATCATGCAGAATGAAGAGTTAATCTGTTCTTAAAGTTTGTTCATACCATCTGGAGAACCTACATAGAGGTGTGCATGGGTGCCCATAGGCAAATTGTTAAAAATATTAGAGTACCAAAGTAGAGTATTCAGCTAACAAAAGAGTAAATTAAGGTGTCTGTGTCTTCTTACTTTGTGGCCTACTGTATTTGCTCTTTGAAAATCTTATGGTTGCCCACTCACAGTAAACGAAAATTGAAAAAATGAAATATGGAATAACTGATTATTAAATGAGCATTAGGCCTTGTGCAGAGTAGGCAGGATTGTAAAGAAAGCAGTATTTACAGTATTTGAACACTGATAGGAAAGCACAGTGTTTGCTTTCTCAAAGGCTCTGCGTGTCTTGATCTCTGTCCGGTGCGAGCACTTGGTACAGTTCTCTGATTTTGTCTTGTACTCATAAGGGTGTGTGCTCCAGACTTGAGTGCACACAATGTTTTAAATGTAGTTTATTATTTAGTATCTTATTTTAGGTAGCTTAGTTCTTAGCCCTTTGTTTCGTGCTTCAGTGTTTCACTCCTGCTGAAGTTGGCTGCAGCCGTGAGTGTTGCACATGCTTGGAAAACCCTGCTGAAGCCACCAGGATGGGAGCTCGGGGTAGAATGACAGAAGAGTCTTTCCATGCAGTGCAGACTTTTTTGGTGGCATTTGCTTTACAGAGTTCAGTGCAGGCCATTTGGAAATAATTAAATTTATTGATTTGTTCGTCATATGCTAGAACTTCTTGAACTGAGTTCCAGAAACTTCTTGTCTGTGTAACTGGCTTATTTGTACTGACTTCCTTTGTTTATTAGAGGGTGTAGTTAATTAATTGGAAGGTGGAGATGATTTAGTTTTTCTTAGGTGATTTTCAGGAAGTTTGTCTCTGCCTTAATAGCTTGTTTGTGCCTTTTTTTAAAAAAAAAAATATTTTTTAACTGAATGGATATCAGTACAGACCCAATACGGGTCTTTCAAATGTTTAAATGAAGAAAAGAGAAATGTCCACTTCCCCCCCCCCCCAATTCTGTAGGGCCTTTAGGAAAACAAAATGTATATCTTTTCTCAGGATGATTCATAATGCTTCAGTGTATTTATATCATCCTACAAGTCTGAAATATTGAGCTTAATATAAGAATATTCCACCTCAAGTGCTAGAATAATGTTATCCCTTACATTAGGAAGGGGGGGATGGATAGTTACCTCGCAGTCTAGTACCTAATACCATATATTCTTGTATATTTTTATGGGGATGCTAATCAATTGTTATGCTTTACTTTTGCTTGCTTCAGTTCCCAGTTCCCTCATCACTGTAACTTAATGATCTGTATTTAGTATCTGTAGGCATTGAATTAAACAATACAGGGTAATGACATACCCAGATTTAAGTGTGTGACATGGCAAACATATTTGCTGCTGTTAAAACTAAATTAATTTACTGCCTTTTAAAGCATTTCTGTCTTTCTCAATCTTTGTTCAAGCTAGTCAGTGTTGCATCGAAACACATTCAGTTTTTCTTTTTTTTTTTAAACAGCAGGTACAATTTTTACCATTTTAATTGTGCTGTGAAGAAAATTGTCATGCTGCTAGTCTGTTAGTGATACAGTAAAGACTTCATCACTTCTGTTAGGTACAGAGTTAGAAGACAACCTTACATTTGTAGTATTGAAATATTAAAATGTTAACCTAGGCTGGGGTAAGGGAGGTGTGTGAGAATCCATGTGTTCTTGGCAGCTCGATCTGTGAATTGCCTTCCGTGACATGAGGCTGGAATTGTCATGCAGCCAGAGAAAATAGTGGCAGGACTCTGGAAAAAGCTGTGGTATCTTTGCTGGGAGTCATATGAAAGAGCATTAATAATGTGGCAGCGTGGAATCCAGATGGCAAAGCTATTCCTGAGTGTCCCCGTGAGCCTGCTGTGATGGTAGCCTAAAGGGAAAGGAGAACTTCATTTTGAAAAACAATTCTGCTCTCTGCCCTCATTGTGTAAAGTCTTCTGGAATGAAAAATGAATATAGTAACGTTTATTGCAAATGTTTTTGGGAATAGCATCAAATTTCAATGAAGAAAGCTAAATAAGTTTGTGGGGCTTTATTCTTTAAAAAAAAAATTACATCTGTCAACAAATAAAATAAATTAATGTAAAAACACTTAAACTAGAAGAACCGCACTTTGAGCCTGGAGTGGTCGGGGTGGTAGAAATAGGCATTTGTGATCAGCTGTGGATACCTGGATTTGCAGACAAATGTATATGCATCAGCGGGAGCTAGAATTGAGCATCTGATTATATCCTGAAACATTTAAAAACCTAAAAAGCCTGGTGTACTTCTCAGGCTCCTATAACACTTAAGGAAAACAACAAATCCTGTGCAGGGCCAGGAGTTGGAGTCGATGATCCTCATGAGTTCCTTCGAACTTGGCATATCCTGTGACTCTGTGAAATCCATGCTCAAACACCATAAGAAAATATCTGGGTGTTATACTCTTTCAAACACATGCTGAGCTTACCATGGTAGAGGCCATTTCTTAATGATGAGGCCTCAGCCAACTCGTGTTGTCTTCTCTCTGAGAACTCTGACCCCTGCAATTGCTGCTTTTACAAACCAACAAACTGCTGTGTCTGCAGTGTTCTTATATTTTTATTAGATTTTCTGCTTTGAATAAGGATGAGGGCTTTTTAGAAGGGCATTTGGTTGTTTGTTGTCTTTTTTTTTTTTTTCCTTTAAGGTACAGGTAATGTTTTCCTGTGGTTATTTTTTATGCTACATGGAAATTTTCATGTAATAGAGCCCTAAATACTTTAATTGGAAAACATACTAGAGAAAGGGGAGAGGAAATAACAAAGGTAAAGACATGAAAAGATTACACAGAATTTACAAGGGCAATACTGAAACAACTTTGCCAGAAGAATTGGTTGTATTAACTGAGAATTAATACTCATTATAATAAGTAAATAAATATCCTTGACATTACTGCAAGGATAATGTGTAGATTTGAATTAAAAATTGTGTAAACTGAAAAAAGGGGATATACTCTTTCATGTGTTTTCTTGTATAAAGAAATGAAATGTTAAAAATTGTAAGGTCTTGGAACACATTTTGCTTAGATGAAGTCAACAATGATATGTTAAAGTTCAGATGGAATTTCTTACTTCTGTTATTGAGCACCTTTTTGCCTACACTGTACTGGCCTGACAGTCATTACAGCAATCCAAAATCATATCTGCTGCTGTTTCATATGTAATGAGATTTTGGGAAGATTAGATTGAAAATGATACTCAAAAAATGGCATGTGCTTGCATATGACATATTTTTCCATTCTGTGTTTCAATTCAGTATTTGTGTGAAGATTGGTTCTTTTTTTATAAGTGCACTGCACACCTGTATGTATACTGAATGCTCTTTTCCCTAGTATGTTAATGATTTGAAAAATACAGTCAAACATTTTGCAACAGCAAAAATAAATGGTAAACTGAATAAAATTAATATCAGCAAAGCATCCCAACATAAAATACTGTGCTATTTTAAAGAAAAATAAAACCTGTAGTATTATTGTATGACTAATGTATAAAAATAAATACCATATGTCTTGCAAAATAACATCTGTTCTCTTGAAAAGAAACTTTGTCCAGGCCTTTTGCTTACTGTACCTATTAATTTAATTGACTATAATAACTCCCTCAGTACAGTCATTGTTCTAGGTATTGATAGTATTATTTTAGGGCCTAATTCTTAAGGGTTGTTTTAAGTAGACCAAAATATTATCTTGAAACAAATGCTAATTTTTGGGTTTTTTGGTTTGTTTGGTTTTGGTGTTGGTTTTTGTTTGTTTGTTTTGTGTTTTGGTTTTTGGTTGTTTTTTGTTTGTTTGGGTTTTGGGGGGGGTATTTTGTTTGTTTTTGTTTGTTTGGGAGTTTTTTTGGTAGAACAACATGAAAATACTAAAAGCAGATTGTTTTTCTTGGCCCTGTAGAAAGTACAGGCTTTATAAAATCTTGCATTTGAAATTTCAGGTCATACATTTCTGTTGTGACTCACTCAGATGGATTGAGCTACAAGTTCAGTGGAAACCTTGCTAGAAATGGGAAAACACCCGAGGAAGCATCCCACAGTCTCAGCTGGTCTTGTTTGATTATTCTCCTCATCTTTGACCAACCTTCTCCTTCTGGAGCATGTTTTTTGTGTACTGAACTCATTTACACAGGAGAAACCAAGTAAGCACAGGGCTTTTAGAATGGTAATTTTGGGGGCTGACAAGCACCTTTCCTTTCTGCATCTTGATTTGCAGGCTTGGAGGGGTTCCCAGGTGACTACTGAGGTCTTACCTGAGTGGACTAAAAGGAGCTAATCAGCCAGCATGATACTTAAGAAATTAGATGAGATTCCATTTCGGTTCACTGCAGAGAAGAAAAACTTGATTTTCCTTTAGAGAATTTTCAAAACTAATTATGTGCCATTTGAGAAGAGGCTGAGATGGAATGAAACTTAGAAGTACTTCTGTAGACTTCAGTTTTGTTAACGTAAGCACAGTATAGGGTTGCTGTTATAGAGGTAGAGAGTGCCAACAATTTTTTAAAAATGCAAACAGCAAAAAACCAGCAAACTTTGGGCTTTTTTGTTGTGCTTTTTGCTAAATGTGTGTGAATGTAGGAGTGTTCAGTACAGAAGCTTCCTTGAGACTGTTGAACAGTTATCTGCTCTTCCTTGTGCTCTTAATTTTTTTGGGTTGGTTTGGGTGTTGTGTGAATTATTTTCTTGTCCTTGCTGATTTGGCAGCAAATGTGATACAGGATTGTTGGGGGTTTTGTTTGTTTGTTGGTTGGTTGTTTTGGTTTTTTGTTTTGCTTTGGATGCTTCAGTTAAAGCACTTCTGTCATCATATTGTTCTGGCCTGTCTTGTTTTAAATGCACCACAAATGTAATAATGACTGGAGACTGAGTCCTGAGCAACCTGACTGAGTGCCTTTGTCCCATTTTGAACAAGAGCAGAGCAGGCTCTGCTCCTCTGCTTCCTTCCAACCACATTTATTCTTTGGTTCTAATCTCGTGCACCTCCTTCATAGCTCTGCTGCTCACTTCTGGAAACCAGTTCTTGTTTTTTCACAGGCTGGGTGTGGCTACAGGTATGCCATCCAGACATTCTCATAGGCAAAGGCTTCTTTACATTTTCTCTGCTATTATTTTTTCTTGCAACTATATATACTATATATTTTTCTAAATATATCTGTATGTATATAATTATATAAACTGTATATGTATGACAAGTGGTGCATTTCTGGCTGCTAGTACTTGCTTCATGTAGCTGGAGCCTCTTGCATCTTTGCTTCTGCTGTCTGACATTACGTGGTGTCAAAATTTTATTGTATGAAAGCTGATACTTGTAATTTCAATTTTGAGTGTTTGGAAGTTCATTAGTAAATTGGTCAGTGCTCTCCAGTGAATTAAATTATGTGTTATAAAGGTGAGCATTTTTAATTAAGGCAGTATGTTTGTGTTTGTAACTGGTTTACACACTGATGCCAAACAACCCATGAGTGTTGAAAAGCATGCTGATCTAAGTTATACTTGTTGACAGAGGAACTCAGTGTAGGTGTAACTTTGCTAAGCTGAGCCTTAGCAAATGTTGATTCCTTTCCTCCTTTGAGCTGTAAAAACTCTTATCTGAATTTTCTGCTCCTTTCAGATGGGGTGAGCTGCTGAAGCTCAGTGTTGTGGTTACAGGCATGAGAGTAGAGACTTGTTTTACTCCTAATGCAGGAGTCCTTGGCAGATTAACATTTCTGTGGTGTGGTCTCACTGCCAGATCTAGAAAGAGTTTCCTGGTTTGCTGCAGGGAAAATGAGCATGGCTATTTTACTGAAGTGATGGATTGTTATCTGTTGTGTAGTAATGGCATGAGGTTAGACTGGATAGTGTCTCTAAAGGTGCCATAGAACTCTCCTGCTGTTGTACTCACACCACCCAAACCCTGTGTTTATATTTCACTTTCAAGGTCTCTTTCTTGGGGAATATTAAGCTTGTGTGGCTCCTCTGAGTTAGGTTTCTGCAGCAAAACTGTGATAAGGAGGTTAGAGCCCTGGCAGGGTGTGGGACTGAGACCCTGAGTGTCTAGTGGGGAAGACGGTGGAGAGGACCACAGCCTTGTGTTGTTTCCCATTCTCACGAGTTCTGTATGTAAGTTGGTTGGTTGTTTAATTGAAGTCTTATCAAGGTTTTGGTTTAGTTTCCATGTGAAATTTAATAGACATTAGAGCCTCTAGTGACACAGCAGACCTCTGCTTTTCAGTTCTTAGTGGTCATTCGCTGATTTATCTGCAGAATATGTAATGTTCTTTATGATAGCAATTTTTTGAGGATGAAAAATATTTATCACCTAAAAAACTGACTTGGATTATATGCAAAAGAAAAACTGAAATAATCTTGTGGGGTTTTTTTTATTTTCTTTTTTTTTCTTCTGTAGTTGAGTTTCTGTAAGGAGAAAAGGTGTTTTGTGATCTACACTGTTAAATACTTTGTTGGGGAGTGGGTAGGGTATTCCAAGATAGGGAATGCTGTAGTTCTGTGCCTGTGAATGAACTGGCACACAACACCAGTGGCTGATGCTTTGTATTGTGGTGTCTTTGGTTTGTGGATTTTTGCTAAGTAGTTTACATAACCTTACAATAAAGCATAATATATTTACTATATTCTTTTCAGTACTGGACAGATTTGACTTCTCATGGCAGTAGACTTTTAAAAAATAATACTTGAGTTCTTTAAATATGGCACATATGTTATTGGTGAAAATTCTGAGTTTTAGTTTGGTGCAAATCTACCATCACAATACTTATTTTTAACTAATTAGGTTAGAATTGAAAATAAACAGGCTTTACATAGTGAAAGCATGTTTTCCTTGCCAAATTCAAGCTGGCACATTTAGTGTCCAAACGGTTTACATAAACTAAGCAGGATAAATTTAAATTGGGCAAAGAACTGATAAAAGGACTCTGATTAAATTAGTTCTGGGTTTTTGTGTGAATTGCATTTGCTTAGTGGCCACTTGACAGTACTTCTGTTGTAACTATAATAAGTGTTTATTATGCCTAAACTTTTGGTCTCCTAAATTCTTGAACTCTGAACGTTTAATGGTGTACCACTTTAATTGGATACTTCAGATGGGGTTAAATACTATTTCTCCTTTTTCTTTTTATTAAACATTCATTTCATGTTTGCTAAAGAAGTAGGCACAAGTTTACAAACAGCTTCGAGGAGAGCTTGCCTGTGTATGGTGTGTCTTGGGAGGGGATTTCCCTTTTCTCATACAAAAGAAGAGGATGCAAATTATTTTTGATGTCATGGGAAATTTAAAAAGTGTGTGGAGATAAGAAATTTTTGCTTCTGCTTTTGGAATCAAGTATTGCAGGATCTCATTGATTCAGGTTTTTGGGTGCAATTGTATGTCTTCCTAATAATGGCATTTGACATTACAATCTTAATTATTAACAAAACAACAGACTGAACACAAATTAACATAACATTATTTAGAAGAAGTCCATTAACACTTCTTTCAGCAGGCTTAAAATAGTTGCTTTTGTTTGTAGTATGAATAATTCTGTGTTTTTCATTAACCTTTATCTTGGGTGATGTGTTAATATGTGCTGGAGAGACTTTCAGAATGTCTGAAACCACATTCCTTGTTCTAATTCTAATGTTACTTAGCTGCTGCTGCTCTTACAGGCTGAAACAGAAGTAAGATCATTGCATTTCACTGCCACTGGAGCTAAGGGTACAAAATTATTTAAGTTCTTGGTTGGCCAAGTCCTCAGCTTGCTAAGAAACAAGTTTCCAATAGCTGGAAAATGTGCTGATGGGTTCCTCGCCCCTGCTCCCCAATTAATTGAACTTCAAGAGTTAGAATATATTTCTGAAGTGAATTGAGAGCTTATTATTGGAGCAGATTCAAGTACTGTAAGAAGCTCTTCTAGGGGAAGAAAAAAAAAGGCTTGCTTTTACATAAGTAAAAAAAAAAAAGGCTGATACCTCCTCCTCACACCCCCAAACAGGATCAAAATGGTATTAGGTTTTGCTTCTCTGTTTTTAATTGCAAATTAATAAGAATGGCAGTGTAATTTGCGTTCACATCTCATGGCAATAATGACAGACTTTATATTTTGAGCAAATGACTCTTTCAGTGCTGGATACAGTTGATGTTTTCCTTGCAGTTGCTTTCATTTAAGTGAATATTGTTCTCCAGTATTCTGGGCAAACTGTGGTCTGCAGATCTGTTATACCCTCGCATGGGTGATGTTCCTTTGTTAATTCATGAGTTGCTGTCTTTACAGGTTGTAAATGTGTAACTCCTTCGGTCCAAAGTGGGCCTTTATTTTACATGAGTTTCCTGTGTAGAGCTTTCAAAAAGCAGTGGTCTGTATGAGTCTTCCAGTCTACAGGTGTATGAGAGATCTGGTTTCCTTAGTACTTTTTCTGCACTGCAAAAGTCTCATTTATTATTGTAATGGCATAGCCTTTTATAGCAGATCTTCCAGCCATGGACAAAGGTACTCATCAGACCCTTCATTCTTGTAGAGTTCACCTTGTGAGCTTTGACTAAAAATACAAAGTAAATTATCTTTTCTATGCTTGGGAACTTAGGATCCATTTAAAAGTGCTAAAAAGAGTGTAGGTTTTGATTTGAATGAAGCTTTTGGCTTATGTATGATTCATTTCTAGAAAGTAGAAAGAATAGAAGTGGTAATTCAATTTATTCACAATCACTTTCAATAAGATATGAAAGGTGGTCATTTAGCTGAACTTCAAAGAAATTAAATGTACTGGAAGGAGGACTTTGTCCTGTGTCATTAGAAGTACGTGCATGCATATGTACATTTCTCATCATGTGTGTGTGTATATATCTGTAGAGATAAGAAAAGAATGATTGACTTTGTATGCCTGTGTGGGTATTTGTGAGTGTATTTGCAAGGGATTTTGGCCATTGGTTTGCATGAGAACCAGTTATAAAACTTGCCAGTCATAATTCTGGGAATACGTTGGCCAAGTCCTCATTTCGTTGATCTGAGTGAAGTGTAATCATGTTTTTCAAAAGCTCCAAAAGAACAAAACCCCCCCCAAAATACCCCAACATAAGTATGATGTCCAGGGAGGTTAGGGGATTTTAAATAAGAGGACAAAGCAAATGAAAGAAAATCATATTGAGACTGAACCATTGTTTGGACTAAAAGACCCATGGTTGAAAGAGTTGTCATGTCATAACTGCTTTGTGTTTAATTTCTTGAAAAAGACAAAGCTATTGCACACCCACCCCCCTCCAACCCAATGACAACAGTGACAGTCTTCGAAAGGTAATCTGTAAACTAGTTGATGATTTTTACTCCTTTTTTTTTCCTTCCCTGAACTAGCATTTTGGACTGTTTTATCCTCCTTCTAGTGAAGTTAACTGTTAGTTTTCTTGCAGATGAAGTAATTTAAAGTTTGGAAATTTTACTAAATAAAAAACTGTCATTACTCCTTTTTTTTTTTTCCTGTATTCTGGCTTTCTGATAAAGCAACAACAACAGCAAAACATCCAGAGAGTGACAATAACAAATTTTCTGTCCATTTTACATTACAGGCAGCTAACTAGATTTATTCTTTTAAAACAATAAGAAAGCAGGCAGAGAATATAGCCTATTTTTTACCATTATTCAGTATTAACAATGGAGAAGAGAGGGTGGCTTCTAAAGTTGGGTACTTAATGCAAATTCATTCTCTTGCATAAGCTACAGAGCAATAGAACATAACACTGTCATTAAAACTGACTCATAGCATTCAACAGAAGGTGTGTATCAAGCTTTAAAAGTGCTAAGAGAATTAATGCAGTCTAGTAAATATCTTGCAGTGGGAAAAAGTACTTGAACTGTGTTTTGTTGCAAAATGCTGTTGTGCAAATTATTTTGAAAAGGATTTTGCTTTTTTAAAATATCTGAGCATTCAAGCAGAGAAATAGAATTATTCCAAACTATAAAGTATTTTGATCAGTAGAAAAATGGATGCAGGTAGACTGAAATGCTTTTAATATCCATGTTTGAAATTCCTGCTCAGGATGGAGCCTCTTACGTAACTTAATTGTCTTTTAACTTCCTTCATTAGGGCCAGAGGGAAGACTCCTATACCTTAGAAAAATCTGTCTCCAGCAGTAGGTATTCAGATCTGTAAACTGGTGTTATGCTGGGTTTGCCTGGGTTGGGTTTTTTGGCGTAGTAGGTGGGAATTGGAAATGAGTATCTAGTACTACAAAAGGCCCAAGTGTTAAACTTGCGTTTAAATTGGTTTAGTCTCACCAGCGAAGAAAGTGGTATAATCCAAAAAAGATTAAAGGAATTATTTCTGCCTTTTTGTCTGACTAAATAGCATATCACCCATTCTACCTGGATTACAGAGGAGAGTGGAGATTATTCTTCCAGTGTTAGAAAGTCACAGCGAGAATGTTAGTGGAAAGAAGTAATTTGGTGGGGTTAAAACTGTAATCTTGCCTGTTGGCTCCCTACGTGCTGGGCAGTGGCTTCTTCGGTGGCATGGGCTGGGCTGGGCGCAGGGTCAGTGTGTTGCTGCTTTGGGGTTGCTGCCTGTGGTGGGTGAGGAAATGTCTTGATACATTCCTATTCAGTTCTAGTTTGTTGATGACCAGTATTTAGGACTGTCATGGTACAGTTTACTTCCTTACTAAGTGAGAGACAGTTGTTTGATCTCTTTGATTTAGATTTCACCTCAGAAACTCTCTGGCAGCCTTTGCCACTCAGTATAACTGAGCCTTGGGTAGTTCTTTTTAATCCTCAGAGGCATGGTATGCCCTATATTGTTGACAGCTCTAATTTTCCTAGTTGTTCTCACTTTGCTTTTGCAGGAAATAAATAACAGTAATTTTTTTGGGGGTAGACTTTTGTGTTCATATCTCCCAAATTACTTCTATTCCCCTTTATGTTAGAAGACTGTTTGTACAAGAAGTAACTAGATGTATTAGAAACAGTAAAGTCAGTTATGCAAATACTGACTTTTGGATGCAAGTCTGTATGTTTTTATAAGCTAATATAAATCTCAAATCTCATGATGAACTCATTTCTCATGCCTGAAGCATCTTCTCATCAGAATTTTGTTTTCTTCTTTTCTTTCATTTCAGAACTCCCCATGTGCCAGCCTTTCACTGTCTTCTTCCATGACTTTCTGGAGCAGCTTTCTTTCTCTTCGTCCCTCACCCACCCTTCTTGCCCTTTGCCAGGAGCATTGCCTCCCCTTTTTTCCCTGCTCCTCCTCCCATCCTCCCCACACCATAATTAAGTTCTGAGAACAGAGAAACAGGTGAAGAATGAAAATCAGGATTATGAGCTCTTTTTATTACCTTTTCTTTGGTAGGTCTGCCAACATTATTTACTGTTTAGATGCATCTTTCTTTTAAGACCAGTTTTTCAGGTCCTCTTTTGGGTCACTTGCATATCCAGACATGCTTTTGCTGCCATGGGAATCTCCCATGAAAGAATCTGTCAGCATAGCAAGAAAAGAGCTCTGCTTGGCACTTTTGAAGCCGTCTCCTTGGGAGAAAGGCCATGTATCTGTCATTTCCTATTTATGTTTAAATATTTTTCCATTGATGCACGAACTGTTACAATCTGGATGATTTTTCTTTAGATTATAGTGACTAGGTTGTAAATACTAGTCTTTTACCTCTCTTTTTTGATATATGCCTCTATTAGTACACTCCTCTACTTAGTTTACAGAAAATTTTGTCAGAATAATAATGTTCACAAGGTACATGGAATTCTTTCATTGGGCCTTTATTTTAAATACTAATCTTTTTTACAAAAATACTAGCTAAGCACAGTTCATTGGATATGCATGTTTTACCAGTGTATTGATGGTGGTGGATGAAGGTATAGAACAAGTATAGACTGCATTTGTGTTAAGAATGTCAGTCTGATAATTCATGATTTTAATTATGAGGATAGTTTGCATGTTATGTGAGATTTAAAATATCCATTTCCCCCCCCTTTTAGCTGCTAAATGGAAACCACTGAAATTGCAAGAGAAATTATTCTTTCATTTTATATTTTTAAAGTCATTACAGATACTGGCATTGAAACAGCATTATTATATATTAAAAAAAAAAAATTACCACATCCTGTTTCCAGAGATGAATCAAATTGCCTCCAAAGATTTTTTTGAAGTTTTTTCCGGAGTCATCCTGTGAGACTTTCATTTACCTCAGGACTTGTATTTTACCACAGCAGTTATGCTGATGTGAAGAACCAGTACCTTAGCGTGATTTCAAACATTAAGTATTTGTAAGTTACTACAGCACCAGAGGCCTTCAACATGGCAAAAAAGTTTCCTATCAAAGAGCTTAACACCTAATGAGACAAGTCCTAAGAATGCATCTAAGAGTTGAAAGAAGCAGGAGAGGAAAAGTGGACATCATAATGATTCCATGTCTTTGCACTTGGATTTCTGTGGTGGGTTGACCTTGGTTGGCTACCAGGTGCCCCCTGAAGCTGCTTTGTCACTCACCTCCTTAAAAAATCACAGAATGGCTTGGCTAGGAAGGGACCTCAATGACCATCTTGTTCCAACCCCTCTGCCTTGAGCATTTCCAGGGATGGGACATCCACAGCTTCTCTGGGCAACCTGTTCCAGTGTCACACCGCTCTCACCTCACTGAGGGACTTCTTTCTAATTTCTAATCTGAGTCTCTAATAGTTTAAAACTGTTCCACTGTGTCCTATCCTGCCCATGTAAAAGGTCCCTCTGGCTCCCTGAGTAAGCCCCCTTTAAGTACTGGAAGGCTACAGTGAGATCTCATCAGAGTCTTTTCAATGATGAACAACCCCAGCTCACTCAGCTTGTCTTCATAGCAGAGGCACTCCAGCCCTCTGATCACCTCCGTGGCCTCCTCTGGACCCACTCTAACAGGCCCACATCTTTCTTGTGCTGGGGGTCCCAGACCTGGACACAATACTCCAGGTGGGGTCTCACAAGGGCAGAGTAGAGGAGGAGAATCCCCTCTCTTGACCTGCTGGCCATAAGCCTCCCTTGATGCTGCCCAGGACGGCATGGGCCTTCTGGACTGGTGCACTGTGCTGGCTCATGTCCAGCTTTTCATGCACGAGAACCTCCAAGTCCTTCTCAGCTGGGCTTCTCTCAGTACCTTCTTCTCACAGTCCTGTACTCATGTCTGGGTTTGCCCTGAACCAGGTGTAGAACCTTGCACTTGGACTTGTTAAACTTCAGGAGGTTCTCATGGGTCCGCTTGTCCAGGTCCTCCTGGATGATATCCTGTCCTTCTGTTGTGTCAACTGCACTACCAAGCTTTATGTCATCTGGAAACTTGCTGAGAATGTTCTCAATCTCACTGTTTATGCCGTTGATAAAGGTACTAAAGAGCAGCAGACCCAAGACAAAGCCCTGAGGGACAGCACTTGTCACCAGCTTCCAACTGGACATGGAGCCATTGAGCACAGCTCTCTGGCTGCATCCACCCAGCCAATTCCTTATCTTTGTCCTCAGCAGGTCAGGGGAAAGTATAATGAAAGGCTCATAGATAGAGATAAGGATGGGGAGAGATAACTCAGCAATTACTGTCATGGGCAAAATAGACTCAACTTGGGGAAAATTAATTTATTACCAATCAAATCATAATAATGTGAGGAATAAACCCAAATCTTAAATAACATCTTCTCCCTGCCCCTCTCTTTTTTCAGGGCTTAGCTTTGCTCCGAAACTTTCTACCTCCTTCTTGCAGCAACGCAGGGGGATGAGGGTTTGTGTTTAGTTCATCAAATGTTGTCTCTGCACCCCATTCCTCCTCAGGGGAAGGGCTCCTCACTCTTCCCTGCTCCAGCATGGCATCCCTCCCATGGAAAACAGTCTTCCGTGCACTTCTCTGGTATGGGCTGCAGTTCTACGTGAACTGGTCCAGTGTGGGTCCTTCAGGAACAGACTGAACCAGCGTGGGTCCCCTGCAGGATCCGAAGTCCTACCAGGAAACATGCACTGGTGTGGGCTTCTCTCTCCCTGGAGAGTCCCTCCAGGATCTTGCTCCAGGGCAAGCTTCCCATGGCATCACAACTTCCTTTAGGCATCCAGGTGCTATGGCATGGGGTTCTCCAGGAGCTGTAGGTGTATCTCTGCTCTCCTGTTGACCTCCGTGGGCTGCGGCGGCACAACTGCTCACCGTGGTCTGCACCATGGGCTGCAGGGGAATCTCAGCCCTGGCACCTGGAGCACCTCCTGCCCCTCCTGCACTGACCTTGGTATCTGCAGAGCTGCTCCTCTCATATGTTCTCACCCCTCTTCATAGCTGCACAGAGCTTTTTTCCCTCACTTCTTAAATAAACCCCTTCACCCTCCCAAAACCTGTCCACACAAACCTAATACATTTTCGTAGTAGTGGTATTGGAATCTTTCAAGTTTAAGAAATAATAGTCAGAATGTGCTCTGTTTTAAGATAGAATTAGAGATACTAAATTTAGAAATGCGATATATTTTTTTCACAGTAGCTGAAATTCATAGTGTATAGAGAAGGGTTTACAGTGGGAAGTATTTCAGTAGTCTCTCTGAAGGGAGTTTCTCCAGTGCTCCAGCCTTGGCTGCAGGGCTCACATTCAGCCTTGCTATGATTCTCCTCAGTCCTTGGGCAGTCTGTATGGTGTGGCAGACTGTCAGCCTTTGTAATTATGTCACTAGTTCTCAGAGGTTTTTTTGAAGGTAGTTCTTTGACCTGTTTCTTTATATGAGGACTGTCCCCTGCCTTTTTTCATAGTAGTATTATTATGTGTCTTCCAACCTGGAATTCACTTGCAATTTTGAATGTTGAAGCACAAGAGTGGCTCTTCTTATTTTCTGCTTTAGCTAATGCTGCTGTTCTTTTAAATACACAGCTTCTAGATTTTAGAAATTTTAAGCTACCAAGCCCTGGACTATCCTGATTGTAATAGTTTGTTTAGGTTTCCATGCTATTGAGATGAAGTGAATCTTTTGATCATTAGATTTTTGAATACAAATATTCAAAAGCAGTTAAAACCCACAACAGTCTGTTTTCCTCACGACCACCCAGTTTAACTGTAATGTCTATAAAACTTAAATTTTGTGTTTAGGTAAAACAAGTCGTACATGAGTGAATATGAATTAGTATTGCTCCCAATATGTTTTTTTCTTGTAAGCACAGGAACTCTCCATTCATCTGTGTGCATTCACTGATGCATTTACCAGTGGTGGACATAAGCATATGATGTTGTGCAAAAATATTCTGGTCTTCATTGTTTTTTTACTTACTACATTTTCAAGTCTATATTTTGCTGCTTTTGGATTAGATCACTAAATTAAATTTGTTTCTGTAGTTTTTTTCTCTACTGGGAAGTTGTTTACACATACGGCAATTTGAGTTGGTCGTCTTAATACATCTTCCAAATGCTTTTGCAGTAATTTACGTAGCAGACTGAAGTTCCCCTACCTGAAGGTGTTCTCTGTGGCTCAGCACAAGAGCCTCTGTCATAACAGCACAAGTCAATGCTCTGCTTTCTCTGCAGTGCATTTGCCTTGAATACAAAGTTTATTTCAGAGTTTTCAGGTTACAGTTCAGAGTCCTCCCTCAAATTGTCCATGGTACATGATACAGTGCTGCTGCTGCTTCTGTGGTGCTGCATTCCAGCACACCCAAAGCTTTCATCCTGTACCCCAAGGAGGTTTTTAATAATAAGTTGTTATGTTAGTAACAGTTAACAATTAACAAATAATGTTAATTGAGAGGAATTGTTGGGGGTTTTTGTTTTCTTTTCTTTATCTGGAATGTGAAACTTTTTATTGAACTTTAGCTTACTGTAATGCTCATAACCTCTTAATGCCGTCTGAGCCACTTTGGAGATTAGTCTTCTTGGCTTGAGTTTCACTTAATTGATTTATTCACCTGTGTAGGTTTAACAGATTTTTTTTTTCAACTATAAAGCATAGCAAAGCTCACCTTGAATTTCAGCACTGTTAGTGTTCAGTCACTTTGATAATCAATATCATAAAAATCCTCCCAGCTGTGAAATGTAAAAATAAGCACTTTCATATATTTTTATCATATTTGGTAAAATTGGGAGTCAGACTGTTAGTCATTGAGTGGCTTCTTTTTGTCCTTTATTGAAGACTTTTGATGGCATTTTTTTTCAAGGTCAACTTTGCAAAAGATGGATCAGTATTATTTAAATGTTTTTGGTTATTTGTCTGGAAAACAGATCAAGAAGAAACTGTAAACAATTTTATTTGTAATTTGAATATAGTTCTGTTCATTTGCATGTATTGTATTTTTTTACTAATTTAATACTACATTTTCTGGGGCTCCCCCTCCTATTTCTGTTTGTTCCGTGTGTTTGGTATGCCTTTTTAAAGCAAAAAGGAATTTCTTGGGGTTTTTCTTCTTTTTACTTCAAATAGTGAGACAGTAATCTGTATTTAATGATATGCTCAAAGATTATAAGGGTACACATTGCAGTTGTTTTGATCTGCATTACAATGCCCACAGAATCTAGTTTCAGCATTCATTTGCTATTTATAAATACTTTATGTTCACCTTTACTTTTATGTACTCTTAGGAGAAAAATCCATCTCAGCCAAAGCCAGTGCAGAGAGGAACATCTGACTTTTGGAATTTGGATGCGAGTTATTTCTAGAACAATGAAGACAAAACTGGGTCGGAAGGAGGGGGAAACTTTGTCAGATTAGAAGCATTTCAGTGATATTAAATCACCAGTATGCTTTGTGTGTGCACATATGAAAGATTCACTGGCTGATCCAGTTAGGAATGCATGAGAGGACTTTTTCTGAAGTGGCCAGGTCTTCTGCATCTGTAGTTTTGTGTGCTGCCAGCATGGCAGTGTAGCATTGTGGTGCTCAGCTGGTGGCTCTGCTGTTGTGGAGAGGGACCTCACAGTGCCAGCAGACTGCCAGGGACTGGACAGTGTGATGGAAGAGTGCGAGAACCCCATTCTTTCCACAAATACCCTGCTGAGCTCAAACTTTAGAGCAAGCTTCAGCTCACTGACTGCTTCTAACATGGTCCCTTAAAGACAATATACTGTACTTTCCTCAGTCAGGAACATCCTCTGCTCAAGATTCTNAAAACCAGAATTGAAAGGGCTGGGGTTTTCCTTTTTTTCTTTTTTTTTGTTTTTTTTTTTTTTTTTTTTTTCCTTTTTTTTTTTTTTAATAGAGGAAGACTTTTATGCTCGACACCTTCCCCCCCAGGTACGAATCTTCAGACACAAACGTAGGAATTGAGCCACAAAGTGAGTCCTGATGTGTAACTGAAAACAGCACCTTTTCTGAGGTACTTATAAAGATGAAAAAACCTATGTCTGTAATACTATTTTATAGTATTATACTGGGAACTAAAAATCCATAGCAGATTGTCAAAGACAGTATGCCACTAAATAGTCAGCAACATGATAAATGAAGGTAGGATATTACTGGAGACTGCTGTTATGAGAAGAGAGAAGGAAAGATTAAAATCAAGAACCAGCTTCTAAACAGACCACTAAAAATACTGTGTCTGATAAAGAATTATTAGCTCCTTCCACAGCAAGCTGTTCTGTTATGAAATAACGCTTTCTTTTATCTAATTTTTTTTTCCTTACCTCTTTTGTCTAAAAGTATATTAGTAAGCCAAAGTGTGCTTTTCCTGCAACTGCAGATGTTGGGCACTTAGAGAAAAGATAAGAGCACATAAGTACCAGAAGATGCTGCAGAGGCTCTGGATGTCCCAGGTTGCTGCTGCTGGTGTTCTCCTCTGGGCACTGGTGGTTTCCCTTCAGAACTGCCACAGGTTCAGCAGAGCCCGCTCAGTGTGCGTAAGGACCGGCCCAAACTGCGTAAGGAGCTGTCACACCCACAGCAGGCTGACTGGTTGGGTTCTTCTTGGAGAGCACGACTGAAATGGAAGCAAAATTGTCTTTCCTTCTGTTATGACTCATGGAAGCTGCTTTTGTGCTCAGTGCTTTCATAATCAGTCTGCTTATTTGTCAGTATGGTCTTAGAAGCATCCTGCTAAGCACCCACTCTTTTTGAGTTGGCCACAGCTGTTAGAGGAGATCATGAATCCTGCGGTTTAATTCCAAGAAGTGAATCTATTTCACATATCCTGGATGAGTTGAATTTATTTTTGAAGCAGTCCTTGAATACAAAAGGAAGAGCACTCACAAAACAAGATAAACCAAACCATTATTTCTGTCCTGACCTTCAAGCTCAGTTTTCCTTTAGGAATGTAACCAGACAGGTATCTTTAATAGCTGGGAACTGATTCATCCCTTTTTCTACTTGTGTATTTGCTGCAGGATGGGAACTTTGTTCCAAGTTCTTCCCTCATACCCTGGCCCTGCTGCCATGGAGACCTCCTGCCTTAGGCCAGTTATGTGACAGTGACTTCCCGTGATGTATAACTCAGTCACATGAATTTGCAGGGTTTAGTATATCAACAGCTATTAAAAAAAACAAACACCCTTCACAAGTCCTCCAAAACCAATAATGGTGAAGTCAGATTCCAATGATGACGTTAGTGATGTCAATAAAAGCTTTCTGGAGCTGAATTTTAAAACCTGTGAGCTTGTGCAAGCAACCTTGCTGTTTTGCTTTTACATAATTTGTTCAAGTTTGCCAGTTTTCTAAATTTTGTATTTATTTTCAGCAGCTGTTCTTTTCATTCCTAATTTTTTTATGAGCAGAGTAGGATAGATTGAAGTTTGGAGTATGAAAAATGGCTTGTTATAATTGCAAGTTCTTGTTGCTTTTTATGTCTTCAGTTTTTGCCTTTTTCAACCCCTGCACTGTGGATTTCTTCATATTATGAAATTATGGTGGCTCTTCCATCAGAATCTTGGCCCACCAGAAGGTTTACTGTCCCTCCATAAAATGGAAAAACTAAGTGGCAGCTTTTTTTCCAAATTAAGGATTGAGACTGGCAAAACTTTGCTCAAAGTATGATTGTATTATATTCCTGTTGATTCTTAAAATCAGAATGTTACTGCTAACATCCTCCTTGCAGCTTTTCATATGTTGAATTTGTTCTTCCTAATCAGTAATTCCTCATAATAATCATGGCACATTCTTCTGGACCAATAAATCCAGAAAGTTTTTTCTCCCAACTGTTTTCTTTACCCTTTCACTTGTGTATTCTATAACACTGAATCGGGTGCTTGTAACTCTAATTAGGATTTTTCTGGAAAATCTCAATAAATAGAACTACATACATAGAGGTGATGAGAAGAAAAGGTGCTGAGTGATGCATCATGGCTAGCAGAGATGGTTAATGCTTCCTTTCATCTGTGCACCTTGTAGGGCAGAAGACGTGCTCGGGTGTGGATTAAGGCGTAACCATCAAAGACAGATACAAGTTCTTTACATTTGTTTGTGAACCTGCTGTTTTGTGAGTTAACAGAGGAAAATGTAACAAGCCTCTCAAAATTCTTAGTTGTATGCTCTCAGTGAGTAAGCATAATAAATAAATGAAAGGATTAAGCTTGCTTCTTGGTTTAGGAGAGCAAGAGGAATGTTAAAAGAAGCTTGTTAAAAGCCCATGGATGACTTTGAAGTCAGTGAGAAGTTTGTAGCTGATCTCAGCAGGGTGCAAACTGTACTCTTTCTGTCTTGATAAATGAATTAACTGTATACTTGATATGCAGGATGCTGCTACACAAATATAACAGTATTTCTAGAAAAGTTTTATTTCTCAAAATTTTGTGAAGACAAATATCTATCTCAAAGTCCTATAATTCTCATTAAACATCTCTACTGAAATCTAACTATGCAAAAAGTGCTTCCCCTCTCCACACAGCTATTGATGGTTATGAAATAATGAACAGCTGTTTTACTTAGAATTGAGTCTTTGGATTGAGGGGTCAAGTTTGATGCTTTTGGGTGATGTTCTAGAATTCTTAATGGTCATGAAGGAAAAAGGAACTGGGGAAAAGCAAGATGTTTTGCCCATTGCTTAAATTTAAATGCAAATGATCAAGTACTATAATGCTCATTCAAACAATGTACATTTTCTGGTTTTTACATGGAAGCATTAAGTGTTCCTGCAGAACAGCTACATCTGGATTAAGTAAAACTAATTTGTTCGTTCGTTCATGGCATTTCATTTTGTTGAGTTGGCTCAGCATTCTGTAGAACATCATGGTAACACTGAGACCATCTCAGTGATCTGTTGATTTAATTCAGAAGTTTTTTATGTGCTGTGAATCTGGCTGCCTTGGAAAGGGATATTAGGGCAATGAATGCTATTTCCCTACTGAGAACCTTTGAGAGGTAAATGATGGCCTTATTTCCTCTTCTGCATGGATTATCATTCTAGCCAGCAGGCAGTTTATGAAAACAGACCAGTGTGGCACTCAGTGCTAAGAATGAAATTTTGGTTGCTATTAATAAGGCTTTCCTTGCTCTTCCCAGTGTTCAGCTTGAAAGAATTCATCCCGTCCTCACTAAGTTACAGATGACTGTAATTCTTGCTGTGGATAACTTTCTTGAAATTACTTTTTTGTTTAGAACTTGTAGATTTTTTTTTCTTTAATTTTGTTATTACAGTTGCACACTCTGCTATTCTCAAGACTCTGTGTCATCCATGGAGTTTCGAGTTATGTTACCAGATTCCCTGCAAGAAGCAGTAACTTTAAAAACAATCTTAACAAGGCTAGCGTCTTTCAAGAAGCAGAAAAATCCCAGAAAGTTCGGTGAATGCTGCCAATGAACACGTATTTGTAGTGGTTTGATTTTAGTCTTTTAGGAGCTTTTGAAGTCAAAGATTTCAAGCAAGCAAATAAATTCTGTGTAGGGATTACATTGATCTAGCTAGTCTGAGTTCACTAGTGTTTGAATTATGGCCCTTCTTGAGGCATAAAGGTGGGGCAAGAAGTGTTTAGATATGAATCCATACTGCTGCTGCATTCCACTTGTCATCTTTCATTAGCTTTGCTTTTCATTTCAAGATAAGGTTCTCATAAAGTGCTCTCAGCAGAATTGTGCACAAAGGTAATTGGAGCCAATGCTGAAGAGGTGGATTACTCAAGTGCAGTTTTCTTCTGAGAGCCCCCTGTACGTGCATCTCTAGTGCCTGTGTGCTGTCAGTCGTGACGCACCCTGGGGAGAATCAGAGGAGAAATTGTGTGTTTCTTTGGAAGTGTATCCATGATGGTGAGTGAACATCAGTAAGTGAGGTGGCAGGCTTTTACCTGTGAGGACTTCCACGTGAATGCTGCTGTTGGGTGCCAGGCAGGCAGGAGCAGGAGTGTAACCAAGGGCATCAGCTTCCTGTGGCTCTTACTTGCAGTGAAGTGAGAAGTGAAGACTGCATGATCCATGGGGAGAGGAAGATGTATAGTACTGATTACATGAAATCAGAAAATGTTAAGGGTTGAAGGGAACTTAAAGACCATCTAGTCCCAACTGCCCTGACCATTGGCAGGGACATCTCCCACTGGACCAGACTGCTTAAAGCCCTAACCAGCCTGGCCTTCAACACTGCCAGGGCTGGGGTATCCACAGCCTCCCTGGCTGGGGATTTCAGAAAGAAAGGGTAGCCGTTTGCAAGTTGGTTTTATTCCTAATTAAAAGCTAGAATTCATACTGAATTCAGTTGTAGAACTCCTAAAAATAAAAGTAAAACCATTGACTCACAAGCTGCAGACCTGTATAGCTTTAAGTAGTTTATGGGAAATTTAGAAATCTAAACTACATCTGAATTTCTTCTTGAAACTGCAGCTAAATTTCTTCTTGAGTTTTTGACACATTATCTCCTAAGTTTCTTCACTGTTTCATCATAGATCCAAAAAGTATTGTGTACACTCTGAGACTGAAGGGCAGTTCACAGCACTAACATGAGCAGATAAAACGCGAATGTGATCACAGATGAAATTCTGGAAGGACTTGTCAGTGAATGATGTTGGGAACTGAAGCAGCAGATTTGCTGGTGTTACTGAACAGTGCTAAATAGAAAACAAGAGTGTGTGTTTTCTCACAGTTTCTTTCTGGCAAGTGGTTTTGCTGTTCTGAACCTGACCACGAGTTTTCTTGTGTCTGGCTTGCATTATGCCATTAATGGTGGTTTCAAGGTCCCTGTGGCAGTATTTCTGTCACTCAGCTGCAGCAAGGGGACAGTCAGCTCTGCCTTGTGCCTGGCACCAGCCTGTTTCAGCAGGACGCTGAAGCAGCAGAATGCAGGCTCTGTTCTCATGTTGGTGGGTGCAACTGAGCAAATGCTTCTGCGTTTCCAGAACGTCATTTTTTTAGTTCATTGCTGTAACCAGAAAGTCTGGACAAACAGCAGAAGGGATTTTGTGAGAAGGAGATGCCAAATAAGATAGGATGGGCGTATATGGAAGGGAAAGGAAAGAGTGTTCAATACAATTCACAAATGATAAAAATTAAATCAATAATTAAACCAGTAAGTTAAACAACTAATGGGTTATTACCGATTAAGGAGTAGGCAACTTTTTAAAAAACGAAAGCGAACCAGAAAACTCCAACCATCCCTTTAAATTGGAAGTCACTGCTGTATTTTCAAAATAGGGTTTGATTAACTCTGGAGTTGCTTCTAAAATAACCCCCCCCCCCCCAGATTATCTGCCCTGTGTCTTGCTGAAGGAAGTGTTATGATTTCCCTCCACTCTTGTGTCCTCCTTATGTTATGTGTGACTTAGTCAACATAGGGCTTTTGGCCAGGCCAGCACCCCAGCTTACAGTGAAATCCCATTTGTGTGAGCTGAATCCAGCATTACTGGGTCACACTGACCCATTACACACAGAAGTTAATTAAATGTATTCACTTCCATGCTGCCATCTTTTTCTCCATGAGTAGTTCTGTTCGTGGGATCAATGAATTGGGAAAATGATATATTTCCAATTCATAGTGAAGCTATTCTGGGGGTTTTTTTGCTGATTTTGAATTTGGGATATATGCCTTTAATATTAGGCATATATCAGTGCAGTCTGAATTAGCAAACCCAAACTTTGGTGTGTGGGGGTTTTTTTATCAGATATGTAAGATGATTGAAGTTGTGAACCTAAAACTATGTCCTAAAGGGCATAAAACTTTGGTTTTTTCCCTGTGTATAGTTGCCTGATTTGAAAAATTACTTCAGTGTTTGGGAAACATGGAAAAAAACCTTTGAAAATATTTTGTTTTTTTTCTGTTTATCACGTTTTCATTATATAAGCTGATAATGGAAATAATTTTTGTATTTGACTGTTAGTCTGTCAGGTGTGTATTTTCCCTTTTTTTTTTAATGATCACAGAAAAATATTTTCTTCTGTGAAGTGCTCTTTCTACCTTATCCTTCATATCATTAGAGCAGAAAAATAAGAAATTAGCTAAAAAAATCTGGTTTATACCTACTTGTCAACACACACCAAACAGACCATAAGTAGCTATAAATGTATTTTTGCTTACTGAGGTAGTGGCTGTCTGATTCTGTTTGATTGTATTCTGTGGAAAATCACTTTATGCAAGTTAGTTATTACTGTAACAGACATCCTATATATGGGATTATAAGGCCAGCTGTTGTGTCAGATGTATTTCTCAGTAAGTTCTGTCCATTATACATGCTGCTAAGCTTTCCTGATCATAAAATGTGGAAGTAAATTAATTGTCTGTTACACTTGTTAGGCTGTACTGGCATGATGTCTATGTTCTACTGCATTCTCTTACTGAAATAAAACAAAATCCTAACATTATTTTCTCTTCTTTCCCCAGGAAGCTATTTACTGCCTACAAATTAAGAAAGGGTGTGAGAACTCTGGTTGATCAAGGTGAACTTTTTTTTTCCAAGAGCCTTTTGCCGATTGCCTTTTGCAAAACCTCCGGACTCTCCCCATTGTGCCATGTTTTGTGGCTCTCACCGTAAGAGGAATTTGTCTTGATGAAGATTCCTAACATTGGTAATGTGATGAATAAATTTGAGATCCTTGGGGTTGTAGGTGAAGGTAAGTAGTATCTTAATAAAAAATTAATTACAATTTTATGTAGATGTGACAGTCCTCTTGATGGTAGTGAGTTATAAAAAATATTAAAATATTGCATGTATGCAGATGCTAAAAAAAGTCAGTTTATTCTATACAGCTTCTTCCGATTTCCTTCTCGGAAAAGTTTGGAAGCTGAAAGGAGAGAATTGGGACAATTTTGTGGGTTTGGGGGGTTTTGAGTTGGGCTTTTTGTCTTAAAAGTTTAGTATATTAATTTCTCATTAATGGTACTGGGGAGATGCAAGTTATCAAACTTACCTGCAAGTATATATTTTTAATAATTTCAATGTTTTAAAATCTGTTTATTTGCAAGCAGTTTTTATAAAATAGTTTCAGTATACAGAGATTTAGTAGCCGTATATGCAAGTTCGGGATAATAATGCTGGGAACAATATTATTTCTATATCCAGGAGGTGACTGAACACTGTTTTGTCGTGCCACTTTTAATAGTTTTTCTTCTTGAAGATGGCTTATCTCTCATTTTCTTTGTTTCAGGAGCCTATGGCGTTGTACTTAAATGCAGACACAAGGTAAGTAAATTGCTTTTTAGTCAGAGATAAATATTGGTGTTTGAGTGAAACAGTGACTTTTGATGAGAACTAAGATGCTACTGTGTGTGAGACATTGCATCTGGGGTGGGCTTTTTTTTTTTTTGCAGTTATTTTCACAGTTTTTTAATTCAAAATGTCAGCGGAAATGGCTATATCTAGTACCAAACCTCAGTATTTGTCTGTAATATTACTAAGGTTTCATTCATCTCAACTAAGAGAGTTTTTTAAAAAAGAGGGGGGGATGGAGAAGAAAAAAAGTTGTTCTGGAACACCATTTATGCTCAAGCAGTCTCAATTAGAATGCCAAATTATTTGCCAAATATTGCTGTATGAGCACATCCCTGCCTTGGAAGGGGCAGGGGAGAGGGAGTGGGATCCATATGGGATTTCTCCAGCTGTAAGACAATCAAACAGCAGTAACTTTTTTGGTTGTTAATTTTAATTTGAAAGAGAAGGAAATTAAAAAGGAAAAAGTGCTCTTTGAGACAAAAATGAAGTCTGGCAACCTGTCTACACTATTTTAACTACTGTGTAAGTTAAATGTATCTGAACTTGCAGCTCATCAAGAGGGAAGTGGCACAAACTACTTTGCTGTCATTGGAACAGCAGTGTAGTCATACAACAAAATAAGCACATTTCAGAATCATAGAATTATTCATTTGTAGTGATCTAAGAATTTATAAATGTTTCTTCATGTAGTTCATACGTTTTTCTAGAAAAGGTTAGCACTGTGCAGAGGGCTTGTGTTCCTGTGCTGTTGCTTAGCATGTACACAGAAGGACTTTTGCATACAACATATGGCTATGTCTGGAGTGTCTTGTCTAACACTATTATATTGACTTAAAAAAGGAAAGAAGTATTAGAACTTGGAAAGATCCTACCTCAAGCCGAAGCCTTGTTGGGCTAGGGGTCTGTGGCAGTCAATAGAATAACTTTGGTAAATTGAATCTTTCTAGACAGTTATGGTATAGTAGTTCAGGGTGAGTAGTTTGAGAACATCTGGTTGATGACAATACAGCTAATCCTAGGCAGCTCTATTCTTTATGGAAAGTAACCTCAATGAAACTCAGAAAGTTTCTAGGATTTCCTGCATTGCTGAATTTCAGCCCTGCACATCTGTAGTCATGTCCTACTCTAAGAGTATGGCATAATGTCAGGGTAATCTGTTGTCTGGGTTCCTGTGAGAATACCTTGAGTATACCAGATGTCTAGAAAGGAAAGAATTTCCTTAAGCAAAGGGAAGTAATTCTTCCAACAGCCTGTGTAAGGATGCTGATTTGCTTGTGAGGATCTAAATTTTTAGGTAGTTGCACCGTATTTTCTATAACTTCATCTTAATCTAAACAACTGTATTGAAGGTGTAAAACAAAGTGGTCTTTCTCAAAGTTTCTAAAAAGCGGGTTTGCTAAGACCTGGTGTCTCCAGTATTTGGAGATCTGAAGAAAAGGTCAGGTATGTTGCAGGTTTAGTTTTACTATTTATGATTCTTGTGTACTTAATATAAGGGGCACCCAGTCTCCAAGAGTGGCTGACTTTAAGAACTATCTGTTCTACTAAAAAAGAATAGCTGTCTAAAATGACATTTTCTATTTGTATAGGCAATCAAAGATTTAATTCACTTTCATGCAGTTTTGACAGAATTTCCTGGAAATGCAAGGATGTGTGGTTTGGTTTGGGGTTTTTTGTGTGCTTGGTTTTTTTGGGATTGTTTTTCTTTGGGTTTTTTGTTTGTTTGGGTTTTTTTTGGTTGTTTTTACTGTTTGGCCACTGAGTACCCTACTTTACAATGTAGAAGTGCTTATATTAATCTTTATAAATATTGGTAATATGCCAGGATCAAATTCTCAGCTTTTGTAAGTTAGTATATCTCCATCATATTGGTGAGAGGGTAAATGTTGTGTGAAATGAGAAGCCAGCCCCTAACTGCAACAATTTTCCAACATATAATCCACTATTGCTTTAGTAAATACGTGGCTTTTTGCATCAGTGCATTTCACTGGCATGTGTAAATGCATTTAAATTGTAGACGATGTAAGGAACAAGTACCTTGTCATTATTATATGTGGTTTTCCTTTGCTAAGGGGACACTACCAGAAATGGTAAGGTAGCTCCTCTAGAATTATTGTGTTTGCATTATTATACAGCATGTTTTTTATCGCAAATCCTTTATTGTTAATTGTGCTTTGTGCATAAAGATTACTTGTTTATCGAGCTTTTTTTTTTCCCTGATGTGAATCTAATACAAATAATAAAACAGATCTGATGTTCTGAATTTTTGTTTTTTGTTGTTTTTGTTTGTTTGGTTGGTTGGTTTGGTTTGGGTTTTGTTTTGGGTTTTGTTTGTTTGGTTTTTTGTGTTTGTTTGTTTAATCAGAGGACTTTTTCTATGGAAATACAGTGAAGTGCATTGTGTTTGAAAATACTGGAGATACATTTGATAGTCACGATGTGTTAAAATAACCTGTCTTGACTTATCTGGATCTTGGCTATGTTTTCTGAAAAGTGCTGGGACTGTTCAACAGTGTCAGAGACCATGCCTGAGGAAAGGAATTGCAGCTAGTGTTCCAGATTTGTCAAATATTTGCCCTTTAAATAAAACCACTGTCGCCTTTACCTTGCAAAGGGGGCTTGTCACTTCATGCAGAGTTAACCTTTGCTAATAGGAATTTAGGCACAATTATCAGGAGGGCTCTTACATCAGGTACAAAACTAACAGGATAATACTGTGATTTAAAATCAATAAAATAATCTGATGGTGTGGTGTATGTATTTGTATGCATAAATTTGTAGTAGTTTTTTAGATCAGCTAGATATGCTGGAAGGCATGTGGTGATGTCGTTTCTCCTAAAGCAAAACAGAAATTTATGAAATATTCTAGACCTTCTCTTGCAGTGTGCTGTGTGTTATCAGAGGCCTCAAGCCTGAGGGGGTACAGTTTAATGATTTGGAAATTTGATGCCAGTTATTCTTATATGTACAACATCTCCTGCCTAATACAGTGTTTTTTCTGGTCTTTTATTTTAGAAGTGTGCCTGGTTTTGGTTGTTTTTAATAATATAGGATATTTTTAGACCTTTTTCTTTAATATAAACACCACTGAATTCCTGTATTAAAAATAAACAGAATTATTAGGCACTTCAGTGCATTGAAGAATAATGAAGAATAACCTTTTGAATAGGTTTAATACTTCCAGGCAATTTCTTCTTAGCCTAATATTTAATTTTGTCCTGTTTGAGCCTTCTGTAATACTCTTGCACTTTGTTATAAGTTGTGTGTGTGCCTCAGAATATCTGAAAGAGATATTTTCTCACTTCTTGAAGAGAGGTATAGTTTACTCATTAGAAAACATCATGAATATGCTTATGTAGCAGAATCATTAGATTTCATATAAGTATCTCAGCCTTTTCCATGCCTTTCATTACTAGATCCCCTGTTGACCATCAGGGTCAGAGTTTTCTTAGATCTCCCTTTAAAAGCAATGTTGTTTTGTTCCTACAGAGTGCATTTCTGCACTCTTTGCACAATTTGTGTTTGAGCTTAGGTGGGAATTCCCCTTTTAGCAATGCTGGCCAAGTGGAGAAAATTTTCCTATGGCTATTACTGTGCTTTGATGAAGTTATCCTTGTAAAACAACCTGCCCCCATAGACTCCTTTAACTCTTTAGAGGTGTCTCTAAGCAGATCCTAGAACAGGGTGAAATCTGTTCTGTTGAATGTCCAAGATTGTGTTTCTAGTGTTTTCTCAATTCTCCACTGTATCATGGTGGAGATGCTGGTCTATAGTAATCCCAGTAAGAAAGGCACTCACATTACCTAAAAGGTAATTTAGAGTGCTGCTTCTTTAATGAGTATTAACTTTAGTGAAGCAAAAATGGTATAGGCAATCTTGCATCCCTTTAGGTGCTGGGGATCTTGAGTTCTGCAGCATCAAAATGGCCTCTGGTCAGAGTGCAGCATCCTGTGCACACGGTGTCTGTAAAGAGGGGTTATCCCATTCGCATTATTCAAGCTATCAGAGGATGTTTTTACAAAAAAAAATTCCTAATCATTTCTGCTGTCATATAGAAAGAATGCTTTTGGGTGAACTTCTTGCTCCATCCCTAGAGAAAGTCAAGGCCGTTCAGGTGATGTAACTGCAGATGCTGAGTGGGAGCTGGCTGCAGGCTCCTCTGTTAGGATGACCTGGGTGAGTTTGCCCTTCAGCCCAGGGAGTTGAGCAGCACAGCCCTGGGCCACCTCAGCTGAACTCTGATGTGAATCAATAATTCCTCCATGTACAGTGGTCTTCTGGTCATGGTGACTGCACACTGTCACTGCCTGTTAGGCTGCCATCAGCCTTCACATTCCTGATGATGCATTAGTCGTGTCAAGAAATTGCCTTCTCCATCTTCCAAAAATCTGACAGTCTCCATTATGCTGTATTACCCTTTCAACAGATGTTGTACTACTCTGAGTCCTCTATGAAAAATGGACTTTATTGTAAGGCTTCTCTTAAAAAGGCTTTGTCTGTTTTGCTCTCTTGATCAGGTGCTTTGAGGCAAATGTTCACCCTAATGTCACCTGTGTTGTTCTGTGTTCTAATCCTCATGCAAAAAACTTTTGACCTGTTTTCTTAGCTGTTTCAAAGCTAAAGTACATGCATTCAAACTTCCCTTTCCTTTGCAAGAATCTCCTTGCCTTCTTAGTTCATCCTCCTTCAAATAATATCCTGTGTCTGTTCATGGCAGTGCTCCAGTCATGCGATCTAGTCCTCTACATTTTCTGTAATTCTAATGCATGATTTCATCATCTGGGCTGACAGCTCAGATAACTCATACTTCTGGAACTGTGCACTAAGTTCTAGTGCCTCCAGTTTGTTTCTCATGAGTTTTATGTACAGGTGGCTGGGACCTGGTCATGCTGCTTTCATAGATGGATGGAATGAGAGCTTCAGAATTGTAGAAAATTTGTGATATCCCTAACATTATCATAAAAAATGAGTTCTGAGTTTGCCTGGTGGATGTTGGAGTCCCTTTTCTGACTCATGTGTCTACTGATGTTGTTAACATCTTCTCACTTGAAATCTGCTACCCCTTCTTTTTATGTTGATGTGTTTCTCTTTAGTGCCAAAATTAAAGGGTAGGTGTACTGGTTTGTAAAAGCTGCATTTATCTTTAGTGTATTGTGGTTTTTGACATTCTTGCTTTAGATTTGGCTTTCAGGGTTCCTTAACTCCCCAGCGCGTGTTAAGCCAAGTGCTTGGACTGAAGAATAGTCATTGCATTTTATCTTTTAACCTTTTTCATGGTACTACCTTTTGTACTGAAATGGATACAGCTCTTTTTTTATTTTACTTTGGATTTTACTGACTTGACAGTAGTTCCTGTTTGGTTGATTTTTGAAATTAAATGATGAATGATGAGTAAATGAAAAATCTGAATTCTCACAATGAGACCAGATTGCTGCCTGTGATTTTTTCCCCTCAATGCTACAGTCTTCCATATAGTGAAGGTAATATGAACTGATTTCAGATTTTGACTGCTCAGATAGAGAATAAACTTGCACTGCCTGATATTTGAACATTGGAATATTAGCTGTGCTGATCCAGAATGTTCTGTGTTTTGATGTTTATATTTCACTAATCTTTCTGTAATACTGTGAATTAAGGAGAGATATTTCTATCTGTTTTTGACAGAAATAGATATGCTGATTCAGCATTTTAATGACAAATCTGAAGGTAAATGTGAAAGTACTGCTGTTAAAAGTTAAGGAAACAGATTACAGTGGTAAAGAATGTAATATGATGGACAGCATTTAGCATTACATGGCAAGTGATTTTATTCAGGGAAATCATATTTTAAATGGTTTTATTTCTTCATGTGCAATTGACTTTCAAAATTAGAACCTTTGAGCAGAATTTGAATGATGTTAGGAAGATTTTCAGCACTTACCTTTATCATTTTGGAGTAGAGCTGAAAACTGAGTAGAAGCATGGGCACTTTCTGATCTCATTCCTGTACCTGGTGAAGAATAACCTCATGTTCCAATACTGGCTGGGGGCTGGCCTGCTGGAAAGTAGTTTTACGAAGAAGGACCTGGGCTTCCTGATGGACAGCAAGCTGTCCATGAGCCAGCTCCAGTATGCTCTTGTGGCCAAGAAGTCCAGTTGTATCCTTGTGCATTAGGGAGGTGATCCTGCCTCTCCATTAAGTCCTAATGAGGCTTCCTCTGGAGTACTATGTCCATTCTGGGCTACTCAGTGCAAGAGAGACATGGAACTCCTGGAGGGGGTTCCAGCTGTCCTTACAGAATTCTAGTGTGAAATATGAGAGGTAGGGTATTTGTTCCGTGGGCTTCCATACTCTGTTTCCATGGCATTCCCTTGAGTGCAACAATGAGAGGTGAATTTGCTTAGTGCTAATTCACTTCAGTTATTGCTTTCCTGTATGTACATACGAATGACATACACTGAACATCTATAACTGCTTCCTGTGCGGGGTGGGTGTGAATAATGACAGGTTTTAAAACTTTTTTCATTCTTTGTGTCATAGTCCTCTCAGTCCTCGGTGGCAGGGGGAAAACAGAGCGATTAGCATTACGTTAATGTGTTTTAAATGTCAGTGATGTCAGTGAAGTCTTGATTTATGTTCAAGTAACTGGAAGATCCGTATGTATGTTGTTACTACTCCAAAGATCAGATAGTTGTGCAGAATGGAATGTAGAAACTTAAGCTGCTGAGTTTCCCACAGGTTAAGACCACCACTGCTTATTCAGCCTCCCCTCTCACCCCCAAAGTGGGCTACAGTATTCTCTGAATCACGATTGCTGTCTTTTACTTCCTTTCCTCAAGATCCTACTCTCAAATCTCTCTCTTTCTGCTCTTATTTTTAAAGAGTTGTTTCATCATTTATTTCTTAGTAAGCCATTAAAGCACTGATTTTGAGTCAATTGTCAGATTTAGAATTACTTACCTGCTTCAGTGGGGAAAAAAATTAGATCTCAGTTTGGTCTTGTCCTTGTTTCCTAGACGTCTGAGTCCTGGGATTAACTAAAGTAAACGTTTGGGGTCCACACCTGTAAGGCTGTGTAGGCTGAGAGGATAGAGTGAGGTAGTCTGAGGTCTTTTCTTGATTGTTCTTGCTGCATTATATTGCCTTCTCTTTATTACTTCTTGCTATACATTGCTAAGATATGCTCTATTTCAAGGATTTATTTAGTTTGGCCTTATATGAAGCCTTGCGACCTTTTTCCGTCACATACAACGATTTCTTGAAGAGGGCCTGGCCTGGCTGTATGAAGTGGGCATGAATGCATTTTTCTGTGCATTAAATTACCCAAGGGAATGGTATGAACCTGTGTCAGGGGAGGTTTAGGTTGGATATTAGGAAAAGATTCTTCACCCCGGGGTGTTTGGGCTCTGAAACAGCTTCCCCAGCAAAGTGGTAACAGCACCGAATCTGACAGAGTTCAAGAAGCCTTTGGACAACTCTCTCAGACACAGAGTGTGACTCTGGGGCTGTCCTACACAGGGCCAGGAGTTGGACCTTGATGATCCTTATGGATCCCTCCCAGCTCAGGATATTCTGTGATTCCATGAAATGCAGTGGTCTTTTGTTATTCACATTGGTCAGTCTGTGGCCGTATCAATGGAATGGTGCCACTTTGATGTCAACAGTTGTGTTGTTTCCTTTTGAGTCTTTTATGGCAATCCAGACTGCTGTATGAAAGGTCCCTTGGAGGATACTCCATCCCCTTCTCTCCTGCTTTGTACTTGTCATGTTATGAACCCTGGTCAGATATGGGTGGTATTCACTACTAAAAATTCTAATTCCCTCCCTCCTTTGTTCTCAATGGCTGGTATTTAGAAATAGAAGGTGCAGGGCAAAGATGAGAAAGAGCTTTCAGAGTAGAGAAACTAACTTGCTGTGGAAGGGGATACTATGATTAATTCTTTCCCCCTAATGTGTTCAATTTAAAGCAGTACAGTGTGAGGGTGTTTGATTTCAGTACCACAAATTAGGATGGTTTAAGTTGGCTTGGCCATTATAACATTGGGTAATGCAATTTCATGCAGCACAAAGCTGGGATGCAGAGAGGCCTGAAGCTGCATGAGATCTTCAGAACAAGGGGGAGGGAGAAAAACAGGATCACCCTTGTACTTTAGGAGTGCAGGTAGCTGAAAGAATCATAGAAACCTGAGTTAAAAATAACAAGAGTGATTCATCTTGCTTTAGGAGGATATGTGAAATGTATAATGATGGTTTTCAATTTAAATTTAGTCAAAGATAAGCAATTTGTTGCAGTCACAGTATCTCAGATCAGTATTTCTTTCAGTCAGACAGTTTTTTCAGTTTGTCACATTAATGGCTCTGGATTAACCAGACATCTTTTGAACTTTTGTTTCTTAAAGAAACTGTATGTAGTTTTTCATAGTATTTTACATAATATATTTTATGAATTCTTGCTATAAATACTGGTTTTACTAAGTAAAATATTATTGCTTAAACCACAGATAACAGCTTTCCTTGGAATTTTGCCAGTAAATAAACATGCCCCTTAGTAGTTGCTGCACACTCCATCTGCAAAGGGATTATTTGTCATTACACTTGCAATAATACAGGAATCATATTCAGACCTGCAGCAGTGTGTTCTGTGGCTGCCCCTAATGACTCTTAATTGCAAACAGCTTGTAGTGCTGTATCTCATTTTAAAGTCCTTGTAAGTGAAATCTTATTTTTAAATGTGGATGTAATGAGCACACAAAGCCAGACCATCCATACAAATTATTTTTTCTTTCAAAGTTGAAAATGTTATGCTGAAAATTAAAGTTTTAAGAACAAGACTAGTATTTCTTAGAAGCAGCGACAGAAGAAATTGAAATAGGTGAGAATTGGAGACCTGATGTAGAGTCTTGGATCATTAGGAAAGTAGTGGTGCAAGCTAGGGAATTTATAGTTAATGCAAGTTAATACAGGGGAGAGGAAACAGCATATGGCTAATTATAGGACTACATCTGTAGTAGTATGAACTTGGTTGAATATTGGATTACGGTCTGGTCTTGTCATCAAATTGCAAATTACTGTGTAGCATAATTGATGTAAAGAAAATTGTATTTCTAAATTTTAGGCTAATAATTCTCCTGCAAGGAATTCTTGTGGAGTTCTTGAACGTTTCTTGGACACATGAGCAGCTCTAAGAACACTAATGTTAATCACTGATCTCTGGACTCTGCATGTATTTTAGCAAAGGCCACTAAAATAGAGCACAACTCAGTGTTTCTGATGATCATTTAATGTTGATTATTAGATGTATCATGGTAAAAATGAGTTTAGATCATCTAACAGACTTTCAAAATTATTTGTAGAAACCAAATTGATCTAAAATTTTAATACCCTAAAATATCTTGAATATACCTTTTATATTTTGTGTGTGTGAATTAAAAGCCCTTTTTAAAGCCAGGAGTCCTTGAAAATAAACATTTGACAGTGTAGGTAGAATATTGACAAAAGTAGTGAAAACTTTCCTATAATTTCATTTTATCTGAAAGCTATAGGTTCTTCATGGCACATGTATTTTTTCATCAGTAAAGATTACAGTGTGTTTTGAAACAGTAAATTGTCAATCTGAAAGTCCTGGCTAAAGCAATTTAAATTTCCTTGATTACTCAGTTATGTGTAACTCTTAATTGGTGGAATAATCTCCTAAAATATAGAAAACTCTAAAAAACCCTCTAAAATTCTAGCAATTTGTAACTTCTTTAAAAGTATAGTGGTATTCTCATTCCAAGCCTGATTAACAACAAATGGGGAAAAAAGGAAAGTAATTTCCATTTATACCATTACAGCTGTTAAAACTTGTACAAATGTGTAAAATTTCATGCAAAAAACTTAATAGTGCACTTACCTTATGTGGTGTTTGACCATAGCCAAAAGCCTAAGTAAGGGACTAGACTGGCATCAGAGTATAGTGATCAAGACATTTTGGATAAAGTGGGAGGGCAGGCAGAGCTCTAGAACAGAGGCGTTTTTGCTAAGACTGCTTAGTGCTCAGTCTTCATTCAGCTGATAGCAGTTGTTACCTGTCTGCACAGAACTGGAAGCATTCTTTCTGCTATCTATCCCTTATACATATATTACAGTTCATACTTCTTTTTATTTTGCTGTGTGTAGCTGCATCTCTGATGGTCCTCTTGGTGGTGATGACAAACCAGTTCTTACATATGTTGTATATATTTTATGCCTAGATGTCCTTGGCGTCAATCTTGTTTGCTTCAGTTTCCATGAATCTATTTTTTGCCTTTGCTTGTTTGGAATTTGTGTTTGAAAAGTATGTTTATAATCTGCCTCCATGATGGGCTAAGAGGAGAAAGGCTCCTGCATGTTATAAGCTGCTACCTTGTGGCCATCCTCCTGTTTTTAGAATGCAGGGACTGCTTTTGAGTCAGCTGTGCTGCAGCCTTCTGGGCTGGGCATGATGTTTTACTCCATTTTTATATTGAAGCACCATCCTGTGAACAGTTTACTCTGTTATCAATACCATTTTTTCTTGAAACTTGTGTCTGCTTGTGCTAGTGCATGGTTGTGTGTTTAGTCTCTCAGTCCTTCCTCCTTTATCCTGTTCATAATTACCCTGTCCTGTTACATCCTTCTGCAGCAGAAACAAGGTGCATATGTTCTCTGAAAGCATGGTTGTTCTGTGTTCGGTTTTTGCTGTAGAATTGTGATGCCTGATTGAAAAATTTTCTAATCTTTCACAAAGAATCCTTATAATATTGAGGTGAACTTCCCAAATGTGTGTTATGAAGCTTATTTTTTCATACAGTTCTAATAACAGAAGATTACCAAAGATTACAGTGTGCAGAAAATTAATTGCAAAACAGTTTTCTTAGACTTAACTTTGACTGAACAGGATTACCATCATTATCAATATTCCTTTGGGCTGTAGAGGGGCTTTTTTTAAAAAAATTGTGGTTTTCAGGTATGGCAGAAGTAGGTGACATTTATAAGTGGAGTCATGCACTGAGGTGTGGAAAGATGAAGTTCTGTAGGACCAAAAAAACTTGGTTTGCTGGTTACACCTACCTCTTCTTTTGACAGTATGCATCTTGACCAGGAGGCAAGCTATCATCTTGAAATCAGTTAACATTTCCAACAGAGATGGAGGAATGCCATGTTTATGCACAGAAATATGTTACAGCCAGTGCCATCTGCAGAGCAGAGCTGACTAGCTGCTACTCCTCCAGGATCAAATTTTTTTGTGACTGTTTGTGTGAAAAACTTATCCGAGGGGCGCATACCTTTTTTTTCCCTCAAAGTATCAGCCAATGAAGAATGGTGTTAAGAAACATATACAGGATAGTATCAGAGGTAATTGAAGCCTGGGCTCTGAACCTGCTCTGATTTTGTAAGTCCTTCCTGTTTTCACTGCCATGAATGCTGCTGTAGTACTAAGGAATCAAAACTATTTGGGGAGCAAAGGAGAACCAGTAGGAACTTCCCTAGTGACCCCTAGAAAGCCTAAAGGGAGGCCAAACAGCACCCATCTCATGGACTCTAGGAGGTTAAAAAAAAAAGTGAGTGAGTGGTATTTCTGCTGAGAAAGTCTGGGATGCAGTGCTCCCTCCATCCATCCTCCTCATACAACATAAAGCATATCTCTCAGATGATGTCAGTATCAGAGAAGCAAATGAGGGGAGATCAGTCTGTCTATAGTATTCCTTACTTTCTATTCACTACAGTTCTCAGTGAAGATTATCTTCTGTGGCTTTACCAACATCCTTCCAGTCACACACGGGTACATGTACAGAGTGCAAAAGTGTGTATTTACTCACACACACATTTTTGTGTAGTTAATGAGTTACAGCAAAGTGGTCTCTTCTCATCAGTTTAAGAAACTGATACCAGCCCATTCCTTCGGTTGCCTCTTAGCAGATCTTTATATGTACTAGTTGGAACACTGTTTTGCTGGTTCGTTTTATTTTTGTGAATGTCAGGAGAACTCAACAGTTGTGCCTCAATATAAAATATGAATGGCAATAATTCTATTGTTTAGCAGGCATGTACAAGGCTTTAACAAAAATCGAAATAAAAAACCTCACAACTGAAGTCTTGTGACTATATTTTCTCATGTTTCACTTGTCTCTTCATCTGCAGATCATGTTTCAGGAACATTCTGAAAATGTGTCCTCATTGCTAAAGCATCGTGTGCTTTTTACCTAAATATATTTGTGTGAAGGAAGGCAATCTTTTACCACTTCTGAGCTATTAAAAGTGAAAATGAAAACTGTTTAGTTTTGCTATCTCTTTCTACAGTAAATAGTAAGTCCCAGAATTTTTCAATGGTAGAACATGGCTTTTCTGAACATGTCTGGCTAGGAATCAAATTATAAGGGTATAGTTTATTCTTGCAAAGAACAAATATGTGAAAAGGCGAAAGTACATAAAAAATTAGGTCCAGGGGACCTATTGTCCATGGATTTGTTTGGGGTTTTTTTCTCATGATCTCATGATCTTTAGAGTAGGGTGGGTTAACCATTAACATTCTGCAAGGCCACCTTTTTCTTTTTTTGAAGAGGTGACAATAGTTGACTATTCATCCAGTATGACCTGAATGAAACTGTGTGAGGAGAATAATTTTTTTTTCAATAAGGATTTTATCTGGATTTAGAGTAATCAATGATTAATTTGTTAATTTTTTAATATTACTAGATTTCTAATAACACCCAGACCTTTGGCTGTATAATTTTGTATTGTATTGTTTTTTTTAAGTCACACCCAGAGTCATGTTATAATGAAACCAAGACAAATTTAGCACATTCAAGCACAAATGCTAGTCAACAAACTGCTGTTAGAGCTATTGTTTACTCTCTGTACTACCAGAAGGCTTGCTACTATATCAGTTTACAAAGGACAGAAGGCAGCCTTCCTCCGATGAAGCTTTGTTTTCCGTATCTCCATCTAGTTTAGACCAAGTATTGCAATGAAGCTTACTTGTAGAGTTTTACCTTTTGGATTTTTGCAGTAGTCTTAAAAGTTTTGTATCCTCCAATCAAATCTGAAGGAACAGTACTGTTACTAAATATGAATGAGAAATTTTACCAAGTAAGAGGTTTTAAGCCTTTATTCACTAAAGAATCCTAAAGCTTTCCCAAGTGTTACTGTTTATACTTCTCTTCAGATGAATCATTATAGTGCCTCAGAACCGAGAGAAATACGGCTCTAGGAGATCAATATATAACATCTGTTCTAAATCCATATTTTTCTTATGACCACCTCTCATGTTAAATATCTGAGCTCTTGCTCAAGGATGTGGTCTGAAGCATTCTTTTGGAAGCTTAACAGAAGGAAATGAGCTACTTCTAATGAGGCCTTCTTTGCAAGTTATTTAAGGCTTTTGTTCTCAGGTAGTACCTTCAGTTATACCAAGGACAGGAAATTTGAAGCTCATAGCAGGGATATTTATAGCTTCATGAAGATGCTCATCAGTGAACATGTGTTTTATTCTCTAATGTGCAGGTTAAAGAAGAAGGATGAGCTTCAGAAATTCTGGTTTTGCTGCTAGCTGTGCCAGATTGCTTTGTGGGATGTGAGAATTGATGCTCCACAGTTACGTTGGCAATGGAGATGTTCTTACTTCAGTAGCACAGTTGGGAATACTTTATTTGTGTTTCTAGCATGGGAATTACAAATACAATCCAATGGATATGATGATCTTAATGTAGCGGTGGAACTCAAAGAATGGTGATCCAGAGAAGGTAATATCTCTGAGGTTACTAGTCTTGATAATATTTCTGAAATGTACCTTAAAAACATGTGCATGCATGTAAGTTTGTGCATGCAAAAATAAGAGACAGAAGGACTGCAAAGTTAAGTGACTTGGGTGGAATTAATCTCACCCACTGTTTCAGTGCTTAGGTCTTGCATAACCAATCTCCTTAGTTTATATAAGTTGAGGGAGTCCAACATCCAAAAAGCAATTCTTGCCATCTGGAAATTATTAAAATCAATAACCTTTTGGCCAGATCTTGTCTCCTTCCCCTGCTTTTACTAGCTGCAGGGAAAGCCTTGACAATGCACATTGAATATCTAACTCACAGCTGGCTAAAGCTAAATGAGATGGACTCCACTTTAGGAAATACTTGGAGTTTTGTGTAGATTGAGTCTTTTTAAACACAGAATATATTTGTTCTCAGTCTCGGTTTAGCTTTGAAGGTGGCTGTTTCTGTTTTAGACCTGGAGAAGGGCTTCAGTTTCTTTTGCATGTACCGGTATTTCTAATGAAAGAATATTACCTTTTCCACTCAAATGCTGCCTTCCTTATATACGCTGTGATAAACTTCTTCTTCACATAATTTTCTAGACTTCTCAAATACAAAATTCATCATATAACACCATATGGATACCCACGCAGTTGTCACACAGCTGTCAGCTTCTAGTGTTTGAGATGGCATAGCAAGTAACCTGTTGCCTTCATCCCCCGTGCATTCCAGAACTCTATGGAATGAGACTCATCTGTGGTTTTAGTGGGTTTGCAGCTATTTCTGAATTTGCAGCATTCCTCTGCTTTCAGTTAAACTGGGTTCCACTAAAATTTTTGATCTTCATACAGTAATTTATTTGTTATGCAGGTTTTAATACTAACTTCTGAGTCCAGGTGCCTTATCCCAGTTCTCTTTTCCAATCTGTTTTCAGATTGCATTTGTCTGCTGCCTTTTCCCAGTCTCTTTAGCCCATGTGCTCCCTGGCCCTTAGCTCTTCATTCTGCACTTTTTTATCCCCTCTCCCCACATAGTGTTTCCAATGTTTGTGACAACAAACGTGGTGAGATCAAGACACTTTTCCTTCCCCTTTCTCCAAAAAGTATTACTTTGTCACTTTTGGGCAAACTTTCACATTGAACCTAAATTCTGCATGGCATCTTTTTTTCTTCCTGGCTCAAAAGCACATGTGTGTGTGCAAGACCTAAAAGTGGGATGTGTTAGATAGTCTTATTGGTAGGGGCAGTTTTTGTTAGAAGAGCATTTTTTAGTCTTCGTGGAACTTTCGTGATGTTTAGACTTTTTTCTATTAAATGAAATAGGGGTGAAAATATACTGATATGGCCATGAGTCTTTGGATGCTACAGAAACTGCCTGAAGTAAGTCCACAAACTCTCTCTCTCTCAATTTAGCTCCAAAGCTGGAATTTAATTTGTAGAAATGCTATTTTTATGAAGACTTAGCTGCCATTTCTTCTTCATCTGTTAGTAGTAACAGAAGATTGCCTTGTGTGCAGATTCCTTTATTTCCTTATGTGCATTCTGATGCTCAAGTTAGCTAAATTGCCATGCAGTTTGTGTAGAGGCAGCCCTCCTGTTCCTCCAACCTCTGCAGCAGTGATCAGGAAAGCTCATGTGTTTCAGGTATGAATCTCACCTGCTGTCTTTGTTTTAAGCAGTTTGGATTGAATTTTAATCCTTAATGCTATACTATAAAGAAGATAAAATCTCTAAAAGGGATGCAGTTTTAAATGCTTGGCAAAGCAAAATGGCAGTTTTCTTAAGAGGCAAGAATTTCTCTCTCATTATCCAGAGAATACAGCCTGTATAATCCCAGAGAAAAGCCTTTCTGTCTCTGTGGACCTGAATGTGGAAACTTTGAGAAGAAGCAAAGGTGTCTGCTGAAATTCATATCAATATATGGACTGGAAAAAACTTTGTAAAAGGTAAGGAAATTGGAAGGGAAGTGGGAAAGAGCACTGATTTAGTATTCTGTAGGGCATCCATCAGGCTGGTAGAGAAAGTGAGGAGAACTGTTCGATAAAATATCAGGAAAAATTATCCTGCTGTATTATAATGCTACAACAATAAAAAATTGGAGGAAAAGAAAATAGTACCAACTTCCATCTGTAGAGCTTTCTCAGTTGTAAGATTATCCTAGAATTTGCTTTGTTAAGAGCATAGTGTCAGCAAAATATTTCTTGCGGGGAAAAAAACCTGCAGAGCAAAGAGATGCATTTTTGTAAATGCCACAAAATCATTAGGGAATAATACTGTTGTCTAATGGGAGTAGTAGCCAAAGAACTGAGGCTTGAAAATACAAGTGGCATTTCCTGTTCAAGTTTATCATCCCTTTCCTAGAGAACAACAGAAAAATATTATCATTAAAGATCTGAAATAAGTGAAGAGGGTGTTTTTAACCCTTAGTGTTATTTGAGGAGAAAGAAGACATTGTGTGGTGGAAAGGACACAGAATGACAAATTCTTAGGATTGACGTAGATATTTAGGAGATGTTCCACATCCAGACCTATCAATGAGCTGAGACTGGAAGACCAAAGGTGTTGGTTTCATTTAGTTGCAGCTTTTACATACTAAACTGCATGGACAAGACAGTATTACACTATTTTCCGTGCCTAAAATGTTTAAGGAAAAAGTTTTCAGTTTGAAATTTTTTATTTACCTTTTTTTTTCTTCTCTCTTTTTTTTTTTTTTTTTTTTTACCCCTACTTGAAAAGACTAAACATGAAAGTTTTCATTTTTGGAATTCTAGAGAAGAAGAACATTGTAGCTGAGGCTTTCCTCCAAATATGGAAAGCTTATCATTGCTAACAGGTACTGTCTTTCAAATTCATGTGGTAACCCCAAAAATAACCTCATCCTTGGCTCTTGCTTTTGCTCCAGAACAGATCTGGAGTGGCTGATTGGTATCTGAACAGGCCATTACCACCTCTGGTTCTTAATGTCCACTCCAAAATATGGAGTTGTTGTTACTGCCATTTGCACATGAGAGGAGTTGAAGTCAGGGCAAACCTTGTCTGTAGTTCTGCAACATGAAAATGACCGTCGCTGCTGCTGCTATTTTTCTTCAATTTTTTCCTTCAGCACTGAAATAGACAATTTTTCTTTCTAAGGTAATGGTAAACTGAGTAAACTAAATTTGACAAATCCTATTTTAGCTTGGACTCTGAAACAAAAATTTAGTTGGTATTTAAAACTTATTAACATGGAATTAATACTGGAGGTTTATGATGGATGAATACAAATATATCAGGAAAGAAAGAGGAGTGAGGTTTTTCCTTTTCTAAAGGAGTGTCTCAGATACATGGAAGCATTTTCTTGGATAGATGACAGTGTGGTTCAAAGCCTGTGGTTCAGAATTAGAGATGAGACCAGAAACTGTGGCATTTTACTGAGACTCTGTTGAAGATGACCTGATCAAGGTGAAGAAGTGGGCAAAGACTTCTTTAAACAGCTGATGAAGTTCTTGAATCACAAACCCTGATTTTCATAGAGAAATTTAAATTCCCTGGCATCTACTGGAAAGGCAGTGTGGTGGGATGTAAGCACTCCCAGAGATTTCTGGAGGGTGTCAGGAAAAATTTCTTGATGCAAGTGCTGGAAGGACCAGCCAGAATATTAGAATAATTGGCTACAGTGGTTACAAAAGCTCAAGATCGTGAGTACATTAAGAGAATACAGACATTGAACAGAGAGTACTCAAGAAACTGGTAGGTGAGGAGGCAACTCTAAAAGGCAGGGAAAATCTGGCAGTCCTGTAAGAACAACATCCTTCAAGCAAAGAAATGGTCCAAACAAAAACATGAAAACTAGTGGACTTCTCAGGAGACTGACTTGGCTATGCAGAGGTTTTGTGATGGAAGCCCAATGCAAAAAAGCAGCATACAGGAGGTAGAAGCACATATAGACAGCAAAGGAGGAATTTAAAAACATTGTTTGGATGGATTTGGGTAATGTTGGGAAAGCCAGAGCAAAGTTGGAGTTGAGACTGTCAAGAGCACCAAGAAGGGCTTCTAGTGCTACTTTGGGAGTGGAAGGCTGAACAAGGAGAGTATGGACCCATTGCTAAAAGGGGCAGACAATTTAGTGACAGCAGAGCCAGATAGTCTGAGGTGCTCAGTGTCTTCCTTGCCCTCGTTTTCACCAGCAAAGTCTCACAGACCTCTCTGTGCTTAGTGAAAGGGATGAGGAAGAAGATGAGTCACCAACAGTGGGTGAGGATTGAATCAAGAGAGCCCATAAAGTTTAATGGGATCAGATGTGCAGCATCCAAAGGTACTGAGTCCTTGCAACAGGACAGCTCTTGATTGTCTTTGAAAGGTTGTGGAAGCTGGAGGAGCTACTTGATAAAACAAGAGAAGAGACCTTAATTTTTTTTAAATAAAAAGAAACAAGAACCCCCATTCCAACAGATTATGACCCAAGATTGAAAAATTAAATGTGATTTCCATGCTTTTCCCATTTACTCTTAAGGTGAATATGCATTTCGATTTGATTTTTAATTTATGTGCTGCTACATCTGGAAAGATGACATGACTGAGATGCCAAGTTAGGTATATATGTGTGCACCTGTACAAGTGTCTTAATTCCCACTCTAGTCCATGGAAATCTTGCCAAGAAGTAGAGGGAAGTTCATTTCACATTTCTTTGGGGTTGAACGGTGCACTTAATTGCCTAACATAATAGTGATACCTGGGATGCTGTGTTACCTCCAGCTTCTGCTCTAGGAGGTTTGCTTCTCTACCAGTGCCATGAGAGTGTTGTAGATATCTAGGGAGTCTTAAATGCTACTGGATGCCCATGTTCAGTCTACTGAATCCTATCTTCTTGAGTGACTGGTCACCTCAGGACTCTTCAGCTCTGCTTGCTTTAATAGAGGCTTGAACACAAGTCACATGCAGGTTTTTGAATTTAGATGTCTTAGTCTAAAGCTGAGTTCTGCCTGAACAGTTTTACCCTTGTGAACCTGCTTGACAGGTTTGCCTTTGGTTCACAGTAGGTCTTGTTTTACAAACTAAAGAAAATGCCTGTCAGACTGTTGATAAGAAGAAAGACAAGCATTTAAAATGTGAAAGTACCAGATAAAAAATAAATTGTATCCATTGCAGAAGTAAAGATTTCAAAACTAAAGCTTGAAATGTAGTAAACTTCAGAAGTGCAGCCAATGATACTGGAAGTGTTTTGACTCTCAAACTTGGGATAACAACACTGAAGACTTTCGGACTGAAAAATGTTTTAAAAAACAAAATAAGTATTTTTCAATGAATTCTATCCATTTGTGAGTTATGAGGTGCTGAGGAAAGTAGCATTGCATTAGTAATAACAAAAACTTGGGAAATACAATATAATTATAAATGCCCTGTTGACCTCTGCTTTTATGGAGTCAGTGATATCTCAAAGGAAGCCATAAAGGTAGTACAGGTTGCCTTTCTACATTTTCCACTTTGTTATCACTTGTATTCCAAGTGTCAGGATTGTGCTATAAGAAGTAATTAAATAATGCTAATATCTGCCCAGTGCATTATTATGCTATTTATAAATAGCTTTTGTTTTCACAATTTCCAGTGTTAACAGACCGAGAAAAAAAGCAAATATAACTGGAAGGTTTGTAACTGAAATTCCTATTACTGACATTTCAATATAAAAAAAAAATTTAAAGACATACCCTGAATTTGGTTTCTGTTTTACAAACATGGTTTGGATTAAAAAATACCATCTAATTGTAAAATTAGATGGATTAGTGCTGCAACAGAATGAACTGAAGAGCAGATTATTTTAAAAATGGCTACATTAATACTAGTTTATCATAAAAATCTAGAATGGTTATACTTACAGTATTTAAAAGCTGCTTTTTATTCCAGCTCCTTTCCATTACATTATTGTACAAATTCTTTGGGGCATGCATATTTACTTTCTTGGTTGGAGAATATTGTGAATAAATATGAAAAATCCACTTGAAACAATGAAAGTTTCAGTGCTAACAATTATCATTGGCCTCGTAGGTAGCAGAAAATACTGAGTGGGTTCACTTCAAGTGTTCTTTTTGGTGTAGTATTTACACTCTAAATTAGTAGACTTCAGGTTTTTGAGGAGTGTAAAGGTGCACTCCTTAAGAGTCAGGTGTGCCTTTTAATAACTGCTCAAAGCAGAACTAGCTCCAGCAGGTTGCCCCAGGTCTTCTTCTGGTGGAATTTGAATACCTCGAAGGCTGTTCAGAGTGTCTCTGGTGGTGGGGACATTCAAAGATTGGCAGGGAGGTGCCTTCCAGCCCCACCTGTCCTGGGAGCCTGTGAAGGTCCTGCAGTCTGCAGAGGCTGTGCCACCTGTGGGGGGAAGTGCCATCAGTCTCACTCTGTTCTGCCACTTGGGAGCCCTAGTCTGTGAGTCCATGGATACAGGTGGGCCATTCATTGAGCTTACAGGTCTGTCTGATGGTTGGATGAGAAATGCTTGCTGTTTATGACTCCCTTAAATCACTCTTGATTTAAACCAAGTAAGTAAAAGTGGTGATGAAAGCATTTGCTCGTAACATCTGAACAGAGAACACAATTGTGTTTCTGGAAAACATAAAGACATCAGAGAAACTGTTTCAATCTGCTTGCATTTTTTAAAATACGTCTCTTTGCATCATTTCATGCACTTACTGGTCATTTCTTGTCAAACATGCGGCTCAAGGTTTCAGCCTTTTCTTGGGCTTCTTTCCCCAGTGGAATAGCTGAGCTTCCATACCTGTTCTCCTTGAAAATCTTGTGAGTCTAGAGTGGTTTAAGCTTCCTCTAGTCCTCCTTTTGTTCTTCCTCAGCCAGGAGACAGTATGGCCTTCTTCATTAAAATGGCTTATGAAGTAATAAATCTTTTTTCCATTAAGAGTCTCCTCCTGCACTTAGATGGTTAGTAAAAAATTGATTTGTGATGATTCATTCTAGGTGTTTCTTCTCAAGTAAACTTTAACACATATGTTTTCAAAAAATTTTAAGCCATTTCCTAGTAAATAAAGGCATTGTGATAACTCAGACATACTGTTCTGTCATTATCTACCAAAGGCTCTGTCTCTTCTTAAATATAAAGAGGACTTTTAGATTAGGAAGTAATTTCCTGAAAGTTTGCTTGTGTCATATTCCTTAGATAAACCAAGTGTGGGGGTTTAACATGGAGATAGGAGAGTTACAATTTTCTCAAGAAAGAAATACAAGACTAAAGCAGTGAAGCACCTCTTGAAGGAAATTCTCCACAAAGTTTTTTAGGTGTAGAGGAAGACACAGTGCTATGAGTTACACTTCTTAATATCAAACCGTTTGAAAAAAATCCATTATCTTGCACATGTCTCTTATTCTACAGAGAATATTTTAAGGTACTCCACTAGATTTTGAAAGTAAGTGTGAGCAAAATTGCCAGCACCCAACACTGGAAGTCTCAAGAGGAGGAGAAGCTGTATTCTTGGCTCTTAGTACTGTGCAAAGATAATAGTGTTTTAAGACAGAATGCAGATGGAGTCAGGACAGTGTCTGGGTGATGTGATGGGTTAAAGACCTGACTTACGAGAGGTAAGGATGCCTCTTACCCCTCAGAACCTGCACCACGAGGTAGCTTGGCCTGAACATTGGGTTTGAAGACTTTTATAATGGCAAATGTTACATTTGGGATACATTGATCAGTACTGACTAAAACATTAATGTTTCCCTTCTTGTTTTGAGGGTAACTGAGAAATTAATTGGCTGGGGGTTTTTTTTGAAGTTTCTTTTTAAGCAACTCATCAAAAATGCTTTACCATCTCGTAATGGTTTTCTGGGCTTTTATTGCCTCTGATGATTGCTTAATGTTCTGTAATTTTGCTACAGTCAAGATTATTGAAAGATCTACTCTAAATGCTTAAACGTTGAAGAACATAATAATGCTGTTGCAAGTCAAAGTACTATTTTGTTCTGAAAAGACATCAACCATAGGATATGTTTGGCTGAATTTTGTTGATTTTTTTTGATGTGTGTTTTGTTGTGGCAAACTAAATTGTACAGATGTAATTATGGATTGGTTAGGATCAAATCAGTTTCTTGCTTCTGAATTATCTTTATAACACACAAATATTATCTTTGAGTAGAAAATGCGATTGATTTAACTTTTTCTAACTGAAGTTGAGCATGAGTTTATCTTTGGGCCTTACAGCCTCATACTAGTAGAGATGGAAAGCATGAGACAATCACAGAACATGCCATGTCGTATCTTAGGATGACACTTAATATATCAGCATAAAACCCTGATGTGACATACTAGATACTGCTTGAGCCTGTGCTATGTTCATGTTGGTTGATTTTTTAATAAACACTTGTGTTTTCAGTTGATTAAAAGATCTGTGCTTGAGAAATTCTTGTAATCCTGTAGGGTGAGGCAGTAAAATTATAGGTGAGTGATGCAACTTTCAGAAGGCCAGAATCTTACCTATTTTTCAAGAATCTTGGTGTGTACCTGTGCTTTGTGTCAGATTTTCCGTGATATGTAAAAGAAAAAGGAAAAAAAAAGTCCTAGCAGGAACCCTTGAAACAGAATAGGGATAAACATTTGAAGAGATTCCTTTTTGTAACATGGTATTTTCAAGAATAGGATATGTTTTCTCTTTGTAGGGAAGAATTGTACTTTTTGGTTTACACTGAGCAGCATGTTTGTCCTTGAGTACTCCCATCATTAGCATCAGGGATCTTTCAAGAAAACAACAGAGATACATTACTCTGCTGATGTGGAAATCACTTGTGTCTTGTGCCATTTATAATTACATATGGTAGAAGTGACTTATGTCCTATAGATTTTGTAGAGACAATGGAAAAATAGGGAACCTCTGTCCATTAAATGATATAAAATTGAATGGTTTTGAATTAAGGGCTCTTCTAGTTTGATGCTGGTGGCAGGAAACACCAGCTATTAGAGTCTTGTGAGGAAACAGTGAGACCTGCTCAGCTCCCATAGCCATATTCATTTCTCATCAGTGGCGAAGTTGGCAGAGACTAAAGCACAATTCCCACGCATATTTTGAGGTAAATAGAGGACTGAGCCCTAGCATGAAGTGATTCCCATCTCCAGGACTGAAGATACCCTTTTTCCATGAACAGCTATTTCCTTCTTCCTCTCAATTACTGTTTTTATATGTAAAGCAAATAGAACAGACATTTTTATCTTAGCCTTATTAAAATGTTCTTATTTCTCTGTAAAATTTAATGGAAACTAGAAATCTGGTTCTAAATTAGTAGGAGTAATGGCAAATAGAGCAATAGAGCATTTCAAATGGACTCTTCCTTTCGAAACTAGTTTAAAATTTTGAGAGTCTCCTGTTTTTTATATCACTCCATACAAATTATTTGGTCAGTTTAGACCAATAATTGAGAAACATGCACTTGGCTTCAATTTTTGCTTCTGCCTGATGGAGCACTCCCACTGTTTTGGGGATGCTTTAAATACTATTGATAGTCAAAATTCTACAGGAGGTTTGATAGCATATCTTACGTAAGTCTTTGCAAGACCTTGACCCAAGAGCTTTTAAAATTTAATTTCCAAAATAATGTCATTCACTGTACGCAGCAGGATATGGCAGAGAAGCCACGTGGACTAGTTTTCTTGAATGATGCAGAATTCCTGTCTGTGTGAGGATACGTTTTTCAACTCCTACCTTTCTTTCAGTGTACGCAGCTATTGCTGTGAGAATAAAAACACAGCCTTTTGATGGTAATTGAAACATCTACAAATTTCTCTTTTACTTCATGTGAAATAGGCATGTAATACTAATGGATAAATTTGGCTCATCTGCCGAGTGGTATGTGCACACTCTCTAAACATAGGCATGTTACAGTCAGCAGAGGCTTTCGAGGTACATTACAGTGTTCCTTTTCTGAAAAATTTTTCAGAGGCTTAATTAGCCAGAGCACTGAACCAGTAGATACCAGAAGTCAAATAAGCTAAATTTAATCATCCTCTTAATGTTCCTTCATAGGTCCTAGTAACTATTATTACTAGAGTTAATAAATATAACAATACTATAATGTAGTAGTAAAAATACAATCAGTAAAATAGTTTGTTCAGTTTATTTTAGACCATTCAGTCTGTAAGCTTCCTGAAACAAAATTATTGTGGAACTGTATTTGACATAAGAGGTATAGACAAGACTTCCAGAACCTGAAATATATACTGTGTCCCCATTTCTGACACCCCTGTCTTTACTGTTCTGAGCAAAGGGTAGTGCTTGGACCATTGTAGTATCTCAGCTGAATTTATGCAATGTATCGGCTTTCACATTAGACCAGTGTGTGTGAAGGTAGGTTTTGGAAGCAGAAAAGCAGTGCAAGTCCTCCAAGAGTAGTGTGTGTTATTTCTGCTGAACTTAACTTCTTCAATGCAGCGTCCATACAGTTTGGTCACTTAAATCAATACACAACATAATGCTTGCAAGTTTTTCACATAGATGTTATGAGTGATGATTGAAGGATTGTTTTTTTAAACGTGCAGGTAGATGTTAAGACATTATCACTTCCTGTAAGCACAAGTGAACACTGCCAAATGCACTTACTGATTCTGGTTTTGGATAGGCTTCCCTTAAGATGACAATTTTTTGTAAGGAGGCACAGAGAAGCTACTTTCCTAGTATCGTTTTCTTTGTGGATCTTTGAACTTTGAAGCCCAAAAACTTTTGGCAACCAAAATTACAGGTCTTAAGCCTTAGACACATACTAGCTCAGTTGTTTCATTTCACCTCATGAAGATAAGCACCCACATTCATACTTTTATCAGATTCTATTTGTTAGATCAGAAAAAAAAAAGTAATTTTTTTCTTCTGAAAATTTAACTGATATCTGTTACATAGTATTTAAATAGGAACTTTTGTCATTTCACTCTGTTGCTTTTATACCGGGGTTCCTAATTGTGACATGCTTGTTACATGTGGGTTTGTATTTCATTTGGCCTGGTCTCTGAAGTGTTTACCAGATTTTTAATTCATTCTTTTGCATTATGAAATTTCTCTAGGTGCTTCTTTTTTTCTTTCTCTGATGCTCAGGAGGAAAAAAAAGGCAAAAGAAAACACATAGCAGATCTTGCTCATTTCTCTTTCTTTGCTTTTGTTTTTCAGGAGACACATGAAATTGTGGCTATCAAGAAATTCAAAGACAGTGAAGGTAACCTGTTCTACTGCATAATCTTTCATGTCAATAACTACATTGCTAATACCTCTAATTAAAATAAGAAGTCTCATTTTTCAAGATACAATTCAAAAACTGTAATGATTTATTAACTCTGTGAATATTCAAGGCACTTGATCCTTCATACCTGCCTAGGAACTGCATTATACATTAACTGGATAGTTACCTTTCTTTCTTGATGCATCTGCCTTAATATGGCTGAGATTGTGGTGCCATACATGGGAGTAAAATCTACCATTTGGAGATTGGATGTGAGCAGAAAATGTAAAAGCCTCCTCTTGCAGTAGGAGTTTGCAGAGTCTTTGGGCTTTATCACCCTTCATCTGTGAGAGGGGATCTAAATGTTAGGGCGACTTGAAGTGATAAATGGAGGAGGCTGAGAGAAGTCATTGAGAAGTTCAGTCATATGAAGACAAATCCAGGAGCAACCAGGGATCCATGGAAGGAACTGGGTGGTGAGGCAGAAGCTCTGTCCTCACTTCAGCAGACTCCACTCTCGTCAGGAAACTTGCTCTTTGCCCACTCACAGCAGACTCAGTGAAGAGCCAACTTCTGCAAGGCTTGCTGTTGCTGGCAAAGTGGGTGGCAGAAGGCAGGACATGTGGAAATTATTCCAAGTGCTGCACCCACCCATTCCTCACCCAGTAATACACCCAAAGAACAGGACGGGACAGGGCTGTCTCTGACCTGCACTTTTTGGGTAACAGTGAATCACCATATCCTATCACAGGACAAACTGGCAGCCAACCACAAGAGCAACTGTCTGCCTTGAGTACTCAGGAGTTAGCCCTGATCCCCAATGTACTGGCACAAACAGGAGAAGACAAAATATGAAGTAGTAAGAGGAGTCAGCCCAGCCTGATGCAGTGCAGCTGAGGCTTTAGCTGAGAGGAATGTTATTTCAAGAAACAGCAGTCACTTTATTTTAGCAGACTTTTATTTTCTGTTACTGTTATAGGATTGATGATGGCCATGCAGGTGTTGTTGGTTACAAAGCCTGTAATTTTAGGGGTCAGACACAGCAAAGTCTGATTTGACTCTTGTTTTGCTCAGTGCAAACTCTGCTTTGCAGGTCATTTTCCCAGACACTTGAACAGCATATCTGATGAATTAGCTCTGCTGTCTGAAATTCTGTTTTAAATCTCTGTTAAAGCATGCAGGAGATAGTTTAATTGTGGTGACCATCTTGACCAAGTCATGAGTGTACTTCTGAACTGCTTTTTGGAACTTGCTGTGGCTATTCAGTACAGATTGTAGACAATAAATCTCAGTATTAAGCCCTAAATAGGATTACTGTATTAGCCTGTCTACCAAAAATGAATATTAAAAGAAAACCAACATTGCCATTAGGTCTGGCTTTCGAAGAGCATTACATAATATCAGTTTACATGACTGGTGACTGCTTTTCAGAGTTGTAGCTTGTTGTTTACGAGTTTCTGGAAATGCAACGGAAGTTCTTTTGATGGATTTGATTCAGCCCATTTAACATCTGTCTTGTTAATATGACAGTTCATTAGAAATTTGAATATACTGTAATTGTTTCTATTGACATTTTTGTTTCACTGAATTTTTGCTGTTCTTTGATACACGAATGCTAAATGCGCTCGAAAGAGTCTGTCTCGCAGTAGATGAGATTATGTAATCAGGCTGATGGAAGCCAACATCAAGCACTGGGTTTTAAAATGAAAAGATTTAGATTGCTCTAAATTATATATTTTTTAATCAAAACATTTGTGATTATAGTATTTTGTTTTCCCCGTCCCTCCTGCTACACTTCAATTTTTCATTTTTTTCCCCTCTCCCTTCTGTTGATGATTATTGCGTTTACATGATCTGTGTTATTCTCTCTCCCCTACAAATGTGTTTTTGCCTTTTGCCCTGGAAAAGCAAGTTTCTTGTTTTTAATTCCTCTGCCTCTGACTGTCTCTGTGGTACATGAGCTGCAAATGTGATTTAGCTTTGAATTTATGCAAGTATATCCCATTTAATATCTCTCTGTTGTGGATAACAGTTCTAAGAGAACAAGAACCTTGTTTCTGTGTGTGCATGAGCAAATTTACAGAATTAATGGATTTCACTTTACTAAATGAAAAATAAAACCTAATGTCGTCCAGTTTACTTTGCATTTCATTAGTAACATCCTTCAGAACCCAGTCAGTTCAGGGCCTCTTAATGATAAGCATTGTATAAAACATTAGTAAAACACAGCTTTCGTGAACATCTTTCAGACAAATTGTCAAAACAGTTAAATTTCTGGACTCCTCTGAATTAGATTCAAGGCTTCATTGCACTGATACCTACTCTGGTGCCTTCTGTGGCTGCTAGACTGGTCTAGCAGTGCTGGATTCCCTTTGAAAGCCTTGTGGGGAACTTAGTATTAACATTTGTTTTGTTTTTCAATAAGCTTACTCTGTCACTTTTACTTTGCACTCCAGAAAATGAAGAAGTCAAAGAAACCACTTTACGAGAGCTTAAAATGCTTCGCACTTTGAAACAGGAGAACATAGTGGAGCTGAAGGAAGCCTTCAGAAGAAGAGGAAAATTATACTTAGTTTTTGAATATGTGGAAAAAGTGAGTTGAGTTTGTAGTATCTTTGCCACAATTAAATCATCAGCGTACTGAAAATGTCTTTAAAATTGCTTTTGTTTTTAAAAATTAAACTACTGCAATCTGTAAAGAGGACCAGTAGAAACTTTAATACAAAGATGTAATAAGACAATTGTTGTGAGAAAGCAACAGTGATGACTTTACTACTGTTTTTACTTCATGTGTTGGTATTTTTAAAAAAAATTCTTCCATATATGAACGCTAACACTTACAAATAGTGTACATATGATTTGAAGAAAAAATTCCATCTGAACTCTTTCATCCAGTTCAGTTGTGAAGCTGGATAACTCTCCTGTTATGTTGTGTAATCAATCTTGACATAGTCTTTCAAAACAAGATCATACACTTTTGACCTTGGAATATCTTTCAACTTTCTCCATTCTTCCCTGTTAAAAATAGGATTTGTTTGTATACTTCTGTAACAAGACCACTATCAATAGTTGCTTAGAGGGATTTGGCAAAGATCACTGTCATTATCTCCAATCCTGACCTCATTTTGAAACTATTCCAAAATTTCCTTAGTTGGCCTACTACTGCCAAGCATCCTGGTCTGTTTCCAGGCAGAAATAACCTAGAACAGATTGATCTTTTGTTATTCTTGCAACCTTCATGATGGAGGTAGACCTTGCCTCTGAATTCTAACCACTTAGCAATTCTTCGTGACAATAGATAGTATTCATATATACAGAGGGGAAAAAAATAAAGGCAAGCCTAAATATGCATATCTCTGTAGCTGTCATGAGATACTGTTCCCTTGACTGAAATTTTCATTTAATATCCTACCAGTGTGATGCAGCCTAACTGAGTGGTAGTCTTCAGTCAATTCTCTCTTGCCTAAAAATTTCTCATCATAAATACTGTGTCTCCTTTACCTCAGTCAATAATTTATTTTGTTGTGTAACTTTATTGCATAATGTGAGGTGACCTACATCAGCCCACAGTTTGGCAGAAATCAGTTTTGGTTCTCACCAGCAGATCAGCAACTTCTAATGTGGTGGATCTTACTTACATCTAACAATCAAATCTTGACTTGTTTTACCCACATTCCTTGTAATTGTTCCAGGCACATGGAATGTCTTTGATCACACACTGACTTAGCACAAACATTTAATTTTCTGTTATATTTGACTTGCCTAAACTCTCTGTAGTAGTGTGTTGGAAGAGCAGCATAAGTAAAAGACATCTAATTGATCTGATAAGGCCTATACTTCAAAAATTGTTAATATCGGTAAAAACACCAGGCTGCAATATCTAACATTATTTGTATCAGAACAAAAGAATTCAATGATAAAGGTAGGCATTACATAGAGTCTGTGCTTAATGTCATTTCTATATTAATGGTCACCTTTCTTTTCAGTGGAACTTCACACAGCCATGAACGTTTCTCATTTTCAAATATGATAAATAGTGTTCACTATCATTTCTTCAAAGACTAGAATGATTTTTGTATTTTTGGATGAAAGAAGAGTAAAAAGAATTAAAATGTGATGTAGTAAACTGATTTTTTTAACTGGTGATGAGCACTTTGTGTCTTTTAGGTAATCTTAGCTCTGCAATACTGAAATCCAGATTACTTAAATTCACCTTTAGGCTAATCTCCTTTATTGATCATCCCCTTAGTTACTGTCTTCATACAGGATTATGTCTTGCTGTGTTGATGCTGCTGTTTGGTTTGTATTTATAACACTAACTTCTTGACTTTCTTATCCAGATCCATGGCCTTCCTAGTTGACAAGAGTCTAACTAAAATCAATATGGTTCCTTAACAAAAACCTCCTTTTCTCAGATCTGAAGTGTTTTTCTAAAAACTTACACTCAGGCACATAAGTTTCAGTATTTACTCATTGATTGCAAAACTTAGAAAGGTTTTCAAATATCATCAACATCTCTGTTTTGTCTTATATTTGTGTTCATTAAAACATCTTTCAAGAGAAATCTCATAATATTTTCTATATAGTTAAAGAAAGTATTTGTCAAATACAAGGTAAATTGATTTTAAATGAGAAGTCTACAAAGGGTCAAATCCATAATAAAAAGAGTTGTGTAAGGCAATATAGCCAAAATACTTCTGTTTCAGTTTTCAATAAATAGGACTTTTCAATTGTGCTGCTGCTGTCTCTTGTTAATTCAGAATTTGGTGTACAAACTCCATTGTACTTGTAATTGTGCAAAATTAGAGACATTTGTTAACATAATGGGACTCTTAAGTTCTTGTTCAAAGAGGAAATTTAGTAGTATAAACAATAAGTTTATTTTCTTTCCTAGATTAATCCATAAAACAGCTGATATGACCCTGGTTATTGTACTGCCAATGTCTAGGATCACTATAGCTAATACATAGCTGAAGGGTAGTCCCTGGGTTACTATTTATGCCCCTGTGAGGTGTTTTTATATCTGTTACTTCATTTGCACTAACAGGCTTGTGTTGTTTTATGCCCATTCATATACAGAAATGCTTTGTGATTAATCATGGCCCTGCAATGTCAAAGCAGCAGAACTAAAGAATGAAGAAAATAGTTTCTTAAAGCATTGTTGTATATTTACAAAATGCTGTGCTTTGCTAAACTTTTCATACAGCCTCACTGACCCGGTGCTTTTGTTGAAGCAATGTTCTGTAATTAAATGACATTTTTGATGTTTTAGGATAAGTGGCTTGATGTCAGTCTTTTAAGGACTTGTGATACATTTGTGGTTCACCTTTAAGGTTTATGAAACAGCTATGAATTTGCTTCTGATTAAAGTACAGTTCTTGAATGTTAAACTACTGATTTTCCGTAGCCAGGCTCTGTAGCCCAAGTATGTGGCTTCAGAAGGCTGAATGCATGTTATGTTCCAGCAGCTAGAGTACAGCTCTTTTAAATAATGTGTCTTTTAAATATTTAGAACATGCTTGAATTGCTAGAAGAAATGCCAAATGGAGTTCCACCAGAAAAAGTGAAAAGCTACATCTACCAGCTAATTAAAGCAATTCATTGGTGCCATAAGAATGATATTGTTCATAGAGGTAAGTATGTAGTTATCCATATGGGAATAAGGCCTGTGTAGGAATTTGCTTTTGACACGGAAAGATTGAAGTAATTTGTTTGAAGTAATTTGCATTTAACCTAAATAGAAGCAATTTGTTTATATCAACAGAAAAAAAATATTGTCAACTGGCCTGGGCCTTAGTCTGCTGTGTGACTTCGCAACATTGAAAAACTAAATTCATCTACATTTAAAACTTGCTGTCCATAGTCTTTGTGGCATGATACAAAGATTGTATCTTATGCACAGCGAAGTGAAACTGAAGTGCAGACTTCAGGAGTTTTGAAAACATTTCGTGGCACTCAGTCATTTCACTTTTGAGTCTGATAATAGAATACTAGGAGAAAAATAACCCAAAACTTAAAACTTGGTCGCCTGTATTTTACTTCTTAAGTTAGTTCCTTCCAGCTCCCCTAAGCTTCAAGCACTTTGAGTACCTATCTTGATGTATGACTTTATCTAGTTTTATGTATTTTATCCTGATTTAATAAAATTGTGTTTTACTTTGCAAGAGTAACATTTCTAATTAATGATTCTAATGCATTAAAATTTTCATACAATATGCTTTTTGTATTTAAGGCTGATCACACATAAACAAGTGTCTGAAAATATTTTGTAAAATATAGTTTGAAAAATATACTGTGTGTGTATACTACAATATACATATAGGAATGAAAGGAAGGGCTTAAAACTAGACATTTTTTCCTAAACAAATTACAAGATGATCAGGATGGTCATTAACACTGCAAATGCTGAGCACAACACACAACCTTTTGTTGGTTAACTGGGTAATTAAATATCAGTTCTTTCTATTATTTTGCAATATGCAGTATTATGCATATTGGTTTGCTGCCCAGAAGTATCTCTATGCACATTTTATCTTCCCATATTTTGTGAGGAAACACTTTAAAAGACTTCAAAAGGCAGAAAATTAATTCTGCCCGTTCACAGACTGAATTGCTGGAAGCTTTTTCAGCAGTTGCTCTTGTAATGCTTCATTTATGATTGCGTGAATATCTCTAAACATATTATAATGAAATAATACTTGTTGACAAAGTTCAAAATTAAAGAGAAATTAACAGCTTTTTTTCCTTTTTTTTCCCCCCTCTGATGCTTCAGATATCAAGCCAGAGAATCTCTTAATAAGCCACAATGATGTTTTGAAGTTGTGTGACTTTGGTAAGTTCAATAGATAGGTACCTGCTCCTCACCTTTTTAAAGAAAATCTCTTGCAGTGAAGTTTTGCCTTACTCTGTAAGAGTTCTACAGTATGTTTAAAAACCTTTTAACAGTCATAATTGATTACTGCTTCAGGTTTGGGGCTAGTATTTTAATCTGAAATATCTCTGGGTTTACTTTGCATACCCTGTGAAATACCTGTATTAATATGTTAATAGAAACACTGCATTTCTCTCTATTAAATAAGGTTTTTGGTAGTGCTGTTGCTGACATTCAGCTGAGAGCAGTGCAGATGGTGAGCAGATTAGGAGGCTAGCAAATCTGTAGGTTTATCTGACCTGTGTATTGAAAGATAACATAATTCTTCCTTGTTTAGTGAAGAGACAGCAGACTTATACTTTTTATGTATTTTTTTGAACCACTGGCTTTTGTGGACTGTTGGTGTGTAGTTATAGGTCAGCTTTTTTTGTTACCTTAATTAAGGACTCAGATGTCCACATACGATTAATGACTGAATGACTGGAGGGTAGAGTCAGAGCTGCACATGTTATGATAAATCTGATGTTTTCTGACATACCAATGCTTAATATCAGCTTTGAGGCTTTGCAGGATCATCACCCAAGTACAAAGCAAACTTTACCCATGCGAGAAATTTCCAGAAGACAACAGGGAGGAGCGTACACCGTTCCAGCAGTCTGTATTTTTATTCTAAATGCTGCGTAAACACAGAATAAAATACTGTTCCCTCTGAAAAGCTAACAGTTTCACTTGGTAAATGAAAGCCAATTCCTTAGTGCTACCCCAAGGACCCTTTTCAGTGAGAACTTTGTGAAAGCTGTCATTTCAAACCTCTGCAACATTGAAAGAAAAGAAAACCTACTAACAAAATAGAATGGAATAGCTTTTTAGGAACAGAAAAAAGCATTTATCATTTATAGTGCTGCTTATTTCTTTTGATCCTAAAAGCATTTTTGTTTAAACATTCAGAAACAGCAGCTGTTCTAGGAGAAACCTTAGATTTGGTCCATACAAATTCTTTGAATTCAGAGCCATTTTCCAGTAAGGAACTGCACAGCTCTGACAGAACACCAGGGTCATGTTGTGTGGTGCCTTTGGTGCCTTTACCTTTTTGGTGTCCACAGGCCTCCTGTCTGCACCACAGTGACTTCCCAAAGCCCAGAGCTGGTGGGGCAGGATTTGTCCCTCACTCTGCACTGATGATCAGAGTCTTGCCCCTACCAAGCAAACTCCACTGAGGTTGGCAGGGCCAGGCCTCTCCAAGGGGTGGAGGCTTGTGTAGCATACCCTTGGCTCCCACTCCACCACTGCACCCTCCACACCAGCCTTGGGTGATCAAGGAACCAAATTGCTGCCTTGTGCAGAACTAAACAACCAGCACTGGGCAGTGCCTGTGCCCCCTCCAATGTGGGCAAACATCATTGCAGGCAGGAACAGTCCGTGGGGGCATGAGTGGGTCCTGATGGGAACAGTTCACCCCACACGTCCTTCCCTGGCCTGTGCCCTTCCTCCCTCATTTATTTTGGAGTGGGGATATCCCTCCTTGAAAGTAACACCAATAGAGTTTTCATATGCCATCACCTAACAAATCTTTGCATGTGAACTTGGTGTCAGCATCCTCTCTGGCGCAGTATTGCAGAAAAATAAAAAGCTGGACAAATGGTAGGATCATGTTTTGGATGTCTGTTTGGCACTAGATATGGATGATGTGAATTCTGCTGGCAGTGATGTTCTGTGTGGTCTGTTGGCTTGCTCATGCTGTGTGCTCCAGCTATGTTCTCCTTCTGCTGTTGGAAAGGACATGCAGTCACAATTACTCAGTGATCAACACAGAATCAAGGAAGGCAAACTAAGGGAAATTTTGTTGTTCTTACGGTTCACGTAGGTTTTAATTTTAATCAACCTTTCAGATTTCTTGGAATTTAAAATTCGGAGCAACTCTTGTAATACAGGATCAGTTTTAATTTTTTAGCCTTATTGCTAATCGATGTTATTGTGAGTAGCTTAAGCTGTTACTGTAAAAGCCATGTCAGAATGGCCACAAGTTTTTCCTGAATATGCAGAGATTAGGATATAAGAATTTCAATGTAAGGTGTTACCTAAATTCATATTTTGAAATACAGGTACTTGTCATATACAGTGTCACATTCCTCCTATGGTTGCAAACACAAAGAAAAGGACTGTGCATCCATTTCCAACAGCCCAGTGGAGAAAAACAGTTTGAATAGAAAAGTTCACAGATTTTTAACAAGACAGTTTTTCTTAATCCTTGTGCCGTGTGTTCTGTACATACTGTGCTGGATAAAATTGAGATTGAATGTTGTGCTTGCCCAGACACATGTTGTGTGGGTGTCATTTCTGCCAATAGAAGTGGAAGAAGAGAACAGTACAAAGTGCCGATTCCAGCAGATGCATCTGACTGTTGGAATTACTTAGGTTTTCTGACTAGTGTCTTTGCTGTTTCAGCTCCAGGGCTTCAAAATTACTTGTTTTAGCAATCTCTTAATCTCTGTATGATGTGTAAGCATAGAAATCGTGAAACACAAGACTGGAAAAGACCTCAAGAAATCCTCTAGTTCTTCCACCTACTCAGAGAAAGGATTAAGAATGTCTGTGTCATTCTTGATGGGTGTTTGCTTAGCTTATTCTGAATGATGGAGGTTCCCTAGTGTTGGGAGGGATCTGTTCAAGTACTTCTGTGTCATTAACATTAGAATGCTTTACCTTATATGTAACTGAAATGTGCCTTGTTTCTCTGTAAGAAACTGATTATCCCCCTTTTTTCAGTACACCTTTTTCCTTGACATCTCTCCTTCCATGTTTTGAGTTGTTTCAAGTTCTATCTTGAAATTTCTAGGAGAAACCTTTATTTCTTCTTGCATCATGATGCATTTGCAAATGCTATTTTTCCATAGTCCCTCAGCCAAATCACCTCCTGTCATCATCATCTAATACATTCCTTCTCACTCTAGAATTTGGTCTAATCTTCTCCCTTATTTCCTTCTCTAACTTTTATATACACCTGATACTTCAGCACAATTTGGAGGAGGGAACAATAAACCAACTCCATGATAACAAACAAACAAAAAAAGGAATTGTTCCATTAGAAAGGTGTTATGCTTTCCTGAATTGTTAGTTGTGTCCATCATCGTTCTGCATGGTGTCATTGCTTCAGAGCAGTATTGAATCGATAAAATGGTTTCTTATGTCACTCACCAGTGTAGAGATGGCACTGAAACCCGTGATGATAACTCTTCTTTCTGTCGTGCCACATCAAATCTGTGCTGCACCCAGCCTGTGAAGTTGGGGGCTGATTTTTCAGATTTTATGTTAACTCCTGAGTGTGACCAAGTTCCAGTAGCCTGGCCTGGATGGTGGAGGATGCATCCTTGACGTGTTCATTCTTCCATTGTACAAGGGCTCACGTGCTGCCAGCCTCATGGGTTACATTAGCACATGTGTTTATTTCTATCATGTGACACCCTTTTCCCTTTCTTTCACCTCCCCCTTTCAGACTGGGGCTTCTCACATTTTGACTGTCCCACTTCTTCAGTGCAGCTCCCGGTTATCTCTCCTGGTTCTTTAAACACATGAATGAAAGATTTTTCACGGGCAAGATAATCAGATTGCTCATGTAATTTGAAAGAGAAACAGGGCTACCTAAGCAGTTCTAAATATAGTAATGTTTAAAAATGTACTCAATCCCCATGTTACAAGTAATAAAAAATTCCAGCTTTTCTCCAGCAGCATCAGTAGTGTTCATTAGACTTTATGGGAAGATAAATGAATGATTATTATTTTGGAACAACTTTGAAATATCTGTTCTTCATCATACATGTCTTTTACTTCATTAACTCTTGAAGTTAAAGGTGTCTTGCAAAAAGTAACAGCTGTAACTTGTGTCATTAACAAATTTTTAATTGCTTTCTAAAACAGTAATAGCAAAACCCCACAGACTTGTGAGGAGAGTACACAAGTAAGGTAGTCATTAAAGCGGACATGCTGACTTTCAGTGTTGTATCAAAAGCTTTTGTTTCAGTAGAAAAGCACTTGTTGCAGAGATCATTTTCCAGCAGGAATTGTAATCAATTTGCTTGTGTTGTGACCTCTTACTGCCAAAATCAGTCATGCTGTGCATATTATATTTCAAATGGGATGTAATAGTTCATGCTGTTTCCCTGGTAGGCTTTGCTCGTAACCTCTCTGAAGGAAGCAACGCTAACTATACAGAGTATGTGGCTACCAGATGGTACCGCTCACCTGAGCTCCTGCTTGGGTAAGTACAGTTTGTAGAACTGCCATGGTAAATCTTGACTGATTCTTCAGTTTTTCAAGCACCTTTTGTAAGCTTCTCCTGTGCAGAACTCTGGTTGATTTCAAGGCAAGATTTCAAGAGATTTTCAGATTTTCATAATTTTTGTTCATTTCCGGTAAATCTGTATGACCTGCCTTGACCTGAGCAGTGTTTAAGCTGAATTATAACAGATGTACTGTACTTCCAGTTCCTGCACCACCACCCCCATTTCCTTCAGGAAAGGTCTCCATGGTAGTCCTGCAGCCTGAAATGTTCTCTCAGCCTTGTGGTGGACATCACACAGCACTTGTCCAGCTTTCACAATGCAACACTCCTAGACGTCCTTTGGGTCAAAACTATGCTAGGAAGAAGTTTTTTGCTCAGAAGGTGGTGTAGCACTGGAACAGGTTGCTCACAGAAGCTGTGGAAGCCTTGCCCCTGGCAGTGTTAAAGACTAGTATTAATCTGACCTGTAGTTTTCAAAACTGTTTTCTTACCAAGGGAGATTTAGCAGGACTCGTGTCTGTTTGTAGTTGCCTAAATCTGTTTGATTAACTAGTAGAGAAAGGAGGGGATTTGTATATTTAATGCTTCAGCTTTGCTGTGTATGTTTGTAATGCCAAGTTTTTCTGGCACAAAGTGATGTGTGTTTCTTGGCAATCCTGTTCTATTTACCAGGCACTCATCTTTCCCATTCCCCCTTTTCTTGTATTTACCAAATCTTTATAAGCATCTAAGATTCAAAAGTCTTCCCAAGTTTATTAAATATATACATTTTAACAAATACAGTTTTACTTTTTCAATTTTTAAAATGTGTCCCAGGGAGGTTTCTGTTTAGCGTTAATATTCAAGACTTAAATTTCAAGAGAGGAAAGAAATTGCTGCCTAATTATTCATGAAACATCTAAAATCTCCTCACTTTGGAGAGCCTCAGGTAACTAACTGCTGGTGGAGTACAGAGTACCCTCTGATGACAAAATATTGCTAAAAACCTGTAGTTTTTAAAGGATACTAAATTACTAGATGAAAAGATGTTTTGGAGAGTCTAATATGTACAGGCATAGACTATAGTACTTCTGATTTACGGTCTGTCTGTCCTATAGGAGTTACTTCATTTATCCAGCAATCTTTCTCGTGCATCTTTTCTGTGGCAGCCAACAGGAGTCCTGAGCATGCCTTTTGGAATGACAACATTGCAGTTTACATTGCTTTAAGAAATGGATATTTTATGTTTTGTGTCTGACTACAGAGTAAATAGTGAAAAGTTCTTAACTGTGATTCAGCTTCCTTTATTCTTGAGAGCAAGGAAGAATAATGGTCCGTGCCTCAAAGGAGTTTTAGTCCATTCCTTGGTTGTAACCCTAGCTTGTCCTCCAGTATCCAGCCTGCAGCAGACTTTTTCCTATTTCACATTTCATTGGAAAAAAATGTATATTAAAGGAGTTGTAAATAAAGATGTGCTTGTTTTTCTGTCATAATAAAAAGGTAGGATTTTTACCTGCACTCTTAAAAACTGTTTTGCTAACAGAGCCTCACCTTTCCGATACAGGCACAGAGCATCTTAGTAGCAGATCCTTGGCTTTGAAGTCTGTTCTCACCCATGTTTCCTTTTGCAGTGAGATTAAAAAGTAGGCCTGTCTTGGCACTCTGATCTAATGGGTGGGTTGGACTAGCAGCATCCCAGAAAAGTCATACATTGAGCAGAAAATCCACAGGTAGTCACTATGCAAGATTAGTTTAGTGAAATATGAACCCACAGAGCCACTGTAGGATAGTACTTGAGGAACTGTGGTATGCTCTGCTTTGCCTGTGATGGTTCCTTGTTGGCAGTCAATTCCAGTGGTGCACATGTTGATTAGGGGATGATTGATGTGAGAGGACAACAGTGTCTCATGGCAGATTCTCAAAGGCAAGCAGTTCTTGAAAGTTTGGTGTCCTGCTTCAGCTTTTGCAGCTAGTGTAGACTCTTGCACTAGTTATCTCAGTGGGCCTGTAGTTTCTGTTGGCCAGCTAGAATTGCTTTCTCACCTTCACCTAACCAAATCAAGGCTTTACAGGTTCCTCTGGCCAAGTGTCTACCCACCAGCTAAGTAAATAATAATGACTAATCGATGGGGAAAAGTCATCTATTTTTTCTTTAGTTTAAACACATTCTTTCTCTAAACATCTTTAATCATCAGCATAAGGAGGGAGTGAAGAGGACAGATTTAGGATAGGATTTGTCACCTGCAACTCCTGGTACTGTCTTATTCCAGAAATAGGAAAGCCAGCTGTAATTTAAGTCTCTTGAAACAAAGGTTGAGTTATTGGATTACAAGCTTCAAAAAGAAGAGACTCAGTGAAATGTTTTCAGTTCAGTCTTCATTCTGGACTTGATTATTTTTATATGCTTTTCTTTTGACATGAAAAGAATTCCCTGGTCATTCTATTCAAAACCCAAGGATCCAAAAGAGATTCTTGGAATAATTTGGATGCTTATGAAAATTTTTTTACAATTTAGCAACACTTGGGTGGACAGAAAAGACGTTTTCCCCATAACCCCACCCATGGCTTTGCTCCAAAATAGGAATTATTTACTTTATAATGCTTTCATTTCTTTCTCAGTTGTGTTTTTTAAGGAATAGTTTTCAGGAGCATTCTGTTTTCTCTGTAGTTAAAATTTCACTGTTTAAATGGTGAAGCAAAGATTTCTTGTTATTTCTATTGTCCCAGTGGCCAGACCCAGTATGCCGATCCACCTATTAAGCACAATAGAAAAAGAAATGTAATGCAGGAACAGAGCATGGGAATCAGCCCTGGAGAGAAGGGAAGTTAGTAGTGGTTTAATTGGGAGTGGTAACTGCTTCACAATCATAAAGATTATTCTTCTATGTAAGATTTTTCACCAAGAATGTGATCCTTGGGGGCACTTGAGAATTCCTATCCTGCCTTTTCAAGCAGCAATAGACACATCAGGAAATCCAAGGCAGAAACAGATGGCCTGGTATTTGAGGTAGTTTCTTTAATATCAGACTTTATTTTTCTGTGTTGTGAGGAAATGGACCTTGGGAAATATGGCCAATAAATTGAAACAACTCAGTAAAAATGCAGTGCCAGTGGGTGAAAAACATTGTATGTTGACTTTACAGAGCCCCTTATGGAAAAGCAGTGGATATGTGGTCTGTAGGCTGTATCCTGGGAGAGCTGAGTGATGGGCAGCCCTTGTTTCCTGGTGAGAGTGAGATTGACCAGCTCTTCACCATTCAGAAGGTGCTGGGCCCACTGCCAGCCGAGCAGATGAAGCTCTTCTATAGCAACCCACGCTTCCACGGCTTGCGGGTAAGGGACAGCTTTGTCCTTTTTTCTTACTTTTTTAATTGACTTGCTCAGTATTTGCACTGTTGTTGTTGCTGCTGTGAAGGTTCTTTTCATTTGCATTGTGCGTTATCTGTTGCATGTATTTCAGTGGAAGTATAGGATATCAAGCTTGTAAGGCATTCATAAGTCAAAGTAAAGTTCTGATTACACCAGTAATGAGTTATATAAAAGTGCTTGTTTTCCTGTCAAAAATTGATTAAAGTTTTTCTTTCCTTTGCCATTTTTGGCCTGCAATTTGCCTCTTATACCCAGTTTAGCATTGCTCTGCCAGGTTTACACGGTGAAGTTTAGTGGCAAAGCTCTGTCAGGTCAGGTTGTGTAAAACTCATGACTTCTGTCTTCAAGCTGTGTTGGAAAAACCTGAGCTATAGATGCTGCTATCATGGCAGAAGAGCTTTCTGCCTTTGGATTTATATTCCTGGGGAGATGATGTAAGCCACATGAGTAAAAAAGCTCTTCCTACTGACAGCATCGTTCCTTTAGGGGTTTGCCATTATAATGTAGTGACAGTCACTAGTGTGAAGAATTTACTGTGATGTGCAATATGGCAAAATACCAGAATCAATAAATAACAGCTCTGTTATTTTTAACAACACCTCTTTAGTGACTGTACTTGTGTTTCCTTGTAATTCAGTTTTGGTTGTCATTTTTTATTAATGAATGTTGCTTGAAAAGCTGAGTTTATGATCTTGATAAATGTTCTGAAATCATTAGTATAGATCATACAAAGAAACATACAAAGGTTTTAGGAGACCTGCTCTGTACTAAAGACTTGACATTTGAGTTTTACTCTGAAATAGGGAAAATGTGAGAATGTGAAAGGGAGAGAGTGGGAACTTAGAAGTGTTAAAACATGTTAAAAGTTGCCATAAATTTGGTTTAGCTGATGATGATCAGAAATCACTGGCTTAGGGTGATAAGGTAATTGGTTTAGGTACAAGGATAACTAATTACAAAGAGTTTTTGTTGAAATTTGTGCACCCTTCATCGGTGAAAGGTTTAAAAAAGTGACTAGACAAGGATTTCTTGCAATGTTCTGTTTGTATTTCATCCTGTTTAGCACAGTTGGCTGGATAGGATTTTCTGTTTAAAAAACATATAGCTCCTTATCAGGAAAACAGTACTTTAAAAGTTGTAAGCAAAATAAATTACTACCTCTTCTAAATTATTTTACATCAGTTCTGGTTGTGCAGTGTAATCTTATTTGAATAAACACTCTGTAGTGTCCTAGGCTGAGAATAAAATATCTTTCTTGTGTAGCTTTAAAGTACAGATATTCAGGAAGGCAACATGGACCTAATGTGATTAGCACAAGGTTGAGGGTTATGAGTCTGTTCTCATCCCAGATCAATGGCTTACAACTTGGCTTCAGATGTGTTGCTGCCTTCTTAGCCCCATCTTTAAAGTCAGGATACAAGGGATGATGACAGTGACATAGAGAATAGTCTTTTAATACTGAAATAAAGTCTGAATAATGGATTAAACTTTAAAAATACTACAAAAATATTGATTTGGAATATGATATTCATTAGTTAATGGGAAAAATTATAACACAAAAAAGTATATTTTTTCTGAATGTAGCATAGTTTAGTAGTGAAAGATCTTCTGTTGTGTAGCAGATAGTAGGTATGTTGTGGTCAAATCAATTTACAAGCTGGATCTGGTGCTGGGTATTTACAGGCTAGAAACTAGCCCATGATGTGGAATTTTTTATCCACTTAGACTTTGTGAATTTCTACAGTACTGTAACTGTGAGTACTAGCATGTTGCAACACAAATTTAAAAAGTCTAATACAAACACTCCAGCATCACATGCACATGTGTACAGATTTGTACAAATGTGCACATTTGCAAGCTTTCTGTCTTTTCTTCCTGCCCATATCCTCCCTCTATATATATATACACACACACACAAACCCCACAGTTTTCCTTGCTCCTGAAATTTAGAGAATATTTAGTGATATCTCTTCAAGTCTTTTGAGAAGGAAATCATCCATGGTATGTTCAAGTCCCAAGGAAATAAAATAACATGGGATCAAAAAGGACCAACAGGCACATGCCTCTATGGAAAATGTGAGTGGCAATGCAGGGCTGTAAATATTGTTCTATAAATAAGTTATATGAAGAATCTGAACAATTCCAGTCAATAGCTACTGTTGCTGTGCATGGCTTCAGCACATTTTCATGTTTCCCAGATCATCTAGATATAAAATCTTCATGATTGTCATTCTACTTGAAGACAAGAACATTTTGCTCTTTAGATCATTTAAAAATCGGAGGAAGCATGGAAGCCTTGGTTTACCTAAGTTACTAAGATCAACATAGTAGACTTGGACTTAAAATTATTCTAAATTATTGGTAAACCACTTCAAAATAAAGTGAAGTAAAAAGAAAAATACAGAGACTGTTTAGGAACAAACACATTCAAACTAATGTTCTTTTATTTTCCTTCAAAGTTCACGTAAGGTGATTTATGGAAAGTAATGTTAGTACAAATAATAGGTGCCCCCCAGTAATGTGCACTTCTCGTGGTGTTCCCAGATCTTACTGCAGCATGACCACAGCAGTAATCCTGAACCTCAAACCTTTGGGGTTTGATGTTTTTCACTAAAAGCATTTTGGAATTGTTTTTTAATCTTTGATATTTAACTAGTAGTGTATTTGCGCTCTCAAATTCTCTCAAAGCTATTTTAAATTTTTATTTTTTTTTATATAGGTTACTTATGTTAGTTCTGAATCTATTTTAAACCTCCTGCCTTGTGTTAATCATAAAAGTCTAAGTTGATTATTTCTCACTTGAGGAGGTTTCTTGGCTGCCCTAATAATCAGGAATACCTTCTTTGGTTGACTAGATGCTTATCACACATTAACACTTCTTTGTTTCATCATAGCATTTTATAATGTTTCATAAACTACTAACTTTTTCAGTGCTTATGATTCCCACTAATTACACGCCTTGATTCACTGTGTAGTTTCTATTTTTTGAAAGATTGTGTTTATGTATACCTTATTTGCATTATCAGTATATTTACCCTGTATTTTTTACAGTTTCCAGCAGTCAATCATCCACAGTCTTTAGAGAGAAGATACTTGGGAATTTTAAGTGGTGTATTGCTTGATCTTATGAAGGTAGGAAGATGTCTTATTTTCTGTCTGTAATATGTAGGAAAATATGTGAGTTTTTCCTTTTGTTTCCTAATGCAATACATCTTAAAAGTATCTGTGAACTTCTTTTTGCAATATTTTGATATCTCCATTGTTTGTAGTAAGAATTGGTATTTTCTAGGAATCAGGAAAATATCCCTTGCAAATGCCAGGAGTCATAGTGTCAAAAATTTGGTTTAGAATCACAAAACCACCTAAGAGTTAAAGGCAATATGGGGCAAATATGAGGTGTGGATATGCCTAATCAACTCTAAATGAATTGTAGGGTCCCAAGCCCTTCTACACCAGTAAACTTGGAAAATAAAGATCTTGAGCTTTGGGATATATTTGGGTGTTTACTTGCTCTTAGCAGTATTGTTGTAGCCAAAAGAAATTGAGCAAATTTGCTCTACTCTTTTCATCCACACAACCAGTTCAAATTACTTGCATTTAATCTCCTTGCCTTGTGAAGAGAATCAGCATAGCTTTTTTCTTGGTTTCATGGAGTCTGCAAAATTAGATACTTAAGTGCATATAATTGCCTTTTTTAGTATTATACTTTTTCCTCTGTTTTCTAATTCACATGAACTCTCTTTTCTGTCATCACAGTTAGCTGTAGCTCAAGCTCTAGTAGTATATATTGCCAAACGGCAATGTCAAGATTAAACTTTAGACCATTTTTCCACCTACTGAGGCAGGGTTTGTTTTCATTTTGTCCTAATGTTTATGTTACATCTCAGTATCATTTAGATACTTCTGGTTTGATTTGATTTAAAAGCCACAAAGTTTTGAAATGTACCACTTGAATCTTAGGGAAACACAGGTTTCCAGATAATGTCATACTTTTCATCCCTTCTGTCCATGTTTCTCCCTAGAAGGTGAAAAACATCAGGAATTCTGTAGAAGGGATATGTTATATTTGACCTATGTTACTTAGTTCAGGAGTTGGAACCTTGTTAAACAATAAGCAGACTACAAGAAGAGAAAAGGAGAGACATGTGGTTAAGTTGCATGCTATAAATGCTGCACATACGTTGTTGTATGCCTGTCTCTTCTGCAGAAGATGGGCACTGACACATGTCCACACTTGTGTTCCTCATTATCCGCATTCCCAGGGACCTCAGGTCTGGTTACTAGATTACTGAATAACCCATGCTTTGGCTTACACCAGGTAAAGGAATGAGTTATTAAGATACCTATTAGGAGAGCATTTCTGGACTAGATTAATGAAGAGGCATCTATTTGACCTCATTGCTTTGTTGTTCCAGTTGTCCACTCTCCTTCACAAATTGTGCTGTTTCCAAGTTGGGAACTGGTTTTGCATGTGATGACTAGGGGAAAAAAAGACATTTCAGTCTTTTTCATATAATCTGTCATTCACTTGTCTCTCCTGTTCAGCACCAGACATGCATTTTCTGAGCTTCTGTTTGCTACTAGAATACTTATAGAACACTTCTTTTTACCCTTGGTGTTCTTCATTTGCCTTAGCTCCAGCTGAACTTTGGCTTTCTGAAGTTGCCAAACCTTTCTGTTAACACACTGCTTTTAAAGCCCTTCTTTGTGTCCTGTCCTTGACTCTAGTTCTCACACACTCCCATTTTGCATTTTTGTTCTTTAAGAATCTCCCTGTTCAGCCAGTCTGAACCTATACAAAATTTTGTTGTCATCTGCACAAATAAGATGCTCTGTCCCTGAACCCTCAGTACATTTTCTGTAAAAGTCAAGTAGCTCTCCTCAACACCTTCTGCTGATGGCAGTTTTTCAGAAGATTCTGCCTGGTAATTCCTTACAGAAACTGAAGTTTGCTCCCCTGAAATCCTGGGTCCTATCCCCTGTCCTTTCAATCCCAACTGTAATCAACTCCTGGTTGCTACAGCTCAGGATGTCTTCTCTGATCAGATTTGTCACCAGTACTTTACTGTTGGTGAACAGCAGCTCAAGTACACTGTAGTCTATCCCTGGCTAATACGCCTTTTCAGCAGCTCTGCAAGGAAATTGCCACGGACGTACTCTAGAAATCTCCTGGAACATGTATGCAGACTGGATGTCTGGATAGTTGAAGTCTGCCATGAGAATGAGGACCTGTGATCAGGAGACTTTTACGTGTTTTTGTACAGGGTTGTCCTCTTCATCTTCTTCATGCTCTTCAGTGCATGGGTGGTAGTAAACTCCCACCATAACATCCCAATAGAGAGTGTTAGTCTTCTGCCTCTCCACCCTCTTCTGAAACAAGCTGTGCTCCTTCAGTGACTGTGCCTCAGCCATGAGCCCTGACCCGCTATTTCTTGTGATTCCCTAAAAACTTCCAGTTCTTCTTGCTTGTTGTCCAGGCTGTGCAAGTTGGTTTAAAGGCACTGGAGGGAAAATCTCTGGGAAAATGCTCTTTTCTGTGGAGGAGTGTAGAAATCACATGTGGCCTTCTCATGTTTTGAGCCGCTCTAGTGATGAGCACCAGAAAAAAAAGGGGGAAGAAAAAGTTAATCATTCAGCACACAGTTTGTGAAGTTGAGAAAGGAGGATACTGCATCCTTGTGACCAAACTGCATAGGAATGTAGTTTGACACTTGTCTTCTTTTCTCTGCATTTTCCATTTTGAAGTGCAGGGATCCTGTGAAGGGAAAGCCAGTTTATGATCAAGTGGCTGAATAGTGACTGCATTAATGTATATATAGATATGCATTGTCTGTGTGTATGCACATGCATGTGTACACATAGAGTTCTTCTCTATTTAACGTACATAACCCTTAAAATACAGCTATTCTTTTTACTTAATAGCCATTCAAACTTTTAACCTTGCTGACAGTCATGCATGTTTGAATACTCCAAGGTAAGTTTTATATTGCTCTGTTCCTGAAAGAAACCTTTCAAACTTACCAAAATACCCAAGCTATTGTTTTCAATTTTGTGATTAAATATTTTCTACATGTCAAAAACTGTCTTGTTTAGAATCGCAACAGGTCTAACACAGTTATAAAGAAATTATCATTCTGAATGCATTGTAAACAGCTTAGAGAATTCTTCAGAAATATGGGCGGAATTCAGACCCAGAAGTTAAAAACAGAACTCTTATATTTGTGTATTTTTTAAAATACTAACTTTAAAATAATGTTTGTTTTTGTATGGAAAGGTTTCCATATGCTTGTTCTGTTTGTTTGTAAAGCCTGTTTCATGGAAGCATTTTTTTACTGGCAAATATAAAATCAGAGCAACAGTGTTGTAAGGTATATCTTGAAAAATATGTTTAAAATACATATATTGAAAACATGTATAGATATATACATAAAACATTTTAAAAAATTTAGATATTTTTGCATTTTGAACATGTATTTGAATTATCATTAGCTATATGTGTATGTGTATATATATCATTACATGCATATAGCACATATGTTTCATAACAGGCAAGGCTGAGGCCTTCCCTCTCTTAAGTAGAATACAGGTTTTGTAAGTGTTCGTTTTGTTTCATATGTAGTTCAATGCACCATTAAATTATTCTATCAGTTATATCTAATCCCAGAAATTCTGGACAGTGAAAAGTTATCCCACTACCGTTGTTTTGTTACCTTTTTTTTGCTAATGCAAATACAGATACTAACATTTAAACTTTGGGGTTTGTTTCTCAAAGAACTTACTGAAGTTAGATCCAGCAGATAGATATTTGACAGAACAGTGTTTGAACCATCCTTCGTTTCAAACCCAAAGACTCTTGGATCGCTGTGGAAGCTCACCTTCCCGGTCAGCTAAGAGAAAACCTTACCACACAGACAGCAACACCCTATCTAACAGGTAAATGTAGTCTTGTCACTGTTCTCACTGATGTGTGTGCTCTGCCAATGACGAAGTTGTTACAAGGCTTACACGCAACATCATCTTCAAGAAAAGAAAAGTAGTTGCTTGACAGTTTAGACTCAGTGAGACATAAATACTGTTCTGTGTTGCCTCACTGAATAGAGGAAGTAGACACAGTTTTACTGTATTATAGCTACTCAAGCTGAAATTTGTGCTAACTTTCTGTGTTGAAGCCATTTCTGCGTATGACAGAGGAAGTTGGCTTACCCACCTTAAAAAAAAGACGTTAGCCATTTTCTTGAACAACAGTAGGAATTTTGTGGTTTGGAAGATGCCCAAAGGAGATTCCAAAGGAACGCGCTTTTCTTTGGAAAACTACCATTGCTGTATCTGCACAAATCTGTCCAAGATTTAGATATTTAAAAGTTAAAAGTGCACACAGATTTTTAGCAGCTAAATGTCCTGAAAGTTGAGCGCATTGATCGTGCTCCAAATGGGAGATGAACAGAATTTGGTCTGCAGTTGCAATTATGGATCAGGTTTAGTCTAATTGAACTCAAAGCTTGATGTGTTTGCCCAGTGACTGCCTTGTTGGACCCACATGGGTTGACAGAAGCCACTCAATTTTAGTACTTCAGTGAACCAGGTTTACTGATGGATAAAATACTTTAGTACAAAAACCCTCACAGTATTCCTCCAATGAAAGCATTCCTAAAGGCTGCCCTCTGAAGTATGCAGAATGTTAGTGGCTTTTAATCCTGGCCATGTTTTTCTTTAGCTCTTTCTATAAGATTCAAAAAATTGCTCCTCATGTTAAGATTCGTGGTGATGACATTTATAATTTACACTTTTTCAGAGATACACGTCAAAAAGTTTTAGCTGCCCTTACAGTTATTTAGAATAGCAGTTTTACCATTAGACATGCGGCATCAGAAAGAAAAACCTAGATCTGTGGGATACTTGTTGTCTAAAAGGTTTGCTAGCTGCATGATTTAAAAATACTAAGTTCCTTGTATCTTTAAGGTTTTAAAAAATTACAATTCCTCCTAACTAAAACATATTTTAAACTGGCATTAAAATTGCTGAAGTTTTAGAAACTGAGAATGCATAATTAGATCACTGCAAGTGGTTGATCCAAAAATCCAAGGTATAAAAATAGCTAGTGTTATCCAATTATAATTATCGAAAGGATCAGCAAAGGTACAATGAGCTCTTGCTTCAACCCTCAATAATATATCTGAATTACATTATTGTAGATTTGCTGTAGAAATATGTTAATTGCTCATAGCCCCGTTAGGTAGGTCCATGAAGGCAATCAAGTACAACTGCAGACTGCTCAGTCATGGCTAGTTTGCAGTGCCAGCATAAGTCCAGAATAATACCAGAAAACATGGGATAATAAATCCTGCTCATGAGATAATAAATTCATGCTGAGTGTTTGCAGAACCAACTCATATCTCAGTCCTGTAACTCCAAAACTAGAAGATCTGGAAAGCAGAGTACAGGTTAAGGATGTAAACATCACCAAGTAGCTGTGCACCAAATCAGTCTGGTTTCATAGCATTTCAAATGCAGCTTTGGGGATGAGTTACTGTGTCAAGAACTGGGATAATGCCAAGTTCCACAAAAGCTGAGATTCCTTAGGTAGACCTGGGTTTGGGTTTGTTGTTACAGGGCTTGCTCTGCTGCAGTGTGCTCAGCTCCCTCCATCTGGATGTCTTGGCCAGCACAATAATATCTTTCCCCCTTGTTTCCCCTTCCCTCCCCCTCCAAATCAGGAATACATTGGATAGCCTGGAGCATTGATTGTATCAGGTTTTTTGATAGTGATGACATCCTTAATGGTTCTACCTTCCTTTGATATGCCAGGTGTATTTAAGATTCTTTTTGGATGGATATGCAACTAATTTTCATAATGTAGTGCTTGCCCTAGTGATGTGCACATATAGTACTCGTATATATGCATAACTGTGTAAACATGTGTTGGAATTTCTGTGATTAGATCTGATATCTTCATTTTTTTGTCAGCAAAATCCATTAACCGAAGCTGAGTTTGTCCGACAGAATATAACCACAAACAACAATATACTAACACTTGCAGATTTTAGTGGAGCTTCTGATGCCTCAGTTGGCAATATTTGATTTTACTGAAGTTATATTTTGTGGTTTTAAATGGCAACTGAAATGAGTGTACTTTTTTGAAGTTATTAATGCTTGAATATATAATCTGGTATATTAATGCTTCTTTATGCATTTTAATATAGAAATCAAGCCAGCAAAAGCTCTGCTTTGCAGTCACACCACAGATCAAACAGCAAGGATATGCAGACACTAGGGGCTGGCGGGCCAAGAGAAGAGGGTCTTCCAGCAAACGAAAGCTTTTTAAATGGAAACCTTCCTGGACCTGCACATAGTCCAATGCATGCCAAAAAGCCAAGCAACACACCTGGATCTGGCAACAAGGATATAGCCAATAATAACATGCCACACCTTCTCAGCCCAAAGGAAACAAAGGGAAAAACAGAATTTGATTTTAATGTGGACACCAAAAGTTCTGACGGTTCAGGCACAAAGTACCTGAAGTCCAACACCAGATCTCAGCAGAACAGGCACTCGTTTATGGAAACTTCCCAAAGCAAGACTGGGACGCTGCAGCCCGGCGACAAGCACAGCCGCCACAGCTACATTGATACCATCCCACAGTCCTCGAAGAGCCCTTCCTACCGGACAAAGTCAAAGAGCCATGGAGTTCTCACAGACTCCAAATCCGTGGGCAACCTTTCTGAGGCCAGGGCCCAAGCTGCAGAACCAAACACCAACAGGTATTTTCCATCCAGCTGTATGGACCTGAACTCTCCTACCAGTCCAACTGCCCCCCGACACAGTGATAACAGAACTTTGCTCAGTCCCTCTGGGAGGAATAACCGCAGTGAGGGCACCCTGGACACCCGAAGACCATCAACAAGACACTCCAAAACAATGGAGGAGTTAAAACTGCCAGATCACATGGATGGAAGCCATTCCCACTCTCTATCTGCTCCACACGAATCTTTTTCCTATGGTCTAGGTTATACCAGTCCTTTTTCTTCACAGCAGCGCCCTCATAGACACTCTATGTATGTGAGCCGGGACAGAGTGAGGTCAAAGGGCTCAGAGGGTGGCTTAAGCGTAGGGCAAGGGATGGCAGCCAGAGCAAACAGCCTGCAACTGTTATCTCCACAGGTGCAGCATAAGTCACTCACAAGATCTGTTGGCTCATCACGAGAAGACTGTACAGAAGATACTAATAGGGTTAGTCAAAAATATTGCCTCTTATGGAAGACTTACCTTCCTCTTTTTACTTCACGTGTGGACAGTGTCCTACTTTCTGTCTTCTGTTCGTTTGCAGTTATTTATTTGCCTTGTTGTAAGGCAAGGGATGTTGGTTTTTGGGTTTTTTGTTTTGTTTTGTTTTTTTTCAGAAGGGCTGAATATTTCAAGCTGCTTTAAAAAAATGGACTGTGAATACAATTATGTTAAAGTACCGAAATGGGAGAACAGAAAAAATTGTCTCTGAAGTTAAAATTTCATTAGTAGTTCTTAGTCTTTGGTTGCATTGTCTGATGTCATTTTTATATTATCATTTTGCTTAATTAATTTTCTTACTTGTATTTTTATTTAGCTTTTCTTTTATATATTTCTGTGATGAATGCTAATGTTAATTTTTGAAGTGAGCGTTTTACTCACTTACAGCAAGGCACTGTTGCTGAAATGCCGTAATTTACTGGAGGAATATCAAAGCTTGCAGTATTTCTTTAGATTTGCACGATAAATAGCTGGGGTAGTCTGAAAGTTTTATGTCGTAGAGACCACTGGTGATTGACTCGTCACAGTGGTTACTGTCACTAGATACCTGGTTGTGCTTTTCTGGGAGCATTTATGAAGGAGTGGAGGAAAGGCTAGTTCTGGTGTTGATTTGCATTCCTTACACGGCACCTCTGAGTTACCTGATGTGCTACAGATCAGATGTATGAAGATGACTGCATTTGTCCTCAAATCTTTAAACTCCTGTAGTAACATAATGGTTCAGAGACAAGTACAAGAAAATGTTTTCCTGTACCTGCACCTGTGATAAACTGACTTCTAAGAAGAGAACATTTAGTTCAGATTTGTTGACAAATGGAAGTGAAAGTACTGCAAATATTATTTAAAGTCCAAAAATTACAGTTTACTCTGAGAAACTAAAATACTCTATTTAGTTCATGTAAGAAATATGTGCACCTGACCTAAGAGTGGTCTACAAGTACCATGAAAAAGAGTTTTCAGGTAGTGGTTGCCTCTTCAGTCCAGTAAATCAAAAAAGATGTAATATGTTTTGTCATACTTACCACATCTCCGACATTCAGGATTAGGTGTATTCACACATCAGAAAACAGCTCAGGAAAATAGGAGATATGCAATGGAATAATAATTAAATAAAAAACAAAACCAAAGCTACTTAGAAGGGATTACAGCAGTTCCATTTCAAAACCAATTTTTTTAGTTTGTGTACTTATTTTTCTGTCTCTCTCATTTCGGTCAAGTTGAATGTTACTTGTTCAGGCTGTTACTGTAGAAGGGCAATAATATCAACATTCCAGCTTTTGATAGTAAAAGCTCACAGTACCTTGTATTCTTCAGTGCATTAGGGCCTTTTTGTGCATTATGCAGCAGTTAGTAATTTGAGGTAATTTTTATTTTGCTTCCTGATATTTAGAGGCTGATTGTTTTTATCAGATCGTTCTTTGTGTTTTGAAAATTGGTTGTCAAATTTTTATTTTGATAGAAAAATTGATGTGTATCTTAATGCTTAAGGTTTTGTTGATTTTTGTTTGCTTTGGAAAGGCTGATCCTTTGTGAAGAACTTGCCTTTATCTCTTATGGTCAGTATTTTTTAAACTTAAGCCTTCAGTTAATGCTTTTAAATCTCTATTTCAACCATTAGAAGTGTGAAAAGAAAATAACACTTCTGAAATGGATACCAACGCTGTAAATTCACAAAGCTGTATTTTGTTTGTTTATACTTCTTTCAGTAACAAATCAGAATTAAATTGCCGATCTTTTTATGCCTCTTGAAGGCATTTTCACAAAGAAGTCATTTTTGGCTTCTCCATATCCTCCCCTTTCCCCACCCCTCTTCTGCATTCTACATTAGGAATCTGAAAATGTCACTCCCATCAGGATTAGTGATCTAAAAAAAATCATTAATAACATAAGCGTTCTCAAAGATTGTTTTCCTTCTTTTAATTTCCTGATCAGTTCTCCTTGTTTTCTTTCTCTACTCATATTTTGTGAAGTTTCCTCACTTCCATACTTCTGGTATCTCATTGATTTTTCTCTTTAGCTCTACCAAGTTTTTAAAGAAAAACATTCTTTCTTTGTCAGGCTTTAAATCTTACTTAAAAAAAACCAACCAAAAAAAAAATAAATAAAAACTTGCATTCAGTATTAGTTTCAGGGCTTTTCAGGTCTCAGTACAACACTTTTGTGTCTGAGTTCTTTTTAGTTTTAAATTAAATGTACACAAAAAGGGTTTAAGAAGAAAATGAAGTACAAATTGCTGTTACTGCCTCATATTTGAAATTTAACTGCTGACAAAGAAGAGGTAGCTAACACAAGTACTAATTTAATCAAATGCTTCAGCCTCTGCTAAATTTTAGAAGAATCCAACTGTGATTTGAAGCATTGTTTTAGCTGCAGTTCAGATCTTGACATAGTTTCAAGGTTTGTTTTATCAGTGACAGTGAAACCAGATCATCATCATCATCAACAAAGGGCGAAGTAGATTTTGCAAATCAGTCATGCAGTGAATTGAAATCCCAGTTCTTAATTCTGCTTGGCTTTTTTTGTGATTCTGATTTTTAACCCTTGTCCTTCTTGGCATCCTAGATTTCGATACTTATGAGGATTTTAGTAGTTTCCTGTGGGGTCATGTAGAGAGCATTAAATTTTATCTGGTCATCCATTCCTCAGGAAAAATTGCAGCCTCTTGTTCATTTAAGAGAGGGGTTAAGCCGCATTTGGTGGTAAATTATGCGCATGTGGACGTTTCTAAGGGCTCACTTAAGCTTTTGCTTGAGGTATTTCCAGGAAGTACTGTATTTGAGAAAACAGAATAAATTAGAGGTAATGATGTTCTTTTTGCTATCCTGTCTGACTATTCACCTGTAGGTTTCTTAGTTCAGACTTCCTCTTATTTTGCATACAGTAGATGTTCTGACTACTGCTACCTCTACCTACTGCTGTTTAACAGCTGATAACAGGTCATAGTGCTTTGGTATTGCAATTAACACAAATTATATGCGTTTCCTGTTAGCTTTTTTAAATTTTCCAGTAGCAGAGTGACCAGATTCCATCAGAAGTTAATTTAAGAAGGCCTCCCATAAAAGATTCTTCCAGAGATCCTACAGCTGCATTTCATTCACAGAAAAAACGTGAGGTTTTGAATCAGGCTCAAGTTTTTAAAATTGCAACTTAAAGGCAAAATTTTGTCATTTTGGAAAAAACCAAGCAAGCAGTATAACCAACTAATTATTGATTACAATGTCTGTGATTTGATACTGGCAGTTATTAAGAAAAATTGTATAAAGGAAAATTATGTGATGAAGTTTGGAGTTCTGTTGCTTATGTATGTTGGTTAAAAACTGCAAATCAGTTTATAGTCTTTCATTTTAACTAGTTTATTGTTCTTTTATTTAGGGTGGATCATATCATGATCCACACACAGAGGATGGAGCATCTACTAAGGAAAATAGAATTCTGTATAATGACCCTGTTCCGAGAAGAGTTGGCAGCTTTTACAGAGGTAATGTTATGGTTGATCTTTCAAATTTAATCAAGAATTTTAGTATGGAATATAAATTGAGTAGTATAAGGGGATGCAGAGGATTAACATGAACAACTACAAAAGTTTATTGGAAAAAGAATTGTTACTCCACTTTCAGAGATTGAGTTTACCTGCTAAGTTGTATGTGGTAACTGTATTAGTATCATATTGTTTATTTGTAAATGAGAGCTCAATTTAATTGAAAAGTATATCCACTGTAATACCATGTAAAGTGGAATGTATTTTATCAGGGCAAGATGAACAAAATAAATTAATATTACCAAAGTAAGTAGTTAAATTATTTTTTTTTCATTTTTTATTTGAAATTCTTAATACTATCCAAACACCTGTGTGCTTGTAACACATTGGCATGCTCACTGATCTATTTCTGTGCTACATGGAACTGTAATGCTAGTTTTTCATTGCTCAAAAGCTGTGTCATTTCTGTTGTTCAGACTTAAAGATCAGGGTTTCCTGCAAGCAAAAGCACATTTACATAATTCCAGTTCAGAATAAATAATAAAACTGGGTTGTGTATGTGTCTGTAGATGTATGTATACATATATACCTCTGTGTGTGTGTGTGTAGACAAAATAGTGTTCTATTATGGCACTCAAAACGATGGCAATTTCTGAGCAGCTGTCTCATGGCTAAACCTGGGTAATCCCTTCCAAAAAGATAAGAAGCTAATTACTGTCCTGCAGGTGTTAGGAAGCTTGTGGAACTCCCCTGAACCTAAAGAAGTCGCAGTCAGCTGAAATTTGATTGAGTCACCTAATAACCTTAAGCAGAGTCACAAATCTCCCTCTGAGCCTATTCAGGTTGACCAGTTGGCTGATGACCTGATTTAGGCACGTGAAAATCTGCCAATCCTTGCAAGTGTCCCATGGCAATATTAAAACCTGTGAGCAATATTAAAGCTCATACTGTTTTGAGCAATGCTTTTGAGCGTAAGGTTTTGTCACACATGCAACAGGGAATGTTTAAGAATTACCAGTCCTGTATTGCTTTTGTTAATGCTTATAACACTCCTGAAATTTAATATGGATTATCCTTCTTTTTTATACATAGTGAAACAAAAGTTCAAAAAAAGAATGACTTTCCATAAGTCATGGGCTAAGGAAACTCTAGGTCTGGGGTTTATTCAGTTCCTTTTTAAAAACGGAAGGTGTTTTCCTCTCGATCTATCAAACAAACAAATTTTAGACAGACTCAATCATTGCTTTGGGAAAATGATACTATATTTAAATAATAGATTGATAATATTGTATATAGAACCACTGATGATGATAATATATACAAGTAACTGTAAAAAAAGTTAATTCATATTTATGTAGTTCTTAAGTAATGACTTAATACCAAGGTTATTAGCATATACTTTTGTCCTATAGCTTGAACAAAAACTTCCAGTTTCAGTTTTGATAGGTAATGTAATGTGAGTTTGTATTAATGCTGCAACTAGAGTCTGACCAGTTTTTAATCCAGTGCAGATGTTTTTGGTAGCACTCATAATTCTAATAAATTTATGTTGGCTGTGTACAACATGTTTTCAAAACCACAGTATGTTTGTTTAAAAAATACATATCTAATTTTGATGCTTTAATTTTATGGTGCATTATCTCTTTTTCTTTGTTACATTAAAATCCAAAGTAATTTTTCAGGATGGGTACTGCATTTTTTAAGGTCTAAAGTGAAGACAAATTGTAAACTATAGTATTTTGTGTCTTTCATAACACTATACCAAACTCTATTTCCTGTTTTTAAATATCAGTTGCACTTATGGCTCCTTACAAATGGAAGTATTCTCAAATCTAGTAAAAACTTTCCAAGTTCCGATGATGGTCTCATTTCACAACTAATATTATCCTGCAAGTACCACAAAACAACGGCCTTTTTTTCAATAATATCTAAAGTGCAACTGTGTCTTCATGCTCTTGTTTCTGTAAGAGGTAGAGAGGAGGCAGAGGACTGAGAGCTGGGATTTTTGGCAGAGTTCAGTGTACATTGTTTGCCATTTCTCTGTTCAGTTCCATCTCCACGTCCGGAGAGTACGTACATAGAAAACAACGTGTCAAACAGAGCCTCTCTGTTACCAGCAGACAGCAGCACGGTGGCAAACCACCCCAAGAGACAAACCACCTTTGACACCTGGTGAGTTGTTATTCACACAAACGTGTAGAGAATGGAAGGGAAAAAAGGGGTGTGCACAGGAGGAAAAAGCCCCACGCTTTTCTTAAGATTTGCAATTGTCTGTGTGCTGAGTTGCTTCCTCTGACTATACTGGCATAGCATGGCATGTTTTCTGTCCCCTTTTGAGCAGCAAGAAATACTTCATTACACCATAATATGAATGAGTTAAATTTAATATACTTTGTTGAGTCTTTCACAATTTTTTTCCACTATTAATCTTCAGTTAAAGATAGTACAAAGTGCTTGTGTGCATATAGTATGGGTAGCAATGTGTGGATTCCAGAAGCATGAATTGTCATACAAATGGAAAAAATATCCAAGTGCATGTTTCCATATATACAATAGGACTATGTTAATGAAGAGTACTTTCACCCTACTATGGGGACCACTGCTATTTTTGTTTACTCACCACAGAAGGAAATTAATACATTCTATGGGAAAGTGGACTAAGCAACATCCTAATGGTGTATATTGATTTTAAAAGATTAAAAGCATCACATGGCTCCATTATATAACATAAAGCACTTAACTGTGATTATGCTAATAAAATGACTGCACATGCATAGCTTTGCAGGACGTAAAGGGAAATATCTTACTTTTGTTTCTCTGAGAGCTGTTCAGCTCTAAAATGCTCCTTCTACTTTATTTAATCACAATAAAGCACACCAAATAAAAAAAAGGCAAATGGAGCTTCAAAGGATTGGTGGGAGGAATGGACTGTGTACGTTTGCATAGTTCAAGTACACTTCATACCACTGTCTGAAATTGTGATAAAGTCATGCTATCTAAAGAACTGTTCCAGTGGTCTGTTGACTTAATGCTTTTTCACAGGAACAACCTGTGAATTATGTGCTTAAAACAGAATGGGGGAGGGGAGTGGGGCTGGGGAGTGGTGGCTAGTTGGTATTTCAGCTTGTGTTCAGTTTATATACCTATGTCAGTAATAGAAGATGTTTACTCCAGAACCTTTGTCACCTGCTCTGATTCACTAGAGTCTGCTTCCTGTCCTTCAGTAGCTCCACCTACATCCATTTTGTCGAAGTTAGCTGAGGAAACCAGTCACTTATGTAAAAAGGTGGTACTTACGTTGTGATTTATGTGGCTAAAAAAGGTATTTATTCCTACTGTTGAACCCTTTTACATACTATGTTGTGCTTCTTATCTGGATCTTTCTATCTTGCATATAACATAAGACAACTGGAATCTTGTTCTGCTGTGTAGATCATTCAACAATATATTGCCTTGACTGCAAAGAAACATGTAATGTTATTTTAACTCTGAACTGAAATAATAGCATATGTTATTAGAGCTGGTTGGGAATTTTTTTTACAAAGTTTTTTGTTGTTTTGGTTTTTTTTCTTTTACAATGCCAAATTATCAAAACAAAAACTTTCAAAGGAACAGACTGATACCCACTGACCTTTTATTGGGAAGATTCATCAACTGGAATTGCCAATTAAAACCAGAGATACTCTCAAAATAACAAATATTCTCGAGTCAGCATTATTTTTTGGAATGTGGGGAACTTGAATGCAGGGCTTTTAAACCAGAGGCTTGAACCAAGATCTTAAATCTAACAAGTGAAGGCCCTGAACCAGAAGCTAGAGGTTATTCTGGAACACGTTGTCCAGTTCCCTCAATATATTCTCTTGAAGCTGTTTCATCTTGTTAAAATAGAGAAAGGACCACAGAGTTACTGAATATGGCCTAGTGAGTAAGGCCCTTCATTAACCTTGAGACATGTGATTTAAATCCTTGATCCAATTAATGTACTCAAATATTTTCACAAAGTGGAACAGCTCCTTTGATAGAAGAACCTACAGAAGAACAAACATTTCTTCTTACGAAATGGGAGGAACAGCAGTACGTGCAACGTCAAGTTACTGCTAGTTTGGCATATGCTTTTCTTTCTCATTGCTTTTCCTACTCCCTATTTTCCCAAGGTGTTTCCTGCCCAGCTCTACATGTTAACTCTGTTCAAGTCGTCCTGGCAGTGGTCTGATCTTGTTGCAGAATTGTTCTGTGCCATAAACGCAGCTTAATCAGATTCCTGAGTGGTGTAGAGTCTATGTTCCTCTACTTAATTTTCTTTATAGAAGTTGTGTAAATGCTTATGAAAATGTTGAAAGCTCTAATGGAATGTGATGCTGCTTACATCAATTTTATGATGAAGTAAATATTTGATGTTTGACTGACATACATAACTGGTACATGACAATTCATGTCGAATTATGAATGACATGTATTCCCTGGACTTGCCACTACTGTAAAATATTGCTTCTCTCATAGTATTGCTCTGTGTTGCCTTTCTTCTGTCAAAGATTCTGTGAATGTTTGCTAGACTGAATTGTCACAGATGTTCCCTTGTCTCTGTGTGCATTTCTGCGCTCTGTCCCCGCTGTCCTGCCTTTTAAAATAAAGATGTTATAAACTGGACTTTTGTCATCAGAATTTACTCTTAAATTACTAGATAATTTTTGAACTTTAGACAACTTGATTTGAAAAAAAGGCAAATTTTTCATCCTTTTAGAAAATAGTTTCTTTGCCGGAGTTTAATTTCCTGTAAAGTACCTTGAACTTGCTCAGTTTTTTTCTGATGCAAGAGCAGATGTTTTATTCTCTTTAACTTGTATGAAGTTAAAGAGAATAAAACATCTTTTGTATGAACTTTGTCCTGAGCTGAGCAAAATTAGTAGGTATAGGCAAGATGCTTAATTGTGCCCTGTCAGTGTGCCAGAATATTGACCTGAGTTATATTTACTATTGTCACAGTTCCAAATATATCTTTAGAATAAATTCCAACGTGGAGTATTTTATCTCACATCATATTGCAGTGTTTGCATTGATTGCTTACAAGATACTTGGGGGTTTCTGGAAAGGTTTTTTGTTTAGATCTTTCATGTAGTCATTTTATGACAAACAGCTTGTCATATCTTCTCTAGGATATGTCATACCTTTCTGCAAAGTAATAAAGAGAGGAATTATATATATTGTTTGTTATAATTTTTGTATGTATATATATATAAACACTCTCAAACTCTCTTGTCATTCAGGAAAAGAGAAAAAAAGAGCATCTCACTCTTAGGAGAGCCAAAGGCTTAAAACTACCCACTCTTAAGACTCCGAAACAATACAGTATTTTGTAAATGGGGCATGACTATTATATCACTGTCTCAGTATCAGTGTAACTATGTGGTCACACTTACTGTTCCTGAAACTAGAAGATTACCAATATCTGAACAAGTTAGTTTAAAGCTTGTTCACCTGTGTCTGCAGTATGGCTGATTCTGCATTGTAAATACTTTCCAGTTCTTTTGTGGAATTTGTAAAAAAGATCAGGAATTGCAAATTCCAAATGCTATTCTGTATATGAGATAGTAGACCTGGGTTTATTCCAGTTAGTAAATCCTCCTTTTCCACATGAAAAATAAAAAAATGCAGCTCAGAAGACAGTTCAGATTTGATCTTTGACTTTTAAAACTTTTAAACAGTGCCAGACATTTAGACCAAGAAGTTTTACTGTGGGCTTCATTGTGGGATTGAGATTCTTACCTTAATCTATATTTGAAGTGCTTCATTAGTTTCTGACATTTTCTTGCCTTTGCTAAATGGTAACTCCGTAAGTGCTTAGTAAGGGTCTTACTTTAAGCAGAACTAAAAGCTAACTTGGAGAAAAAAGTTTGGGTATTTCAGTAATTCCTCCATCAGACAAAAGCCTTACTCATGTAATTATGACTGTTTTGATAAAGGGAGCATTACACTGGCAGTTAGAGGGATTCTAATCCAGGCTGCCTGAGAGCAGAGTTGCTGAAAAACACCTAAAACACACATGAAGAATTGCCTTCTAAAAAGAGCTGCCTGCAACGTGACTCTCTCTATGGCAGCATGAATGCAACATGCTTCCTGTGATTTCTTTTCAGCTGATATGAAAGCACCTAAGCTTGCTCGCCACATGCATGTTTGCTGCTGCACCTCGGTGTACCTGCATGAAGCTGGATGCCTTTCCTGCTGGGGCAATAAATGGGAGTGATAATCACAGAATTTCTCTTTATACCTACGCCTTTTCCAAGTGTCTCAGATCAGAATAACCAATGTGTTTTCCATTATACATCCTAAGCACGCAAAAGGTACACAAAGATAAAATAAACAAAGCACAGGTCATTTTGCCTTCAGTTTCTTCTTGAGAATGAGCTCTCTGAGCAGGGGCTCTTACCTCGGGCAAGTCTTACTTGCTAGTAAAACAGACAGCACAGATTCTGGTGTAACTTTGCTTTCAAGAGCTGAAGCTTTATGCAAAATGCCAAGATATTTGCAGTATGTTGTAAGAGTTTAGTGTTGAGTGACTCTACCATACAGACTTTTTTCTGATAATCCTATTTTTTTCCTGTACTGTCCACTATCTGAAAATCATCTTTTGGGATGCCTAAAATATACCAGTGTTCCATCATCGATCAAAATGTTCTGCTCTATTTTTACTCAGCACAGAATCCTGGTGTTGAAGCTTCCTGCTATAATGCTATATATGTTCACTCTCTTCACATAATGAGCATGTGTTTTGAAGCAGTTGCTTTTCAAGGTCAATGCTTTTTCAGTCAACTGTACTGCAATATGAGTCACAGGAGTTAATGACATAAACCAGTCAGTATAAAGCCACTGGCTTTTGGGTAAGCAGCCATTGAAAACAAGCAGAGTTCTCAGCCCCCTATTTTCCTATTCTGGTCACTGTAGTCATAAAGACGAAATAATGGTGCGGAATTTAATTTATCTCGTTTCTGCTCAACTGCTGTAGGGAGCAGTTTTCTCATCCAGGTTCATTGGGCCAAAGAAAAGAATCACACTTGAGTGACTCTCTGTCTACAAGTATGGCAAAAATTGTTCCAAGCTGCACTCTGAAGATTAACTTCACCTTTTAAAATAGCACCTCCATTTTGGAATAGAATTTGGAACAGAAAAGCCATAGCAAAAATTTTAAAGGACAAGATAGGGTAACATCCTGGGGATTCGCTTATGATCTGACACTGATTCCTCAGTGGACAACACAGTCAATGGATTGGTAATTTGCACTGGGGCTGTGGTTTGGGCTATCTTTGTAGATGTGGATGCACAGTTACTCGTTTGGGGAAAGGCTCAGAAGGTTCTTAGCCTTTTTTACATGACATTCTGGGTACAAGCAGGATACTGGGAGTGTATGCTTTACTTCCACTTTTCTAACAGATAAAGTAAAAATCATTCAGTAAATAATTCAGTAGGTGTTTTGTCTGTGTTAAGTCAGTCTCAGGAGTTCAGTGAATCTGTAAAGCTGTCAGTAGTCTTTACTCTCGGCGCTTTAACTGACTAATACAAGAGTGCCATACATCTGTTATGCAGTAGTACCAAATACAGGGGTGTGACAGGAACAGGAATCCTTGGGAATCCAGTGTATTTAAAATATGTATTATAAATATAATAATTATAAATATAGTAATTATAATAATAAATATATAAAATAATTACATTTTCCTGTAATGTTATAATGTTCATATCAAATCTGTGTTTTGGACCACATTCTGCACCTGAATGTGTTTCTTGGATCTAGATGTTAGCTCCAAAAATCTGAATTAGGAAAATTTCCACCATACTCCCTGCCTGTGAATCTTTCCACTAAGGCCATTTTCTTAATCAACTATTGCACTTTATTCAGTATTTAAACACTGCATGCATTTATGTTTAGACCAGGTAACATTTTGAGATCAGTGTGGTTTTGTGAGGAAATTGAGGAACTGATCAAACCGGCTACTAGAGTGGTGATAATTTTATCAACAAGGAGGATGACTCCAGTGATTTCCACCCCAATTATGTGTTTCACATTTGCTTGGGAAAAAAAACCATCAGCTTGGCATGTAGTAACAGCTGAATCACCAGCTGATACCATAGCATTTAAAGCCAGAATTAGAAGCCAGCAATAACTATAGTTAAGATAGTATAGTATAGATAGCTAAGTGTTGCTACATTACAGTTACTCTGAGAAAAGCTGCTCCTGTTTGCCATCCTGAGCCCTTAAAACTGTGGCTTTCCTTTAGGCTTTCCATTGAGACAGTGGAACAATTTCTTTTCTGTTTGCATACAACTTGAGTGAATAAGGACTATTAAATCACCCAGCATGTTTTCTGTATGTTAGTTGCTATTAAATGTCATCTGGGCTCTGGGATCCAGGCCCAGAGGCACACCTGAGGAGTGTGTGTCTCCCAGAAAAGTATGAGGTCCTCATTTGAAACGTGAAAGATGGGAAATCCCTTCACTGTAGAGTTTGTTCTGGTCCTTAATGATGCTTATTGTGAAAATCAGTGCCTTATTTATAATACAACTCCTCTCGCTTCGTTATCCACCAGTGTCTGGCTACCTTTTTCCTTGAGTTTAAAGATCTTTCTACTATTCTGTAATTTCTTCTCGAATAAGTACTTGTGCAAAAGCCAAGGAAACTAAATATTTTGGCTGGTTTGGCTGTGTTTTTAAACACTAAAGAGATGGAAATCTTACTTTTTAAATGTAGGGCATTCATTCTATCTTTGCAGTTATTTCTGTGTTTGTTTCCTGTACCATTTTCAATTTTCAAGCTATTTTAAAGGGCACTAGAACCGCATTCAGTTATGTCTCACCGCTGTCCTTTGTAAACCATCTTTTTACCCAGTTTCAGTACTTTACATACATGGTTTTACTGTGTATACTGAAAGCAACATGTTATTTATCAGCTTTAGTCACTTCAGACATGTAAGTTAAAAGGCGGAAATTCAGTCTTCAGGCAAGTCACCTGTTCCATTTTCGGGTCACCTCCTTTTGCCAGCACTGTCTCACCCATGCATAACAAAGTAACTGCAGCTTGTAAGTTGAAATGGACGACAGTAGATCCCCACCTGTCCCGATGATAAATTTGGAACCATGTCAGCAAAGTGGTTCCCTCTGGCGAACTTTGCAACTCGTGGTTCTCCAGCAAGCAGAGGATAAACTGAACCTGTGCTTTGATACGTCATCGCCATTTGTATGTTCTCTCAGATATGCTTTTCGTTTTTCTAAAAAACCTTGTGTGTGGTATTTTGGTTTGAGCACTAAAGTCCGTCTTAGAAGATGACATGCATGCTTTCCTTTTCTCTAAATAACTATTCATTGGTTTAAACTAATCATTTTACCCTAACACTGTGTACCTCCTATCCCATTTAATAAGACTGTGTGGTACTTGTATAGTAACCCTGGAACCAATGAATGCTAAAACATTAGAATCTTTTTACTTTAATCAATAATTTCCATTCTTTGGCATCAGATCTCAGTGTTACAAAGTAAATACCAAAATAAAATCTCTCTTACAATACCTTATTTCATATTTAGGAAAAGTCCTGAAAACCTTAACTCAGAACAGCTCAAGGAGAAAGAAAAGCAAGGTTTTTTCAGGGCAATAAAAAAGAAAAAGAAGAAATCTCAAACTGTAAGTATGCAGTGTTTCTAATAAAGGAAATTATTTACTGTTTTTTAATTACACCATTTTAATATGCTGGATTAGTACAATACATCTGTTGTATTTATGCTCATGTGTGTCTTTATTTCTTCTTCTATTTTCTCTTTTCACTATGTGAAAGTCCAACTCTTCTCCTATTCAGGGTGGATTTTTCTGTCTTTTCAAATATTTCTTCACTTACTAGTCCTGTGCATCTTTGTTTTCATTGAGACTCTTTGGGAGCCAGTTTTGATGCAAGTTTTAAGTGGATGTTGCAACAAATTCTTTTGCGGGGTCTGGTGAATAGTAAATGAATTGTTGTGTGTTCTCAGAGCTTAAATAATTTCAGGCACCCATATGGAGGAAGTCAGGCTGTTAGAAATGAGAATTCTTCACAGTCTTTATTTTAAGGCAGTGCCTTGGTAAACAGCTTCCATCTTCTTGCTCTATCCCATGATTGGAATAAGGATTGTGTATCTTAAATATTCTTTTTGTTTTGTTGAGGGAATGCATTGTGGCTTTTGTTACTCAGTATAAATCTTTGGTGTCTCTTGTACATTTTTACCTTTTCATATATTTTTGGGAGGGAGAAAGGACCTCCTTTTATCAGAGAGCAGTGATGTATTGGCACTTCACAAAGTTCTATAATCTTCCTAAGAACTGAAGTGACCTAAACATAATCTTGTTCTCAAATGACAGTTGTGGAAATTATAAAACATTTAAAATTTTATTTGCATAAAGTTGTGATGTTTCTGAAGTGTAAATGCAGTTATAGTTCTGAAGATTCTCAGAATGGAGTGAATCATACTCACTCCTGGCAAAGGGGAGTAACTGAATGAAAATACCTACTGTCAAGAAGTGAGGTGGTATGACTCTGAGTGTTGGTGGAGGGCTGATCTGTTGAGACTTGGGGACGGGAGTCATTACCAGGTTTTTTGGGTTTTTTAAAATTTCTTTGAACATTTGGAACATGTGCATGGGTATATTAACTGGCATTCAGAAAAGAATCTCACATTCCTGCTGGCCAAGATTTAGAGCAATGGCCTCTACCTCTCCTTCTGAACTTGTTCATCCTCATACCTGTATGCAGTTCAAATATAATCATTTGTGTCATGCAGCTGAACAAAATGAGTCAGCTATAGCTCTGGGATTATTTGATATTGTTTCCAGCGATGCATTTGAAAAAAAAAAAAAAAGAAAAAAAAAAGCATTACATTTGCACTGTTTTAGTCGGCTCTTATTTTAGCCTTTCAGGCATGGTGGCAGGGAACGCTGATAGCTCAGCTGATAGATGATGTATCAACTACTTCCAGATTAAACTGTGTGAAGGAAATACAGACTGGATGGTGTTGCATCTCAAAATCTGACACTTTACAAAATACCTAAATCAAAAGTACCTTGATCTGTAGCTACCGAAGCCATCATTGATTACAAGAGAAGACGGATTTATACATAATCTTCACTCCTGTTTCTTCTCACTCTTAAGAAGAGGAGTAGAGGGCAACAAGGAGGGAGAGAGGGATTTTGTGTAAGGGGAAAATACATTTGCTACTTAGAGCTGATGTCTCTCACTGGAAGATTAATAAATTTGTGATGTAAGATAGTGATACTGCTCTTGCTTCCTCAGCTAGAAATTCGCTAAGATCAACTTGTTTTTTTAATCCAACCAGAGACCTCTTTTCATTTCTACTTAGAGCTGATTAAGAGGACAGTATCTAGGGATAGACTGTACCACTGATGTGTGTACAAGTGTCTGGTTCAGACACTGTTCTTTGTTCTTCATCTGTTAGTTGAAGACACCTACCTAACAAACAGTGGGATGTTCTTTTCAGCACAAACAAAAATTATTGCCTTCAGTTCAACACCAAGTCTGACTTCAGTAATAAAAGCTGTTAACAGCACTATAATACTAGCACTTCAACTACATGAATAATGTTTTCTGTGATCCTCATATTAAAAGTCTTAACAGATTGCTTGTGGCTACCCAAGGCTTTTTTTCTGAGAGTTATAATTAATGCAGTGTCCTAGAAGTAGAAAATATCAGTTATTTACTCAAGCACAGACTTTCTGCAGCAAATTACAAACTAAACCTAAGGACTGTCACACTGCTGGGAAGCACATCATAGCTATGGTTTGTTTCTGATATCCTTTGGCAAGTCTCATTTTGCAGGAGTCATAAAAGATATATGGAATTGGATTTGAGGCAACTTCTTAGTAACGTCATTTTCAAAATATCTCATAGTCCAGAATTGATCCCAGTTCCTGACACTTCCTCTTGCAGAGTTGTTCCATGAGTCATTCTCCCTAGAGTTCTCCAGGTGCAGTACCTCATGGGATAATAATTCTTACAGCCTCTTACGGGAATTCTTTGCAATATTCTTCTTGCAGAGCTGTTCTTATCTGTTCTCCTTTTCATCTTGATTGAAGTCTTTTAGTAACATAGTAAAAGTTTTTGAGGATTGCTTGAGTCACATTTTTTTTCTGTCATCTGCCATCAAACAATTTGATATCCTTGAGGGTTGTGCAGTGTCAGTAGGCACTGTCTTCAGAGGCACCTGAGTTTTGCAGATTTTGGCACATATTTCAAGCCATTGGTCTGAAGAAATTCCCTGCTTTGGAAAAAAGTGCTGCAGGTGAGCATTTCTCTTAGAAATGCTTTGAATTCTTTTTAATTTACTGACTTTGAAATGGGAAAGTCTTCTAACCATAAAGTTCCCAAACATAAGCTATGCTTTCATTAACTTGGATGGCCTCTAGAAGCTGAGAATGCTGTTTGAAGCCCTTGCTTTTGGTAGTGCTCCCATCATTCTGTTTAGTTGTATAATAATTCTGTTGCATTATAATGACAGGCAGGATAATGCAAGGCACAGCATGCGTATTCTGTGCTTGTTTTGCACCTGAGCAGGAGGAAAATAGTCCCATTCATAACTCTAACCTTCTAGTTCTGTTTGTGCATCCATTGATATGCCCTTTAGTTGTGCTACAGAAATTAAAATAAAAAGGCCAGTGTCCTGGTGGTTATCCAGGAAGCTGTTAATGGCATATTTATGATCAAACTGAAATAATTCTTGGAGCCCTATCTCTTTCTGCAAGTTAAAAACAGGATACTTTTATTTTTTCTAGAGTAAGTATCAACTGCTCATTCTGAAACCAATTGCTGTTATTGTTAGTGTATCTTTGATATTTTCTTTATATAAAAACAAGAAATGTCATACTGCTTTAGGTCATTATCAGAAGTACAAATGATTGACAGAGTTACAGGATTTAATCCAAAGCTCATTAAAGTAAACAAGATCTATCGATTGTTTCCAGAAGGCTTTGGAACTCACTTTGCAATCCTAATGAACATGGAAATAAGAAGAGGTGTACTGATCTTTTTTTACATGCTTTCTATGCATTAAGCTCCTTGAATTTGTTCCATAGGCTTTTTTGTTCAATCATTATTGTATTTTTCCCGAAGAAAATTAGGGGCTTTATAACATATATTGTCAGAATAGTTAAAAAAAAAAAAAAAAAGGAAAAGAATTAATATAGTAAGGACAGATCTCTTGAGTTTAAATACTATGCATTTAGTTTTTGTGTCTTATATTGCAGACAGACTCAACCAACGGGGAGAATCCAAGCATCAAGAAATCCCTCTTTCCTATTTTTAATTCAAAGAATAATTTAAAGCATAGCTCTTCTTTGAAAAAGCTTCCTGTAGTCACTCTACCCATGGTATTCATTTTTAAGTACAGTAGCACTGTAAAATGCTCCAGTAAATTTGTTTTACTGACTACAGCAGCATGTGGTTTATTTTCATAGTATCACTTCCTCTTCATGCCAGTTAAGTATCTTGGGCCAGTTCAATAAATTTAAGTAAAATTGGCAGTTTTGTTGAAATAGGTTGTGCCTAATATACGGTATTTGATATACTGAAAATGTAACATACACAGTTCCAGAGAGAATGAGCCCTGAGAGTATGACTAAAGAAGGAAAATAGTTTTGAATTTGTGTATGTTTAAAAGTAAACTGTCTCATTCTGTTTTAGTGAGGAAAAAAATTAGTATCATTTGGTTGATAGCTACATCATAAAGACATATTTTTATACAAACTGCTCCTTCATGTATAAATTTAATTAATCAATGGATAATCAGAAAAAGACATTTTAGCTTCTGTCTGTTGTATTTTTGTTTGTCCTGATTGTTCATATCAGCTTACATTAAAAATAAGTTACTTTTTGACTGTCCTTTTTTTAGCTTAGAATTCTTGAAATTAGGTAAAAATCTGCCTGTAAGTTGCAAATTATCCAAAATGTTCCACCTGGGACTGTTTTGTAATTTTTGCTTTAGTCTGGGATATTTGTGAAGGAGAAGAAAGATGGGAAAAGATCTTGGTTTTCTGATGGCAAAAATCAGTCATCAGTTCAGAGAGATTTTGGGCTGCTTCACTCAGGAACAAATTTATAGAACTGATCCATGATCTTAACTGCATTATGGAATGCTTTTTAAATGAAGATGAGGCTCAACAATTTATTTTTTTTTTATTTTTGAGGCCTTGTTTAACTGCTCTCTCTTACAGCAAATAACACTAACAGCATGTGAATGCTTCAAGGGCTAAGGGTAGAGCAAATCTGCATGACATCCACAGCCACTTGCTCTTACTGTGGGGAAAATTATTGTAAGGTCACTGCAATTCTGCTGCAGTAATGGGCTTCACTGTTCTGTAATTAACTGTGGGAAATTATTAACAGCTATTCTTAAGAATATATTAGGAGACCAGTGTTTTATAATTTGTTGCAGATGCCCAACACTGATGGTCAGGATCTCCTGGCATTACAGAAAGCCATTCATCCTTCTAATCACCAGAGCAGCAGGCAGAAGGATTGGCATCCTGAGAAGATGACAGAAATCCAGCCTCACGTAAGTGAAGTTATCAATTCCCTGTATTTTAGTATCAATGAGGTATCTTGACAACTTTTTCTCTGATGAATAGAAAAATTGCATTTGATTATTACTTCCCGACTTTCTCATTCCCTGCTCATTGAACATAAAAGGTCATGTGCCCGCGGTCCTGCATAATTTTTTGAAAATCTAGACATGAATGACAATGAAAAGAGAGACTAAATGTCCCCGTGTCAGTCTTTGAGCCTTTTGAAATACTGGCTATGCTTTTGTATGAGAGGGAAGCAGTGTTCCAGTGCACATCTGTGAGTGCAGCACAGTGCTGTAGCAAAGCCCTCACATCAGCTCTCTAAGGAACGAGGAATCCTGAGGCTGCTCTGCTGCAGGGCACAGTTTTAGTGCTTGATGTGGTCACCACAGCATCGAGACCACTTCATGGGGTGGCTGGCACTGACTGCAGCTTAAGCGGGCTGCATTTTTGGAGCACAGCACTGCACTAATGCAACTTTATTTTCTCCAGTTCTAAAACCAGCTTGGGGGATGGGGTTTTGGGAGGGAGCTTCAGTGGCACGCTCTGTTTCTGTCACACTGAAAACTGGAAAAGAGAGGTTTTTGCAGCTGCAGTGTTTGAAGAAACAAGTTGCTCTGTGAACTGTGGAATTTAATGAGGCTTTTTTTCATACTACTTTGTGTACTCAGGCTTCCCTAGGCCCTTACTACCCATGTTCAGAAATCCCATATCTCCATTTTCCTTCAACCTGCTCACCAGTTAAACAAGCTGTGAGGGACCAGAGCTGCTTATTGTGCAGCTGCCAGCAAACAAAATATGGCATCGCAGAGTTCTGCCAGACCTTGTTTCAGTGCAGATGATTATTCAAGGCTCTTTCTAGCCCCTAACTGATGTTCACAAAATTCGTAAGAACTTCGTATTTCTGGCATCTGTGCCTCAGAAAATGTGGCTGAGGTTCTAAAGCTAGTAGCTAGAGAAGTGACAGATGGACAGCTACTGCAATTGTCTATGCCTGCATTTTCAAAGGAAACAAGGATAAAATAATTGATGGGAGAAATTTTTTTCTGACCTAGAAAAGGTTCCACCTTTTCAGATAGTCAGTAGATGTGTGTCCATAGCTTGTAATGAAACATACCAAATGAATACAGATTAAAAGTGAAGAAGATGTGCAGGTTATGACAGCTGTGTTATAAGAAGTCTGATATGATGGAGGGCAGAAGGTCAAGTGCTCTTCTGCGTGTCTTTCAGAGCCAGCCATTAAAATCTCTTCGCAAGCTCTTGCACCTCTCCTCAAACCATCCCGTCCCCGCCGAGCCCCGCTTCCAGCCCTTACCGAGCCAGCCAGCCAAAGCTTCTTTCTCTGAAGTGCGGATTCACCCCATGAGTCAGAGCTCCAGCAGCGGCAGCAGCACCGTGCGGCAGGAGGCTCAGCCCAAGGCCCGGCCGACGCTGCAGATCCCCAGCCAGCTGGAGCCCACCTGGCACGTGTCCCCGGTGAACAGGGCCGGGAGCGACGGGCCCCCCTACTCCGACCAGCTGCCTGCCAAGAGCGGACAGAACGGGCACACGTACACCCGGACAAACCGGTCGCGAATGCCAAACCTGAATGACTTAAAAGAGACAGCCTTGTAATTGCACTCCAGAAAATAGGCCAGTTTGGGTGTGGAGAGCAGCGTAGGAGAGTTGGTGGTGGTTCTGGTGATGGTAAGACTGCGTTTTCAGCTTTGTAGAGGTGTGCAATGTGTACATGTGGAGCTATGCTGTTTGGCACCACGGAGAGAGTCAGGGATTATACGGTGAAACAAGTTGAACTCTGAATTACCAGTCATCAGAAGTGTCAGTGGATACCAGGCAGAGTGTGCAGGTCAGGGAGAAAAATGCATTGCTGTTTTCTCTCATTTACATTCCAGCTTAGTGCACATCTCTGTCTGAAAACTGGGAGACTTCTGGTATGTATTGGCACTTTTAAGGGTGAAAACATTCATGTCTAGACCTATGCCCTTACTACATTTTTTGCTGCCTAGTTAAAACAGTGGGGTTTATGTGATAAAAGTGTATCCCTGTTAAGGGTTTAAAGTTAAATTGTATGTCTTAAATTTGTTTTTTAAACTTCCATATTTGATAGGATTTGTAATATTTATTTATGATGACCTAATATCGTACTGTTATAATCATATCTTTTATGTTATAATGTAAAGTTATTTTGAGCTGTTTGAAACATTGTGAAGCAGTGCAACAGCTACAGTAGTTTCTATAAAAAACTAACAGTAACATTTATATATTGCATCAGGAGTATTTTATTCTATATATAAATATATATATAAATGGAAAATAACTGTCTGTTTTTTAAATATACTCATTTAAAAGAAAAGTATTGTTATGACACTATCTGCCATATTTTTTATACATTTGTGATATAAAGTGCAGTATTATACTTCTAATAAAAGGAAGTTGAATGTGGATATAAATGTGACTGTAACAGTATGAATCTTGCTTGGCTGTGAGAGCCCAGAATTATAGACATTATTGGTAACAAACGAAAGACAACATTCAATTCCAAGCTTTATTATGGGCTATTTTGGTGGAAGTATTGGCTAAATGTAAGAGACTGCAGAACTGTACAGTAATCTAAATGTGGTATGTTCTCCCCTGTGTCCTTAGCTTTCCTAGTAATATTAATGGGATTTCTGCATCTGCATCAAGAGCACAGAGCCCCACTACCAAATTTTGTTTCTTCTAAAGAAATAAAGTGCCCCATGACTACAAGCGAAAGCAGGTGCTCTTCCACTTAATAGCAGGGGTGAAAACCAAAGAAACATAGCATGAATTGCAAGTGAAATGCAAAACGTCGACACTTACGCATAGCATGGCACTGCAGATCATGGTATAAGCTTTTATGCATATGTGTATTTTACATCTTGTTTAGCAATCTATTAATTAATAAGAGAAACACTGTATTAAAATTTAAACTACTATTGCACTTTTTATTATATTTCAGGTTGTATTTCAATCTACAAATCTGATATTTGGATATTGAGGGAGAAGGTTGCCATGCAGCTTAATTTCTCCTTTGGTCTTACTGTCCAAATATTCCCATACCCAGTTCAGTTACCAGTCTCAGCAAAATACAAGATCTTGGGTTCCAGTCTCCTGTACCACATAGTTAAAACTGCCTTTACGTTGGTGAATGTCAAGTGTAGCAGATACACACCCTGATTCCTCTGTTGCTACCAGTAAATGAAATCAAAGGTGAGCCAGTAGGAGTCAGAAGAGTTATGCCAGTCTAAACTTTGTGCAATAAGAGGAGAACCAGGCCTGTAGTGTCAGAACAATACAATATGCGCTTTTTAAACACGTTAGTTCAACTCCCTCATTATTCTGCAGCATAGTTTGTTTTCTAGATGTTGCCATTGTAAGAAATGTACTTGGAAATACATTGTCTTTTCCAAAAAGAGATTACCCTGAATGTAAATTTGGTGATTTAGCCATAGATGTAGTTAACAGAAGAAGCCAGGCAGTAAGAGTTGAACTTCCTACTTGGATGACAATGCAAACTGGACATGCTGTTCAGTACCTCTTGTTCTTCATACCAAAGTTCTAACAACAGCAAATTCGGCACCGCTACTGTAAAAATCTTTGTCAGAACAGCATGGAAGGATCTTATACTGGGTTTGTCCGGGGCTAAAAGTCAGTCTAGTAAATTTGAAAAATTACAAAATAAGAATTCTTTCTTTGTCAATTGCCTGCAAGAAATGTGCATGTGATTTTTCTGTTGATATATACGATACATGATATCTCTCTATATATGATATATACTGTATTGGTATATCATATATACAGCATACAGAAATACAGTAGACATGAAAGGGTATTCAGTTTTTTCTAAGTTCAGTGGGCATCCAGGAAAGACATTGTGATATTTACTAGTCATCACTGTCAGAGTTTAGCAGCATACTTCAACAGCCTCTTTTAGATTCACTGCTTTGTCACAGCTAGGTTAGCCCTGATAGCCCTGTTTGAAATGGTCTGATGCCACTGAAATCCCTCACAAAAGCACTGTCCGAGAGAGAGTGAGGCTCTAAGCAGTGTGGTTTGAATGTCTCTTTAGGGCACTGGGACTGGGGTTGTTCAGTCTGAGGAAGAGGAGGCTCAGGGAGACCTCATCACTCTCTACAACAACACAAAAGGAGTTTGTAGCCAGATGAGGATCAGCCTCTTCTCCCGTGTCTCAAGTGAAAGGGTGAGAGGAAATGGCCTTCTGTTGTGCCAGGAGAGGTTCAAATTAGATATTAGAAAATAAAGAAAATCACTGAAAGAGCAACTAGGCATTGGAATAAGTTGTTCAGGGAGGGAGTGGAGTCACTGGCTCTGGAAGTGTTCAAGAGGCATTTTGATGTGGCACATGGGGATATAATTTAGGGGTGATTGTGGTGGTGCCGCATTGACAGCTGGACTAGATGATTCTGAAGGTCTCTTCCAAGCTTGATGATTCTGTTTCCCAGTGACTGTTCAGACTAGACTCTTCTGTGCTTTGTGGATATGTATCCTTTTGCCCCTGCAAGATTTTTAGCTTGTTGGTAAGAGCTTCATGCTGGGGATGACGATACTGGGCTGTATGTGGCTGTTCTGATTTATAGCAAGGAAAAATGTTTCCAAAGGATTTTTTTTTTCTCAGTACCCACTAAGTTAAATCAGGATAATCTCTGACTGTACATACAGCTGTTTAAAGTAGTTAGCAAATCTTCAAAGGTGACCCAAGGAATGTTCAAGTATTTGGTGGCCCATATTTACAGAAAGTTGTTCCTACTTCATACTGCATTTTCTTCTCAAATTCAACAAACCATAGTAGATATCTGTGGACTACTAAATTGTGTTGAATGTATGTAGTATTTTCTTCCTTCTGTTGGAAAGAAATTCCAGCAGCTCGGCCAGCAGGTGCTGGATGAATTGTGTATTTTTAACTTGATCTAACTTCCCAATATTTAGAATATTGCTAATGTAATTTTGTTGAGGCTTTCAAAGGAGTCTTATTATAGTGACTGAGATTTGTTGGCTTAATAAAGGGAAGAGAATTACAGAGCAAAACATTTTGTAAGTGTGAGCTTTCCTTTTCACTGGTCTGAGTCTTGTGCTACATGCTCTATAGATTTACTTAATATAAGGAAACTTAGTTAAACTACATTATTCTTGGGCAATCTGTTTTGCCTTATGGCATCGTTAATGGTGTGAATAGGAAAGAAACTAAGTTTCAGAAATTAATTATAGTCATTTTGCAGAACTCAAGCTGCCTAAACTTGTCTATATGTTTTTGCTATAGATCTTGAGCTCTTTTTAACTGAGAAAGAAGCACCTTAAGCTCATCTTAACTGAAATTGTGTATGTGTCTAAGCTGTCCTTTTAAACTGCCATGTAAATGTATTAACCTAGACCAACATCTATTTTCAACAGACCTGACCACAGAGAACAGTCCCTTAGAGCTATTTAATGCGTTTTGCCCCATTTATCACAGCCCAAGCTTCATTGCTCCTCTGAGAGGTCACCAGAACAGAGCACTGGGCAGAGTTGTTGGCAGGAAGTCAGTGATCCCAGATTTGGTTTCTTCCTAAAACATTCCCCAAACACTACTCTGTTTGCCAATACATACTCTTTTAGCTCAATAGGCAAGCAGGCTTCAAACTTGAAAATGTATGAGATGCCCTCAGGTTGTCTTTCATGATGTCACATTGCTCTCTGCCACACCAGCTTGTTTCTGTGAGCAAGGCTGGAGAGACTCTTCAAGAAGCAATGGCCTGTGGTAGGCTTTTAACCATTCCTTATCACTGCAGTTAGGTCTCTTAACAGATGAATCTTACTTGTTAAAAGAGCTACTTACCAACCTTTTTTCTTCCAAAGCTGCTGTACCTGTTAGCTGAGTAGACTCCCATATTCACACAGAAAAAGCTATGTATTCTGAACAATTCAAAGCTGTAGACATCCCTATAAGAATGGCAACAGAGATTATACAGCTGTGAAAGTGCTGTTGTGATCTTGGTGGCTGAGGTAATACCCAGACACTTTTGAGAGGAGCTGTGCTCTGGAAGTATTGGCGTTTTCACTCATGTTTCTTTTTTTGTTGTTGTTGTTGTTGACTTATAATGATTCGATGGTGAGGCATGCTTCAAAAATACCTGCATGTAATCATTCCTTATGTTTGGAACACTGTCAGAGTAGACCTGGGAGAACATTTGCATCCCAGGCACAAAAAGAGTAGGAAAAGGATAGCCATATGTAATACACTGCAAATTGTGGGGTGGTTTTTTTTTCCATTCCAGCTAGCATGCATAATACATCTGTTAATGAGGTAATATCACAAACCATGTATCTAGGCTGTTGTTCATGTAGGTAGGCCCACCATTTGAAACAGGAGTGCCACAGAAGATGGTTGGAAAGGTGATGTGCCCTACGCAACCATTTTTAAATGACCTTCAAATCAGGACACTATTTAAGAACAGGTGCCTTTCCCTACACAGCTCTTTCTAATGGTGTCATGATATTAACTATTCATTAACTGGGTTTGTAGTGAATGAGGAGAAAAGCCATTTAACTTCTGGCCTTTGTTTAAAAGGGTGTGGTTTAAGTAAACCCTTTCAATTTAACACTGCTTGGAAGTTCTAGATATTGGCAACTTTTTCAAACAGTCAAACAGCAGCAGTGCACCAGTGCTCAGCCTCATCAGGCAAGTGAAGCCTTGTGCACATCACTTTGTTCAGATGTTGTGCTGAAACAGAAGATTTCTCATTTTGCAATCATGAAGCAAATTTCATGAAAATTCAGCAAAGCAAATTTTATAGGAGATCCTCTTCCAATTTTAAAAAGAAATCTGTTCTGTCAGCAGACTGTCTTAGCAGCTACTGCGTGAGACAACATAGGTAAATCTAATGGATTAGGTCTGAATTTTACTTGCTCCAAGCTCTACTTGGATGTGGATTTGTGACCTTGTGCTCAGCCAATTCTTTGATGCAAAAGTTGTCTTTTGACACACTAAGTGGAAGACACAAGAGAGGTGTGAGAGGACCCAGCCCCTCTATGTTTGGATGCTTTCATTGCACCAAATCAGATTGCTTCTCAGGCTCTTATAGAACATAACTCAAAATATGCAGCTGGGCAAAAGTGACTCTTAAAACATGGCCTGAGCGTCAGAGCATGGAATTTGTTTCTTAGCCTGACTGTACATCTCTTGTCTTCTCTGCAAGTCAATCTACCTCCTCTCTCGTGCAGAATGGGGTCAAGGTTGAGTTTGTTTGTTCTGAGCTTATTATTGACTCCAACTTTTGAAGAGACATCTGGAAAGATTCTTCCTCTAGGTACTGTTAGCAACCAAGTAATAAAATAGTGATGGACCTTCATCTAAAATACTTCTGAAACCTCCAAGCCATCTGAGTTCTCCCTCTAGAATCCCAGTGCCATCCTTTGCACTGCTTTGCAGTCTTCCCTTGCCCTTCCCTTTGTGGTTCTCAAATATTGCAGTTGCCTTGTTCTTTGTTGTTTCTCTAGTGCAGATTTTTCAGGGAGTTAGAGGCCTTATCTACTACTCCACCCTATTTGCTGTTTTGCTCAAACAGCTATCCTTAGACTTGCTCAGGATTTTCTTCATTTTAATTTTCCATTTCATCTGGGTGAGATACCTTACCTCATTGTGCCCCTGCCAAAACACGCTGCCTACCAGGCTTTTCGTTCCACCAGGTCTCTGTTTTCACAGGGCATTGTTTCTCTGGATCCATTCTGAGAAATGCGAGGTGGCATCTTAATTGTACAGGCATAGAAATGTGTTGTGAAGTAGCTGCTGTCGTAGAGCTTTCCACTAGCAATGTTAAAGCATGTTCATAGCACAAGATGGAAGCCACTATTCAACTTTCCTACAGGATATGAACCTCTTGGTGTAAACTCTTGACATGTAAATCCAACGGCAGAGCTTTTAACTGTTCAGTTACAAGGCAAAACTAAGTATAGGTAACTGTCTCAACTTTACTTTTTTTTTTTTTTTTCCTTGCTAGTGCACATCTTAGACTTGTACTACTGAAGGATATGACTTATTGAAAGGAGTAACATTACATTTGGTTTATATGGAACAATAAGCTAAAACCTGCCCTGAAACCGTAATTTTGTTGGAAATTCTACGCAGGCATTTTAAAATCTGGTTAATCTGATAAGGACTTCCAGGACTGCTTAGATCTCCACTGTGAAATGCTGAATTTTAGATTTGTGTCATCTGGGAGAAAGGAGGAAGAATGAAGTTTAGGAAAATTTTTTTTTTTTTTCTTCACAATCTGCCAGTACAGACTATTCCAAAATTAACAGGCTGAGGAGGCAGCTTTCAAAAGTTCTAAATTTATGGATAAGATTCCCTGATGTTTTTTTAACAGCTACTAGAAATATAAAGCGCACAAACTTTTAAATCTACTGTGCTTTCTGTTGTGGAAGGGATATGTTGTGGTGTTAACCTTTTTAATCCTGGAATACAAATTGATTTTAAAATGTGTTGAATATTTAAGGATGACTTCATGCAAGTTAATAAACCATTTGTAAAGTGTTTGTATACAACCCTTTGTATCATGTTGTTGGTACACCTTACCAAATTTTTTTTGAGCATGTATTCCATTCTTAACTTCTGTACAATTTCTATTGTTGCTGTAAATATTCTAAAAGAGAAAAAAAAATCCTGTGGTAACCTTAATTATCAGCATGGAAATGGTTAATTTTTACTGAGCACAATGTATTTTTGAATGGGCCTTCCAAAATGTCTTTAATAAAAATGCAGATTTTGCACTAGAACACTGGCGTTGTTCAGCAGCTGATCTTATTCCTGACACACTCCAGAGCACCTTTCCATACACCAGCTTGGCTCAGATGAGCAGAACAGGCCAGAACCACACCAGGACTCTGTGCCTGATGGGTCACTGCCACGTCCTGGCTAACTCCCCCTGCTGAGGAGCCAGCTTGTATCTGTCTGCAAGCCTGATTGTTCCGCAGGAGCACAGAAACAGCAGCCCCGAAGCGCCTTGTTGCCCCCCCTTCCTGTAGTCTCATTGCAGACATCAAGGGTGCATCTTCCTCTCAGGGCAAGAATCTCTGCTACTCCCTCTTCTGAACCTTCCCAACTCACCAGTCCCCTCAGCAGGCACTACCACAAATTAAAAGGCCCTTGCAGTTTCCAGCCCTTAGCATTCACTGCACAAAGATATCATGTTGGAATTGCATCGTTGCCACGTGTAAACTGAGACCCTTCTAGGCACATGTTGAGGTGTCAGTGACAAGAGTTTTTGATGGGTTACTCTTTAATGTGTCCTGGCCACGACTTACTTTGTTTCAGTGTGCAGCTTTAAAAAACTTTTAATAGTTCTCTGTTAGTCTTTCATGCTTCAGGATAATTTGAAACAAACTGAGCAGGAACCGCTTTAGCTGGGCCTCCCATCTTTCCCTCTGAGCTTCAGCAGCAGATTTGCTGAAAGCCAGGATTTGCAGTCTGTCAGATCCTCCAAAACAACTGCCTGATGGGTTGTGCAGCATACACAGCCTTGGTGAGACCAGGCTGCTGTCCAGTGCCTGCACTGAGCTGCACCCATCACCTCCCCAAGAGGGAAACCACTGCCCCAGGCTGAACGTCCACCAGGACAAGCAGTCCAGCACTTTAAGAGTCCTAGCCAAAAATGGGTTTGAAATGCCTGTTTCCTTGAGGTGCCTAGTGCTCTGGGGGCACTTTGGCTTTGCTCTCACAACCTTACTTGGCTATTACTCTTCCAAGGATCTCTTTGTAATGACCCCTTTCCTGTACCCCCTGCAGAGCCCCAGAAAACGGAATGGCCACATCCAGTGTAGTCAGCATTAGTCCCCATGGAATGAGGAGTTGGGTGGGCATGGGCATTTTTCTCTTGGAAGTGAATGGGTAATTCCTTCATATAACCATTAGAGAAAGGGGCTGTTGACTTAAAAACTATGTGACTGGTCTTGAGGCCTGATACGGTCTCTGATCACATAGCTGAGATTGGGCAGGTTTGACTTCTCAGCACAGTTCCCTCACTCCTCTCTAAGAATTCCATGCTAAAACCTCAGGTCATGAGACTGAAGGCAGCTTGGTCCTGCTTTCTGTTTCAACCCTCTTGTGTTTTATGCAGTTGCAAAGCCATGCATGGGTCTCCCTTTGTCTACAGGTAAAGACCTGCAGGATTGTTTAATATCTTTGTCAGCAACATGGACACTGGGATTGAGGGCACCCTCAGCAGGTCTGCCCACGACACTGAGCTGTGCTGTGAGTTGACACACTGCAGAGAAGCGATGCCATCCAGAGGCACCTGGACAGGCTCTAAGGTAGACCTGTGCAATCCTCATGAAGTTCAGCAAGGCCAAGTGCAAGGTCCTCCTGCATGTGGGTTGGGGCAATCCCAAGCACAGGTACAGACGGGGAGGAACAGAAACAGCCCTGAGAAGAAGGACTTGGGGCTGCTGATGGGTGAAAAGTCCATCATGAGGCAACACTGTGTGCTGGCAGCCCTGGAGGCCAGTTGTATCCTGGGCTGCATCAAAAGCAGTGACTAGCAGGTCAGAGGAGGTGATTCTGCCCCTTTACTCCATTCTTGTGAGACTCCACCTGCACCATCCACATCTGGGTCCCCCAGTGCAAGAAAGATATGGACCCTTTGGAGCAACTCCAGAGGAGAGCCACTATGTTGAGCACAGGGCTGGCACACCTCTGCTATGCAGACAGGCTGAGAGACTTGGGGCTTGGGAAAGAGAAGGCTCCAGGGAGGCTTTATGGGACCTTCCAGTAACTAAAGCAGGCTACGAGAGAGCTGAAGAGGGACTTTTCAAAAGGACAGGTAATGATAGGACAAGAGGAAATGACCTTAAGCTGAAGGGGGCTAGTTTTAGATTAGCTATCAGGAGAAATTCTTCACTGTGAGGGTGGTGTGACACTGGAACAGGTTGCCCAGAGATGTGGATGCCCCATGCCTGGAGGTGTCCAAGGCCAGGCACTGATGGGGTTCTGTGAAACCCAGTCTAGTGAAAGCCTATGGCAGGGAGATTGGAGCTAGATGGTCTTTAAAGTTCCTTGCAGCCCAAACTGTTCTGTCATTCTGTTTAAGAGAAAAACTTGTGTATTTACATAATTGTACTTTGGCTGGTTCTGTCCCACTTTCATAATGGCCTCAGTCGCACTGTTGCTCCAACGTGCTGAATTTATGCAGAGGGGGAAGACAAATGCAATTCTAAAAGCATTTAAGGACCACTTAAATAATTAAGCCTCTCAGCACCCTTCTTTTTATATAAGAGGCAGAGGTTAAGTGAATTTCCAGAGGTCAATTAGCAAGGGAGCTGCATAGCAAGGATCAGAACAGAAACTCCTGCTTTAGCAGGAACCATTTAGTTGAAAGCAGAAGTAGGTCTCTTCACCATGAAAACTGGAGACGTGAACTTCAGGCAAAGGACAGGGCAAGGCAAGAAGCAAATGAACTGTGAAATGCACTGTATGCCAGTTAATTCCACCTTATTTATTGCTGTACATTCTAATCTAAAAAAAATGGTCTAGTGAATCTTTGAAGATGGGAGGCTGGAAGAGTGATAGCACAGGTCCTTTCTACCTAGATGGTATTTTCATCCTCTAAGGTTTTATTATATCCTATACGTAGGATTGGTCATGTGAAGATAGATAATTCAGTGTGGTTCCTCCACGTATGGTATAGATGTATATGGTATTATACATATATGTATAATGGCGTGTGGTCCATCCATCCAGGCTGTACATTAAGTGAGCTTTTCCAAATTTCATGGAAGCCCCTGCCCCTTGCCATAGGGTGCATTTCCAAACCAGACATCTCAAAAAAACCCTGGCTTGTGCATAGGAGCTCCTCAGAGGCCAATCACAGAGTAGGCTTTGCCTAGATGCCGTCCAGCTTAACTGCTTGGGAGTGATACAAATACTCACCTGCCGGTGCCCAGTCCATCCTTTTACCCTTCCACCCCCCAAGCCTCAGTCATGCAGTGGAACAGCAGCACCAAGCCTCCTTCCCCCTCTCACCATCCACCTGGACATGGAGCAGAGCTGCCTGTGCTGCTTTTAGGGCAGGGGGAGCTGTGTGTTGACACGATGGCAACTCTCTCCAGAAATGCTTCAGCTGCCAGTGTTAGTGTTGCTAACCAGAGCTGTGATGGCTGGTGGAGAGCCCTTGTCCCCCTCTTGCTGTCAGTTCCTCCAGGGAGGCTGCTGTACCATGCTGGTCCCACAGCTTGGCTGCATGGAGGATGTTCCCCAAGCTCAGTGACCTCCTCAGTAGATCTTGCCTTGATTATTTAGCATTAGAGAACCACACAGTGATTCTTACTGGGAAACCGGGTCCTTAGACCAATCTGTGAATAAGCAAAAATCCTATCCACAAATAGGGGGTGAGGGGAAGCAAGGGAGTATTGGTGTATAATAACAGTCATCTCAGCAGATGGGAATTAGTCTTTTCTACATCTCTGTAGACTTTTTACTGTTGGTTTAATGGAGTAGCTTTTTAGACTCATCAGAAGACCTTATTTTCCTGACAGATATTATTGGTGTGTATGTTCAGGAAAAAACAAGACAGAAACCTCTATTCTCACAAATGAATGTGATGAATTGCACAGCCATCCAAAGGCTTTTCTCGTGTTTTTGGTCACATCTCATTTGTTTTTAGTCACATCTCAACTGCTGACCTGCAGACTGAACATTCACCTCTCTGCCCATAGGGGTAGGGAGAGGAGAGGCAGATGGACTGCCTCAGTGTAGTTGTCTTCATGCCTCTCCTCTCTTTGCTGAGACAGTACAGATTGTTAGAAAATAGGGGAGAAGCCCCTGATGCCTTCCAGGTTCACGCGACAGCTGTGTGGGAAGGCAAACCAAAGCAGTGACTGCAGAGGTGCCCAAAACCCTCCCACGTGGGAGCTGTGGGGGCTGCAGTTCCCACCTAGGTTGTGTTGAGCATCAGCTCCTTGGGTTGAGGCAGGGACATGAGCCACAGTAACCAGGCTGTCACCTCAGGGAGATGGGTCCCTCATGAGAGCTTCCACATGCCCCAAATTCCTCCAGTGCTGAATACCCACCCACTGGCAATCAGGCCATGGAGCGTGTCTGTGCCCAAACATCCACAGGGAGCAAAGCGCCCTGGGGTCCCTGAGACGTGTCAGTGCAAAACCAGGCAGGACACAGAGAGGGTCAGGCCATCTGGTGCTCAAGGCACTGATGCATGTCCCAAAACCAGCCACAGCAGCTCAAGGCAGAGGGTTGCTGATACAAGAGGACGTGAGGTGATATGAGAGTGTGAGAGACTGGGGACAGACAAGATCTGGCCCCAAACCTGTTTCAGGGGAGGCAGAGATTGGCACGAGGAGAAGGTGGGTAAGACATCTGTCTCAGCATGAGAACCCTCCCTGACCCTGTTGGGTCAGTGTGGGGTGCCTGGGCTCGGGGACAAATAATCCATCACAGACCTGCCCTCCTGAGAGGAATCCAAGCCCAGCCGTCGGTCCCCACCTGCATTTGCTCCGGCCTTCACAGCATGCTGTGATGACGATGATGACTTCCCCAAGCCAACACCTGGGGCCAGAAGCACCACATCTCCCATCTCCCATCTCCCCAGCCCTGGTCCCTCCCGCCTTCCCCAGCGTGTGCCCACGAGCACCCACCAGCCGCATCACCAGGCGCGGTGTGAAGCAATGTTTTATTCAAGACAGCCCTTCCCTTTGCAGGCCAGGCATTTACACCGCAGGACCATGGCCAGGCAGCCGTGCAGGCAGACACCCCCAGGTGCCCCTGAGGAGGCTCAGCCACACTTGCCCAGGCACTCGAGGAGCTCCATGCGGATGGCGATGCGCACGTGCCAGCCCAGCGGGATGAGGCGGATGTAGCGGGCGACGATGGGCGGCCGCAGCAGGTTCTGCACGGATGAGGAGCGGTCTGAGTTGCCGTAGAAAACCTGCCAAGGGAGGTGTGGGTGGGTGGTTAAGGGGGTGGAAATCCTGTCCCAGGAGTCTGGGGTGCCTGTGCAGAGCAGACGAGAAGGAGGCTCCCTCCCCTCCACCCTCAAAACAAAAGACATTAAAAATAGCCAGACTGTCACTCTGATTCAGTTTTCTCAGTAAGTACTTTCCCCATTGTTCATGCCCTTTTTCTGCTTAGGTGAGACGTGATCTTTCCCCACTCTCTCATTTGCATGGTAGATCTGGCATTTGCAGTTCATGAGCGGGGCTCCCACAAATGACAATGCAGACAAAACATGTATTTGACTGCCCTTTCCCCATTGTTTGTCCAGCATGTCACATCTGCTGCCATGACCTGTTTTTTGGGGAAAGCTCAGCACAGCATTTCCCCAGGGCTGCAGGAACTTCAACAAAGCCACCAGAGTCTCCCGTGCTGGGATGGGGCCATCCCCACAGATGGACACTGAGGACACCCAGAGGGCAGCAGCTCTGGCATCCCCCAGCCCAGCTGGGCTGCACAGGCATCACTGTAAGGTGTCCCTAGTGCAATTTTTCACTTCAGCCTAACCAATAAGAAGTGCAGTGTGAGAATGGTTCAGTGGGCTGTGGCATAACCAGCTGCAGATCTTGCCTGCGGGGTTTTTCTGCGTTGTCATTGTGCAGTACCCCTGGACTCATGGCAAAAGCAGCAGCCTCCATTTCGTAGTGCCCAAGCATGGCTGGGGTTGTATGGCCACAGCCAAGAAAGCAGTTTTATTGTGGAGGTGCTGCCTCCTCTGCTATGCCAACTAATGCCTCTGAGCTTAATCTGGACTCCACTATCATCATTAGAAAACAAAAAAAATTGTATTTTGCCCTGGTCAGCATGATATTCACTTTCACCCCAGGGGAAATGACTCCTCTCCGTGCTGCTCCCATACGGAGCGAGCACCAAGGCCCATCCACCCTGCTTTTGGAGCGCCTCCCACCAGGACCTGACCTGTTCATGCCACCAAACACACCACCCCTCCACCAGTGGCCGAAGAGCAAATTGCACTGACCCTGTTGTTGCCGGTTTGGTCCTTGTAGTACACCCAGTTGAGGTTTTCGTCGGTGCGGTATTGCATGCTGTACTTGGTCATCCACTCATCGGCGTCGCAGCGCCCTTGTGTGAGGATCCCCGAAATCACCTTCACCTCCTTCAGGTCGATCTGCAGCCACTGTGCATTGTCCTGGTACTTGGAGAGCCACGCGCACCTGGGGGGACACCACCAGCCCTGCTGTGTCCTCCTCCACTGCCCCCCACCAGCACCCCACACTCACGGCCCCTGGGGGCCCTCAGAGACCCATTTTGGAACTCACCCAAAGCCTTGGCCATTGAGGCGGGCCTTGTTGGCTGTCCAGGAGGAGTACCAGCCTGTGTACTGCTCAGGGTTCGAGCAGCTGATCTGGTCTGGGGTGACAGCGCCAGACTCGAAACCCAGGGGCTTGTGATAGGGACACTCTGCAGAACAAGGGAAACAACACCTTAAGGAACAAGAGTGGCCCTGTTTCCTGGATGTGTTTGCACACACGTTGTCAACACCTCCTGTAGTTTCACTGCTCCCTCTCTTCCATGACTAGGATGCTGGGGATGCCCTTAATCCCAGACCACAGCCTGCCCAGTTGGCCAGGGGGCCTTCATTTCTAGCTCTTCTCCTGTGTTAATTTTTAACTCTTCTATCTCTCTCAAACTTACTAAACCTGTTCTGCCTGTAACATTTTTTTGAGGGAAGGCTTTTTTCATGTTGCAGTCTGAACCTCCTTCTTGCAAGCATATGGAAGAAGAGCCAGGCTGGATCCATCGACCTGTATCCAGCCTCCAGGTTGTCTGCCTGGTCCTTGAGAAACACCAGGCACTGCTTTTCTTGCTGGGCTTTAACTCCTTCTGCTCCTCCCTTCACTGTCTTGATTTATGGCTCTACTTGAATGCCAAAATTGCTGAGCCAGCTCTGATCATCCCTTCCCAAGCACCCTCAGGTCTTCTGCATGCTCTGCTATAGGGATCATCTCTCTGTCTGGAGGTGGTCTTGCCTTGTGGAAGCCCTGCAAGTGCTGATGCCCATGAGGTGAAATGCTGGAGCCTGATGATCTCCATGTGAGTTTTTGATTTCAGATCTTCAGGCAACCAATCCTGCCCCTACAGCTGTCTTCTGCAACAGCGAGAAATTCAGCATGGCTTCTGCTGGCTGCAAAACTACTGGAGAAAGAAATACTCCTTCATAATTAAAACTTTCCGTGGTGGATCACCACACAGTGCTTTGGAAGGCAGGACTTAAGTGATGCTGAACACCTGCATGCTACCTGGACCTAGTTATGGTGGTTTTGTTATGATAATTTTTTTATACATTCAGGTTATTACTGCGTATCAAGATACACAGAATGAAGGCACTCACAAGGGTCACATGGGGATTGCCTGGGCAAATGTGTATATCATGGGCAGTATTTTCTAATTTTTTTAGAATTTTGCAGCCTGTAGAGCCCCCAGAGGTAACCCTGTCCCCTTCTCCAGTTTAGCATAGTCTGTTTCAGGGCTCTCAGCAATAAAGGAGCAAGCAAAGCTCTGTGCAGCTTCACTTGTGAACGTTTCCTTGCCTTAGCCATGCCTGACTAACCAGCGGGGTGCCTCGTGTTAAAAATGACTCACATGTGGGGTGCATCAGTGGGGGCCCAGAACCTGGCATGACTGAGGCCTCCCCGGTGCAACTCCCCAGCACTGCAGCCATGTGGTCGATGTCTCATTTGCAACCTCCACTAGGTCAATATTGTGCACATCAATATCTCATTAACATATCCTGCTTAGTCGGTACCTCATTAACCATTAACATGTTTTTTCCCATGAACACATATAGCCACTGTTCCCCCTTCCTCCAGGCATGGAAACACCATACTTTTCCACCACGTTAAAAGCCTTGCTCCCCTTGTGCAAGAGGGTGGCCAGGCTGGGGTGGCCTCGTGTGTTTACTATTGGTTAGGCTTATCTCAAACACCACTCCACTTTACTTTTAGTAACGCTAATCCACAGACCACACAACCATAATGCAATTAGCAGGTCACCTTCAGGTGAGCCCGTTTGTGCCACACTCAGGGATCTGCCAAAACAGGTGTCTGGTGCCTGCCTGGCCAAATCAGCCAAGCCATTTGACACTGTTACAGCCAACCTGGAGGAAACCTGAGAGGTGTTTGGGAGGTGGCTGCCCGCCTTGGCTGTGCCAGAGACAGCTCTGCATGGCTGCCCTGCAAACCATCACCAGGCAGCAGGGGCACCAGCCCATACCACGTTGGCTGGGCTGGACTCGGTAAAGGTATTTCAAAGCCCCTGCCTGGGGAGAGCACCAGCTGGGGGTTACAGTGGCAATGTTCATCGTTCAGGAGAATGGCCTTCGTTGGTCAAGGAAGATGCCTTCAATACTCAGCCACATAATGCTGGTGTGTGAGAGCACCGTCACACCTGGCCTGGCCAGGAAACCTAGCACTGCTCCTCACTTATCTGCTGTGGACAGATCAGCCAAACCTGCCACATCTCCTTCCCTTCCCTTGCCTCTCAAAGGACACGGGTTTCAAACAGAAAGAGTGTGGGTTTAGTTTGGACATAAAGAAGAACTTTTTTATGGTGTGGATGATGATCCACTGAAAGAGGTTGCCCACAGAACCTGTGGGTGCCCCACCTCTGGAAGTGTTCAAGTCCAGGTTGGTTGGGGCTTTGAGTAAACCGGTCTAGTGGAAGATATTCTTGTCCATAGAGGGGATGGGAGAGGGGAGAGATTGGAACCAGATGATCTTCAAAGGTCCCTTCCAATCCAAACCATGTTGTGATTCTGTGATTCCTTGGTGCAAACAACAGCGGGGTGGTGCCAGGCTGTACCAAGACTTCAGATGGAGAATTGTACACTGCTGAGCTTAAACAGTAAGAAAATGTGCAGCAGCACCAGGCTGGCATGCCAGACATAGGTGCCAGTAGGGAGAAGGAATTCCTAAGGGGCTGGTCAGGGATCCCTGCTGAGCTGGCTGCAATTCAGCTTTGCCATAAGGCTTTGTTATGCATGTGAGTGTGCTGAGGCTGCTCCTTCCGCATCACTAGGGCTGCAGGAAGCAAGGAGATCCTACATGGCAACCTGGAGTGCAAGGAAAACTGTTCAAAATATTCTTTAATGCAGCAAAGGGATATAGGTACAGGTGGAGGATGTGCAGGTGCAGAGGGGCACAGGCAAGGATGCAGGAACTGCAGGGACCTGCAGTGGGCATCACAGGTGGGCTTTGTGATGATGCTGAGAAATTAAAAAAGAAAGAGTTGTGGTGGTCAACCCTATGAAAGGGAGGGGGGAGCTCAGGCAGGGCCACGCCTACTCAAGCTCCTGTTTGAAGCACCATATATGGGTTTCTTCCATAAGAGACTGGAGGAAACCCACACAACAAAGATATAAAGTGTCAGTTCTAGAGCTACTGTAAGAGATTCTTCTGCATCATAGGTGCTGTCTTCAGCAAATGCCTTCTTTCCCTTCATACCTGCCCAGCAGGCAGCCTTGTGGAGATATCAGCTGCAGAAGTCATGACCCTTTTCTGGGGCTGTTTGGGGCTGCTCTGCACTGGGGACAAGACACTATCCATGTTCATGAGGCTCATGAATCCTTCCCTTGTAGTTTCTTCAGGCAGGCAAGAACCCGGAGGGCAATGCTCAAGTTGGGCAAGCCCCAAGTGGACACACCCTGTACAGGAGCAGAGTGCATGGCTGGATTGCTCAAAGGAAGCAGAGGGACTGCCAGAGAATACTGGCAAGCCCATGTGCTTTTCAGCTCCCACATGCTGAAGGAAAGAAACCTTCAGATCCAACACAAACTGGGGATAGAAACGCTTGTGGTTTTTCCCTCTGTCATTTTTGTTTGCATATGCTCTGCCAGTGGTGTCAATCTTCTTCTCAACACACATTTTTATTTGCGTTTTAGTCCATCCTGACTTCCACTCAGAGCTCTTCCAGGGTAACTCATTTAGCCAACTTCAGGGCAGCTATGCCAAACACTGAGTATTGGGGTGACAACTTTTCCGCTGTATCTTTCCTGAGGAACCTGGGGGCAACAAAACACACCTCAAGTTGTTGCACAGCCTCTTGTAAGAGCTGGAAAGAAGTGGTTGCAGGTACCATTTTCAGCCCCAGCTCCAGAGGGGGTAACACCTCTGAACATTTTTGTGACAGAGGCTTGAAAAAGTGCAGCTTCTGTGGGACACATGAGCTAAACCTGAGGATGAGCTGGGCAACAATAACACCTTGCCAGGGTAACACATCAGAGAAAATGTGGCAGCTGCAGAAAATAATGGGGAAAGAGCTTGATCAGAAACATATACATGATCTGTGAGGAAAAGCTAAAGGAGCTGGGCAGGGACAGCTTAGAGCAAACTCAAAGGCAACATGATAGTGATCTTTTACTCTTTAAAAATATGCTGCAAAGAAATAAGAAACTGTTTTTCTTGACTCCTGGAGAGGTAAGAAGATGTCACAGATTAAAACGCAGCAAGGCAGAACAAGCCTAGGTGGTACAAAAGGTTTTCTATGGCAAATCCTGCACACAGCAGTGGCTGTTCCAGGCAGTTTCTGGAAGCAGCAGCTCTCAGGGATCCAGTGGCAGGCCAGGCAAATGCCTGCCGGCACCAGACAGCATGGGTCATCCTGGGCGACCTCCCAAACCCCAAGGATGGAGGCTGCCTCTGCCCAGCAGAGCAGGGTCACCCCTCAGCTCACACCAGCAGCTCCCCCAGCCCCACCTGCAGCTGGATTTGGAACAGATCCCCCAGAACATGCCTCCTCTGCAATGCTGGGTGCCGCAGGGGAAGCTGCTGAAGGTCACCAGGCAAACACAGCTACAAGCACACCAGCCCATTACCTGGCATGCACTCCAAGCTGTTAGTCCCACTGGACCACACCGAGTTAGGTCCTCCTTGGCAATCGCATTTGCAAGCCTTGCTGTGCCACAGCTCCAGTCTCTCATCCTAAACAGAAGGTAAAAAAAACAGTAATAAATCAATACAAACCAGGCAACAACAAGAGTGACACGAGGCTAAATCTGAGTCCTGAACCATAGACAGATGCTCAGGCCTGTCCAGGCTGCTGCACCTTCTCTGGGGACCCTTTCTGCATGCCAGCCTAGCATGGAACGTGGGATGACTCGGACCCCCTTGGGTTCAGAGGTCAGAGCATGTGCCAGGGCTCGGAGGCCCAGGTGCCATCCCTACTTGTGACCAGGCACCGGAGCCAGGTAGCGTCAGAGCTCAGATAGCCAGAGACACTTACCTCTCCTGGGGAAAGGGCCATTGCAGCTGGACAGTGGGCATGGAGAGAAGAGAGAGAGAGATCAGAAACAAGGATGCTGCAAGCAAATGTCAGCAAATACCATGAACATTAACTGCTGAGCTAGGGACACACAAATAGAGGAAGGACTGATGGATGAATCTACCTCGTTTTCCCCAAGCTGATTGCCACGGGCAGGCAAGAGAACATGGGAAGGAACAGGGCACTGCCTGTGTCCATGTCTATGATACTCCTCCACTGGGTTTTCTCTTTGGATGCCCTTGGCATCTGCTCTTTCTGATCAGATACACCTGAATCACCCTGAGGAGAAACCCATGATGGCCCACTCGGGCTCTGCTTTACTGCTAATTTTGCCCATATCCATATTTTCTGTCTTCCTGCTCTACAGTTTCCCTGTCACATTTTCCCCTTAAAAACGTGTAAGCTGATGAACTCCAAGGGTGAAATCCCATCCTGGCACCACCACAGATCCCCAACTGCCTTTGGAGGAGACGGGGCACTGCACAAGGTGGTTGGTCTGAGATCATTCCCTCTGGATGGTATGGAGAAAAATGCAATGTAAATAGGTCTTCCTAATCCATCTTACAGACAAGACTCCCTTTTTTTTTTTATTTTTTTTTTAAAATTTTTTTTTCCTTTTTTTTCTTAGGGAAAACCAGTCGATGTGGCTGTAAAGGAAGAGATGCTATTTTTGTAACATCTGACCTGTTTTATCTCTTGCCTCTTACTGAGCAATGGCTTTTTTATGAGCACTTCAAGTACTGAAAAGGTTCTCCTTGCTTCACAGTGAAGTTCAAAGCAGACTGTGTTAATAGCACTTGGACTGGCAGAATAGTTCCCAAACAGCTATGAAAATAAAATAATAATAAAAAGAAAAGTCCCATGACTGCTGATAGTCCCATCAACACTAGTCAAATGTCAAACCACATTTTCAAAGCCAGTAGGGAGTCTACAAGCCACTAAGGAACAAGCTATGGACCAGGTAAAAACTTTAACACAGAATCCAGGAGAAACCTGCCATCTCCAGAGGTTTTGAGAATATGAAAAAAGAATCTTTCCACCAAATGAATTAGAGTCTGAATTATTCACTGAAATCTAGTTATGATTTATTCATTCATACACTGTCACTTTGCTGAGCCTAGGAAGTTCCAGCTAATGCTGAGAATTTGCATCTCACATTTCTATAGCAAGTTTCATCTCAAAAAACTCACAAACACAGAGCAATTATAATCAGCTGAAATATGAACTCTGTAGAAGGCTCTGTTTATTGCTGAAATGCAACTGCTGCCTGGGTGTGACACTGAGCCTAAATGTATCAAGAGTCTGAAAGAAAGACCGCCAAGTTACAAAATGATAAAGAAATAGTAAAGAATTCCTTTCTCTAACCCAGAGATGGTCTCCTGTGCTTCAGTGTCCCAAGGCAGCCTCTCTGGCACCAGGAACGTGCAACATTAACTCAAGGCATTGGCCCTGGCAGAAGAAATAAACATTGGTCTACAATAAAAAATGTGGCTTTTAGTCAGGTCCAAGAGGGAGGCAGGAGGCACCAAGACCCCAAAAAGCTCAGCAGGAAAACATGGTTGCAGTTCTCCAGACCTGGCCTCTTGGAAAGTGTAGTCTGGGGGCAATGCATAACACTGCACTACACCTTTCCCAGCACTGATGTTACCCACTCAAACCCTGTGACCCCTCTGTGCAATGAGAAAATCCAGGCAGAGGTGCAAGTCCAAGGCCACCTCTGTGCTGTGCCACATGGGGCAAAGGAATGACTCAAACCAGCATGAAGGTGGTTTAGTTAATGCTGTCTGCCAATACAATACAAACCAGGGTTTCATCACTTACCAAAACTGAACCATCTTTGTCAATAAAAGCAATGTAGTGCCTCTCCTGCCTGCTTGGTGCTCTGTTTGATGCCAGTTCTGGAGCAGCACTGGCACCAGGGGCACGAGAGCCGGGCCAGCAGGTGCCTCTGCTGCCCTTCCAGCCAGTGGGGTGGTGTCTTTTCCCAGCAGGACAGGTGCCCTGCTCCAGGAGCACCAGCTGCAAGGGCAGCTTCCTTACACTGAAATGTGGGAGCCCAGCTGCCCAGCCAGCACAGCCCTCCATGTGTCCCCACTGCCCAGCAATTGTCAGAGCTCACAGGGCTGCAGGCTTGACTCCTTCCATCTACAGGTATTCATGTTACATTTAGAGGTGTGTGCTTGCTCTGTGTTTCTTAACCTCTTTAGTTTCACCTTGAGAAGACTGATTTTTGTGGGGAAAAAAAAAATGTTTGTGTGTTGTTTTGTGTTTTCCTTGTAGTGTTTTAATGCACTTTGGCCTGGCAAAGGGGTTGGAAAAGACCTCTAAGATCATCAAGTCCAACCACTAACCTAAGGAAGTTATGTTCCATTAGGAAGATAATTGTGGTGTGATATTGTGGTGAAGTCTACTCTTGGGTACTGCTGTGGTGGGGAAAGGGGATATCAATTACCAGGAGTGGTGCAGGATATTGCTGTGGGACCATGATGAGCCCTTCAATAGGTCTCCTGAGTCCCTCCATTTGAGACCCAAGATCAAAATTTGATATGCCATTGACACATGGGGCTGGAAATTCAACAGCTGTGAGTGAAACAACAGGGGGGGAAAGGAACATTTTTCAGGTGGGTGGGTGTATGGTAGCACCAATTCAACTGCCAGAAATAAATCCTCCTCACCAGGTCACCCCAGCACTGGGGTGCACTCAGCAGCATTGTGTCTGCTCCTGAGCTATGAGAGCAGCTTTAGGGTTTTTAGTCTCATCTGCCAGGGGGCAACACTGCAAAGCAAGCAATGGTGTGAATTTCAAGCACAAGAGCCCTTTTTTCAAGGTAATGTTTCATTGGGTCAGTCCCACAACACACAGTGGTGACAAGGCAGTGCCCGGGCACAGGTGCCAGCGTGCTGCCCCTCTGGGTGTCCCCCCACCCCTCGCTGCACGACTCGCTGGTTTAAACATCCCAACAGGAGTTCAGCTTTGCCTTTTTGAGCCAGAAGAGGTTAACTACTAAGGGCTTGCTCCTTCAAGTGGCTCAGCCATCCCACCACGGCACAGGGGAAATGTAAGCTTGGCTTGGCTTGGGGTAAGCACAGCAGCAGATGGCCAAATATCCCGCCTGGGCAGCGCAGCCTGGTAACCCCTGGTGCTGGGAGAGAAAAGGGAAGGAAAGATGCCCTTGCCTGCAGTTGCCAGAAAACATAGTAATTGATATATTGGTGTGTTTACAGCTGTGACAGGCCCTGTCCTACAAAGGAAATGAAGAGGAAAGCTGGCTGCCAATAGCCTAAAAAAAAAAAAGTGATGGCCAGCATGCTTTTATAGTGAGCATGTTTGCCTTCAAGGAAGGTTACAAAGATAATTGGTAATTGTAGGTCAGACAGAATGAATTGCTGCAATTCATGGCAGAGTCATAAGTCCTGCACAGCCGCCAGGGGCTGTTGTTTTAAAAGCACAAGACTGAAAAAAACCTCAAAACATCAAAAAGGAAAAAGCACTATTTACAGCCCTCAGGATGTTCAGCAAACCATCAGTTCAGTGAAATAAATTATTATCTGTGTTCATGGGAGGTAGGGAGATAAGGAATGTGTCTTTCCTGTCCCTTCATTCTACCCTGGAGTGTGGTGTGTCCAGCACACACAAATACCACCCCACAGCTCAGGATTTAGGGACTAGAGGTTGGGCAAGAACCAGAGGATGATTCTGAGCCAGAGTACCTGTCTTAGCAAGGCTGGACTGGAGCCCGGGTGCTGGGATAGCCCTACTCAACACCTGCTGCTGAGCAAGATGGAGGGGAAAGATACTCCAGGGACTGGTCCAGGTTTGTGGGAGAAGGAAAAGAGCTGGCAGAGGTAGTCCTGAGATGCAAAGATGGGGAGAATACAGGCTTCCTGAGGTAGAAGTAGGATAAAGCAGCAGCCACAACTTAGGGCTAGTTGGGAAAAGGAAGGGGCAATCATTAGCAAGGAAACTCAGCCACTGGCATTTTAATGACAGGAATAACAACAGTGTGTCTCAGAAAATTTGTAATAGTTAAGAATGTGGTTAAACAAGAGTAACAAAGGAGGAAGATAAGCATGGGCAGAAGCAACACTGCTAAAGGCTGAGCACATTTTGATACAGTCACACTGAGAAATCATATTCACTATCCGGACCATAAAGCTACAATAGCACGTCATCTTTTAGTGTGTCTAGAATCAATGACAGATGTACAAGCATGAAAAAGCACATTATATGAAAACAGAGAAATCAAATGTAACACAGAATAAATGTCAGTCACTCTACTGGAATAAGTTCATATGAACTTGATCTTTGCAGGAAAATATGAGGGAATTTTTAATTACATTATTTATTTACTTTCTAATTTTGATATCCTAGAAACTTCAGCTGGAAAATAGTTACTTTTGTCTCTCATCTCTGCAAGCAACAACTCAGTTTAACATGTCTCAGAGAAATGAGTAAAATTGTTTTCTCTCCCCTTCTCCCAGCAGAGAGTGATGCCCAGCGTGAAGTGCTTTCTGGGCACTGTGGCTCCTGCTGCACAGTGACCTGCTTCCCTTCTGCACCTGTGGGTCATGGGACACGGGAAAGGAAAGCACCTTAAAACCCAGAAATATATGACTGGAGCCCCAGCAAAGATGTCACAGAAATGAAAGGCATAGATGGAATGAATGACACTTTTTATCATGCTTTCTGAAAGGCACACCACTGCAAGACCCTCTTTTCCGTGATCACCACATCAGACATCACCAGGAAGCAGAGTTAGGTAACACAGCCTGTAAGCAACACAGAGGGTTGAGACGCTGAAAAAAGCATTCAGTATGTCTGTGCCCATGGACTGCTAGTTTGTGGGTTGCTATATTATTAACCTAGGCTATTTTTATATCCCAGCCCTTAAAATCGTGCCAGGCGAGTGAGGTGACTCACATCAGGTTGCACTAGCCTTGGTAACGAGGTGCATTTAGGGGAGCTGCCATTATCTGTGGCATTTTCCCATCTGCAGCAGAGGGAATGGCCCCAGGGACCCCTGCTGCAGCTGTGACTAGTCCCCAGGTCCCCTTGGCAAGCACAGCCCCTCTGCATAGTTGCTTGGTGATTGCTTTTGTTGATTTTCCCCCAGGGCTTTTTCCACAGCTATGCTAAGCAGCTCCAGTGGGACTGTGCGTGTTGTGCAAACAGTACCTTTATTTCTAAAAAGTATGCGCTTCAAATGGTTCTTGGGAGCTATGCTGGCAGGCAGAGATCCCCAGGGCATATGCAGATCTGTGCCCACCGAAAGACATGGGGAGCCAGGCTGGTCTGGTGAAAGCAAGGTGCTCATCCAGCGTCTCCAACCACCTAAAGCCACAGTGGCCCAAATGCTCAGCGTGTTTTCCCCGTAGATGACATTCTGGCCGCAGCACCACCCAGGAGGGCACCAACACCCCGGCACACATCAACCTGCCAGGACTGACCTCTGCTGATCACTGGCAGGCACGGTCAGAGCCAGGAAATGAGAGCAAGAGGACCAGCACCACCAGCACCAGCGTCAGCCTGCAGAGGGGGGAAGATCTCATACTTTGTGTTAAGCTTTTCTCTCAGGCTTTGACTCAGCTGCTCTTCTTCATTTTGTGGGGATTTTTCATTGTTTTACTATTTTAATTTCCATTCAGTTTTCTTTATTTGAATGATTTTTGCTTGATTTCCATTTTCATTCATTTGTATTGCGTCTTGTTTAATATTTACTAGTTATTTTAAAGTGATAAAACCCATATTTAAATAATGATAGTTACACCTATTTAATTAAAATTAATTTCTCACTTATGTTTGATGTTTCCATCTTTCCAATAACTTTTATGTTGTGAAAATACTTGAAAAAACCTTAAATAATTTGGGGGGAAAAAAAATCGACCTTTCCCTCTTTTCTCCTTGAGAGACGTATAATTATCCTTTTTTACCAGTGTTCTTTGAAAACTCTTGCCAATTTCTAACCTTACTAACATGTTTGCTCCTTCCTGCTTAGAGAACATTGCCTGCATAGTAATTTCATTAGCTGCATTGATTATGCCAAAGGGCAGCACTAAAGATGTTATTTGCTGTGATCCAAAGTCGGGTTTGAGCCTTTAATTCTGTTTTAGTTTTGGAGTTTTGTTGGAGTGCCTTTGGGGCGCGGAATAAATCCACTCTCTTAAATTGCTGAGATGTGCTTATTCCTCGACATGCACCGAGCACGGACGGAGTAATTCGGTGCAGGCATGTCACATTCAATGTGCTAAAAGCATGTTCGTGTCAATCCGGGGCTCGGGGTGCTCCCCCTCACCATATGGAGGGGGCCCGGCAGCTGCTGCGGCTCCCGTGGCAGGAGCCTGCCTGCTGCACCATATGCTGCTGATGCTGCTGATGCTGCAGCCCCGGCAAACACAAGCCCAGGGGGCCGGGGGTGCTCCTCTAAGCCACTTGCTCTGCCAGAGAAAATAAGCTAAGCAGCTTATCGTGGCATCAGTGCACGTAGCTGGGAGGGCTGACCTGGCGGCACCTTCGTGGTGGGAGAGAGAGACGGGAGTGCGAGTGGGACCCGGGCAAAGGGTCGCTGCTGTCTTTTCATCCAGAAGAGGGCACTTAGGCCATGAAGCAGAGGAAAACAGTAAATTAAGAAAATAATTTAAATATCAAATTTAAATATCCCTGGAAAGGGAATCTGCAGGTTATTTTTCACTGCAGCTCTCCAAAAATACCCTGATGAGTGGGTGTCTATTAAAAGCAAGCTGTGTCTGGGTTTCAGAGCAAGGTATGAACTCATTCCAAGGACTAATTGCAGTTATGCCACCCATAGGGAAAAAAAAATGCTGGAGTCTGGATAAAAACAGCCTTCCAAGAGGCTCAGGCACCAGTAACCTTCGCAAATGAAACAAAGGAGAGTGGAGAGATAAGAGCATGAGGAGAACATAGAAATATTTGCTGCAAGATTAAAAGGAAGATCTACTAATTAGACAGAGTGGGGTACAGTCAAACATAATAGGATGAAATTAAGGCATGGCTAGTTGAGGAACACTTACTTTCCTACCCATGAAATTTGGTAGATCAAAGTATTCAGTAGAACCAGAGAAAGGCAAATCAAAACACTGAGAATGCAACATCCATGGGGGAAAAGCTGGACTGTCTGACTAATCTCCTCACTCTGACAGATCACACTTGATGCACATGTTAATGTTCATAGACACTGCACTTACCAAGAGCAACCCTCAGCCTTGTTTAAGACAATAGTAGCTTTGCAATTGGCTTTGATGAAGCTAGAAATTTAAACACAACCCAGAAAATTATCTCCTCATTCTCCACTGCTGGGTTAATTAAAATGGAAGGAGATTGTGACCCTGAATTTTCTGTCTTCTTCTAGCTCCTGCTTATGTGCTTTCATTGTTGCTTTTCTGAAAAGTAAATTAGAGAAAGCCACAAAATTGATAAAGACTTTTCCCATTTGCTGGACTTATGATTGCTTTTTGTTCCAAAAGTGGAAGTCCAGGCTGAAATACCTGAAATACCTGAAACGGTCTTTAAAAAAAAAGCCAATCTTCATCAGCAATGTCTTGCTGCTAGAGAAAATTATTAACTTTTGATTAATAAGGAGTTTTGATTAATGAAGGAACAGTCTTTCATGTTATACTGTACCTCATTTTTCAAATCAGCATTATTATTTACACACTGGCTCAGCTGCACTACAATTTTCTTTGCAAATTCATATTTTGACAAATTATATGGCAATTTTTTCACACTGCAATTATTTTGTGAAACAGAGTTTTACTACTGAATATTCATAGAGCTGTAAGAACACTGCTCACTCATGTACATAAATTACACATCTCCTCCACATTTTGCCTTTCCCCAAATTACTGTGCTTCCATGAGAAAGTAAAGAGAGCTTGTTCTGTACCCCATAGCCCCTGGCAGAAGGAAGGGTGCATGAAACAAGAAATACAAAGAGACATATGTGAAAGCACCTCTCAGGAGGCAAAGTGCGTACCTTTGTACCAGAAAAGAAGAGACAGCAGGACGCTTCCCATCTTGAACTGCATCTTTTCCTTCCTCTGTTGTGAATAGCTCCTCAGTGTTCTGCTTGGCTTGATGGGAAGGCATGAGATTAACTTAAGCGTTGCCTAAGCACCTTACTCTCCTCCATTCTCATGATTTTCTCAAGCACCATCAAGCCAACCACACAATTATTACCATCAAGCTCCATCCTAGAGGATGTGTCATCTGCAACAGCTTTTGTAAGGTAACAAGTACTGAGGTACTGACACTCTGAGCACGAGTCTGATTGTCAGTGGAGACATATGCCCAGGTAAACAAGGATATACCTACCTGGAAACCACATACACCCTCTACACAAATGCAGATGATTAATGTTTATAAAAGATACATAGTTTATATTGTCTTTTGTATGTAGCATGTATTAATTGTCTTGCACCCCAATTCTTTACCTCTACACTATCAATGCTTTTCCTAATAATACTTGTGTATAGAAATCTGCCGTGGTCTTATTGTTCTTCCAGTCACCTAATTGCTATGGGGCTGAAAATTGTAATTAGTAGATCAAACAAAAATAGCACTTTTTGGTTGTTTACTTGTCAGGTTGTAAAAATCTCAAACCAAAAATGTACACCTGCCTTTGCTAACAATTCTGCCTATAGTAGCCTCTCAACAAGCTTACATTCAAGAGAGTAATGAATTTGATTTTAAAATGACTGAAAGATTCAAGATAACAGACTCCTAGTGATTCCAGTGGATCTTGCACCCATTCCTCCAATCTCTGCTAATTATGTGCAATTAGCACTGAATTTTTAATGAAGGCTTTTGAAAGCAATTGCTTCAGAAGCAGCTAGCTTTGTTTCAAAAGATCACAGATTGTATGCACTGGGAATAGATTAAAGTGCTGCATAGATCACATAGGCTGCTATGGAGTTAAGCTAGTCCTGTCTCTAGTCCTCTGGTCTATATCCATTCAAAAAATGCTGCGCAAACAAGGATGCTGGCTTTTTGAAAACAGTCCCCTATGCAGGATTCAACTCACTTGTCTTTGGATACTCACAAATTTGGAATGCCCTGTAAATAGGTTGTCAGGCCCAGCATCACACTGCGGTGGCACCTCCAGCACCAATACACCCTGGCCTCACCAAGGCATGTGACATGGATGGAATGAGGCTCCTGCCAAGGGGCCTCACTACTTTGCTCAGCCTCGAGGAGTTTAACCTTCTCAATCCAACACTTTTCCCAATTTAACCTACCTACATGGAGAGGTGGGTTATCACAGGCAGGCCCCTGCACAGCCACAGCCATTCTGCTTCATGGACCTGGGCCAGCTCAACCCAAACACTGGGGGGAAAATCCATCAAGGGCAAGGGCAGCTCATCCCAGGCACCAGGAAGGAGATCATTTTCCTAAGGGCAGGGGTCTGCTCCTGATTCTGTGTCAGACACCTTATGTTCATATGCAGCACACCTCCTGAGACAGTGCGACCCACCAGAAGGTCCAGCCAGGGGGTAAAGAAACATAAGCCTCATTGAGGGTACCAGGGCACCTCTGGGCATCTGCTGCAGCATCTTACTCCAGGCTGTACACAGCATCCCGACAAGGGTCTCTTTCCTTCTTTTTGTTGTCCAGTCTAAAATGGTCTGCCACAGAGACAGAGACTTCCAGAGCAGATGAAGACACTCAGACACCTATTCACTCTCTGTAATGATGAGTAGTTGCTATCTAAATCCTATGGGTTTGAAAATCCCAGCTTAAAAATCCCTAAATACCTTCATCCACACATCTCTTGGAAAACCAGACCATGGCTTCAGCCTCTCACCTTATGGTCTCATAAGCAAGGTCACAGAGAAGCAGAGCTGCCCACACAGAGACAAATCACCTACCATGTTTTAAATAAGCAAGGTTGAATTCTCTCCCGTCACCCCAAGCAGCTTAAAAGCAGCTTGATTGATGGTCAGCCCCACCCTTCAAGTAGGTTTTGATTTTTTGTAAGAAGTGCACAATAGCTCAGGGAACGTGTTCATAAATAGCACAACTCTTATCAAAGAACATTTCATCCAAAGGGACGCTCTTAAGACCGGTGACTGCCTACTGATAAAATTGCCTCCACAAAGAAAGGCAACTTTTGTTTAAAAAGTGTCTGCAACATTCAAAAAATCAAGCTGGTTCACATGAAGATTAGAAGAGCCTTATAATTAAAAGTCTCTGTATGCAGTTTGGGCCCTTGTGCCTAATGGTGTTGATGGTCCTTCATTTTAATAACTATAAACAGCAAACCACACTGACACTGCAGACAGCATTGCTAAATGAATCATGTAGTTAATATTCCTAGAAAGAGTTAAAATATTTTCATGTACAGAAGACAGAAAGCCTTTAAAAGCTAGTACACAACACAGGACCAGAAAGGACTTCAGTTGCCCTTTATAAAACATAGAAATACAATTCTTAAAACGATAAAAAGTAGTCTGGCATTGATTATGGAACAAAATTGAGACTAGTACAAATGGTCCAAGTTATGATAATTTGGTGACATCCCCACTGCTGTATAAAACAGGGACAGGAACTACCTGGGCAGATTTGCTTTTTTGGCCTTAAGATATTTTGGTATAGCCCTCAGAAATCTCGGCATGTTTTCCTCCCCCAGATTGTGGGAGATAAATCAAAGATCACCCTTCACCACTGAGATGATTTTAATCTGACTGGTAGGGTGTGTTTGTGTGTGGCCTCGGGGGGGAAGCAGGAGGCAAAAGAACTTGTGCATGAGAGAGAAGTGCAACTCCACGTAGCGATTTCATGTTTCTCCCAAAGCCAGGGTGCCAGACAGCTCAATCAGAGAAGCAACCATAGATTCCTGTGTCTGCAAGTCGAACACACACCACACGCAGTGTCTCAGCAGGAATGTGTGACTGGCACACTTTTGTCTTAGCACAGTTAGGGAACATACAAAATACACATTTGTACAAGTATGTGTGAACCACAGACATGTCTCAGAAACAGGATACTGATGTGCAGAGACAGTAAGACTGCCAACACTTTTAGAGCTTGAGTCAAACTATCAGGAGCTGGATCCCCTCAAAATGGATGGAGCTACGCTGGTCTCCACACACTTAAGGTCTGGGTCCTAGAATAAAATATTCTTTCTACAAGTCTGAAGTGTGAGCTTAAGTTCTCTTCTGCAAGGGAGCCTTTTTCCTAAATGTAAGAAACCATGATGCAGATAGTTGCCCAGTGCTGGCCACCAGGATTAGGCCCACTCCCTGTACCACCCACTTTGGGGGTGCTGTGGCTGTCGAAGGCAGGGTAGGCACCATGCGATCACCATCCCTATTACAGCCAGTTTACTCAAGAGGTGGGATACATTGCTTTGGCTTCATCTGTGGGCTGCACACACACCACTAAGCAAAATAAGCAGAGGAAAGTCAGACCTGAGTACGTCTGCACTTTCAGGTTGCGGGGCCCTTAGTATCGTTATGCTGCTTAATGTCATGACCTTAGCGTGCTATGTCTCCCTATGTGATGCATGAGTGTTTTCTACCCAAAAGACCTTCTGCTTCCTGGCCCAGGTTTCCCTGCATTGGCCTGCAATCTCCAACTGCAGCTTGCCCATACCTCAGAGTGTTTCTTTAGTAACAGCAAGTGCTGACAAAGGTTAATAGTTTTCTTAATATGATGATGATTACGGAAAGTTTCTTAATAAGACTCTGATTAAGGTAAGTTAAGCCAATTTTTTTCTTTAAGATTGGTAAATCACACCCTCCCACTCTGATCCTGCAAAGATACTCAAGAGCTAACTCCAGGTCAGCGGAGCTCAGGGACTTTCCTCCTCCTGGAGGGATGTTTGAGCCCCAGCACTTGTTAGGGCTTCCACCCACAGACAGATGCTGGGCCAGTATCCATGCCCAGAGGTTACCCTTTTGTAGAGGCTTGCACGTGCAAAATGAGACAACATGTTATCATTTAAAAGTTAAAAACTGCTCCGAGACAAGATGAGATGGTTCTTTCTTTCCTAATTAACGAAACCGATACACACAGGACAGGGGAAAACAACGCTGGAGTTAATTGTCCTTGAGTTAATCCAGCTCTGAGCGGTGAAAAGCGCCCGCCTTTCCCCAGAGCTCAAACTCTCCTCCGAACACAGAGGAGAAAGGAGCTGTGCTCCAGAGTGTCCCGGTGAGCATCTCCTGGAGGATGCATGGGGCTGCAGACCCCACGGCTGCCTCTGTCCCCGCGTGGCAGGAGCTGCTCCCGCCGTGGCTGCCTCTGGTCGCTGTGGTCTCCTTGGTTACGCATTAAAGGACCGCAGGGAGACGGGGATCCCCCTCCGCGCTGGCGGGGAAAGGCTCCTTTCGCAGGCAGGCGTTCATCCATCCCCCGCCGAGGATGGAGCCTGCGGAAAGGATCCCGACGGACAGGGTTTCCCACTGAAGGGCGCCTTTCTGCTCCTCTCGAAAGGGGAGCAGAGCAGGCAGGGCCCGCGCTTTGTCCCCGTGCTCACGCCGTTGTCCGTCTGCAGCAGGAAACAGCTAAACCCGGTACTGGTCGCTCCGAAGGAAATTATGAAAACTCCCGGTGAGCCAAGAAACGAGAGGGAAGGAAAATGGAGGAGAAAAAAAAAAAAAAAAAGAAAAGAAAAAATCAGTTCGGCGCTGGTTCCACTGGGGCTCGAACCCAGGACCTTCTGCGTGTAAAGCAGACGTGATAACCACTACACTATGGAACCGCCACGCACAGCATTGCTCGCCGCACTGCCCCTATCGACGAGACACCGCCCGCGCCTCCCTCCGGCGAAGGCGCGCGCTTTCCTTTTAATCGCTGGTTGGTCAAAAAAAATTGCAGCACTCAAAAATCGCCCTAACGCCTTCCCTATCCCTCAGATAGGTACAGGGGGACAGCGAGGACGTTAAGCCACCTCCGCAACACTCCCCATCCCTGCAGAGCACCGAGGGCTCCAGGCGCCTCCCCCGCCCCGCCGCCGCCAGGGGGCGCTCCCTCCCGGCCCCGCCGCCCTCAGGGCGCGGCCCGGCCCCGCCGCGGGAGCCTTCGCGGCTCGGTGTGTGAGGGTGCCCATCCTGCCAGGTGTAACCTCCTGCCAGGTATCCATCCTGCCAGGTGTCCCTCCGGCCAAGCATCCTTCCCCCCCGGGCCTCTCCGCCACCCCTCACACCCCGCGGTAATCGCCTTCTTCCGCCTCTTTGGTTTCGCCCGGAGTGCCGCGCTGTTTGCGCCACCTCAGCTCTCGCAGTGCCCAACCTCGCCTCACATCCCTGAGGGAGCGCCCTGGTACGAATTAAGGCGCCTGTGCAATGTTTATGGGGCTGCGGATAAAAGTTACACACAGAAGGCGTTGTCTGGAATATAAACGATTGTGAGTGTTCAGGAACGTGCGACCTGTAAGCAAGACAGTGTATTGTTTGTGGCTAAATACCGTAGTTGCCTTGACTACTGAAATTAACAACGTTTTGCTGAAGGTTTATTTACGGTAACAAATTAGAAAATTTTGTCCCTTTGTCGTTAGAAGCAGTTTCATAAGGATAGGATGAAAATAGAAGTGAAGAAAATTATTTCCATAGACTTGCTGACCCCTTACCATGAATGTGATGACTGCACTTAGTAGCTGGTAGTTTCCAGTCTTTAAAGGGAATAAAAAATTTTAAAAAATCCTTTAACATGCTGATCATTAGTGTGTGAGTCAAGTCTGTGTGCCCTCCTGCCCTGGAGGGCCCGATTTAACCCGGAGGCAGTCTGGTTGGCCTGGGGCAGCAGGAATGTAGTTTGCATTGTCTGCACAGCTCATGGTTAACCAGACCAACAAAATGCAGACCCAGCTCTTGCTAGGCAATTCTTATGCCCGTTTCTTTTCCCTTATGTTTCTTTACTAAGATCTGTCAAAACCCGAGTGCTCTGGATAGCTATCATTTCTATAAGCTCTAAGAGAGATTGCAGCTAATGTGAGGGAGGTAAAGTTGTGCAAATTAGGTCATTAGTCACTGTGTCCCAGAATAATCTGCATTCATCTAGTTTGGAACTTTTTCCCTTTTTTAAAAAAATTGTTCTTTTTTACAGAGGGTATCCTGATGCTTTCATAGTGTTCTGGTCTTGTTTCTTGGCCTTCAGGAGCTTTGAGGTCCTACTGCTGCCTTACTGCTGCATTTCTGATTTCGTGTGCTTTTTGCCAAGGATGTTAATTTTGATGTCTTTTTTCCAATTTCTCACACAGTGGGGAGACATTTTCTGTTCACACAAATAAACCTACTCCTTCTAATGTGTGAGCACAGATTTCTGTCACCTCACTGACTGAGATGGAGTTTAAAATTTTTCAAGACATTTCTTTCTTCTTGTTTTTATTTCTTCTATTCTTTTTTCCCTTTCTGTTCATACTGGACATTCAAGTCTCTCCATCATGGATTCATCCCCTGGTTAGTACTTTAAAATACTTTGTTGGGTCACATAAAAATATTTCCTTGAGCTTGGTAGGGCAAGAAGAGGGAAACCATGGCCAGAGCTTAGAAGGAGCACATTCACTTCAACGATGATTATCTTCAGTCTTTTTGAAAAATACCAGTTACATCACTTTGTAGTGGGTGCTTCTGAGAATTGAGCCTGAAGCAGAATTTGAATTATAAATGTGGAATGCCAGCATGGAGGCTTGCTCATGAGGTTAATGTTTCCAAAGTATTTGGAAAACAGAATGTGTGCCATTACACCAAGAAGGGCTGCCTCTAAAGGGATGTCCCAATTTCTACACTAGCAAAACACTGATTTTTTTCTTGTCATACTAGGCTGGTCAGACATATATTTCCAGAATTTTCTGGCCTACTTTCACTTGCAGGTGTTGATGCTAAAACTCTTTTTGGCGTATTAAATGTGCATGTGATACATGACTGCTGAACAAAAAAGCAACAGTATGTGTGACCTTGCTGATGGGCCTGATACATTCTTTGCCTTTGTAGAAGGTGTTTGGTATGACCTATCTCCTTGGACTTGAACAGGAAAGGTTAATTTGGAAAGCACATTTGTTTCCTCAATTTGCATGTTATTGTGATCCCCGTAGGTAACTGGAGAGGGGGCTCAGTCCAGCAAGACTGACTCTTTATCAGGTTGCTTGGTCACATCAGATCAGTGAGACAGAGAACAAAGAACTTCCATGAGTACCAAAAGAAAACATGCAGTGGAGATTTTATGTCCTAAAGAACCTAACTGCTAAGGGTTTGATCCCTCTCGTATTGATCTTGGATGAAATGTTTCTGATGGATTTGTTGGCCACTGGAGCAAATCTTGTAGCCTCTCATTATGAAGAGATCTTGGTAAATGCCAATATAGATGAATTTATCAGGTACAGTAAATGTTTATAAATAATGTGTATCCGAAGAGTGCAGTGGAAAGAGGTTGTGATGTATTTTTTTTGCATGCATTTTGGCAGAACAGCATGATCATACATAAATGATTAGCTACTGTAACTCTGATTAGGCACAGTGCATCCTGCCAGGAAAACAAACATCAAAACTCTCCTGGGTCATGCAGAATTATTGTGCTTGGTATGCTTTCCATTTACTGTCTCATCTCAAAGGAGAGGAACAGCTTTAAAAGTGGAACCCTGTGTCTGGGGCTCCAGAATATTAAAGGACTGGCTCAGTCAATCATATACCTTTTGCTTTGCTGGTTTGGCATTTTAAATATCTTTTGCACCTTAATAAGGGTCTGTCTCAAAAGAGGATTTGATCACTGTCCTTCACAGTGGTGGTTAATGCCTTTAGAACTGGCACTAGACTGATGAGAAAAACTGCCTTAAAATACCATACCTTAAAATACAGTATTATTAGACCCTTGGGACAGGGGCAAGAGGGTGAAGATCTTTCTTTGTTTGCCTCTGTTCTCAGAAATCTTTTACTCCCTATCCAGTCCAAGTGGGACTGCACCTGGAGCAGCTTCAGAGCCTGGGGCACAGTGATCTCCACCTTGTGCCCATCCACATGGAGCTTTCTCCCACCACAGCATGCTTTCTAATTTATGGTCCTCTTTGAACCTGCTGGCTCCACCCTGACCCCACAGAAATGACTGCTGTGCTCTGTTCCATCAGTGCACAACAAGAAGCAATACATTCCTGGCTTTTGGAGGGGGATGGCAGGAAAGCCTGGAGGAAAGGTCGCCTGATGAGGATGAGTGGTGCTGAGGACTGGGTCTAAGACTGTACTGGTGATATTACAGTATCATCCTTTGGCTGGCACCTCCTAGTTTTGAGTGGTTTGGTGGGGATATGTGTTCAAAATCACAGTGTCCCCGTGCAATGGATGTGCTACCAGGTGGAGCAGATTCCCCAGGAGCTGTTGTGTTAGCAGTGAGCAGTAATAAATCATGCCAGGTGTGATAGATCTGCCCCTCCCTGGGCACCAGTGCAGTGATAGAGGGTCAGGGATCAGTGCAGTGAGGAGCTGGGTCAGAGTTTCAGGCCTAGCTGCCAGGGGCCAGGGTTTGATGTCACAGCACAAAGTGCCAGGTCTTCCTGACCATAGGGGAAAGAAAGGCTTCAGCGTTCTCATCTTGTCCAATGCCTTTCCAGTAATCACACAAGGAGTGGACAAGCCAAAATACGAACTGAGTCCACAGAGTTCCAGTCACACATTTATGCTGAGAACATGTGCATGCACATGAAGAAATTAAGTGTACAGGCATTAGTGCATTGCTTCTGAACACCAGATTTGAGTGCTTCATACTTGTCCTGTTATCTGGATTCTGCACTTGAGATGGGGAAACCCCAGCTGGGGAATGAGATGCTGGAAAGCAGTGCTGTGGAAAGGGACCTGGGGGATCTGGCTGACTGCAAGTTGAATATGAGTCAGCAATGCCCTCACAGCCAGGAGGGCCAACCATGTCCTGGGGGCATCAGGCAAAGCATCCACAGTGAGTTGAGGGAGGGGATTGTCCCACTCTGCGCTGCACTGTGGTGGCCTCACCTGGAATATTGTGTGCAGTTTTGGGCACCACAATATAAGAAAGACATAAAGCTATTGATGAGTGTCCAAAGGAAGGCAGTAAAGATGGTGAGAGGCCCTGAGGGGAAGCTGTATGAGGAGCAGCTGAGGGCACTTGTTCTGTTCATCCTGGAGAAGAGGAGACTAGGGGAGACCTCAATGCAGTTACAACTTCCTTTTGAGGGGAAGGCAGGGGCAGGCACTGATCTCTGTGCTGACCAGGGACAGAACCCGAGGGAATGGCCTGAAGTTGTCTGAGGGGAGGTTTGGGTTGGATATTAGAAGAAGATTCTTCACCCAGAGGGTGGTTGGGCACTGGAACAGGCTCCCTAGGGTAGTGGTTACAGCACCAAGCCTGAAAGAGTTCAAGAAGCATTTGGAAAACACTCTCAGGCACATAGTGTGACTCTTGAGAGTGGTCCTGTGCAGAGCCAGGGGTTGGACTCAGTCCTTGTGGGTCACTTCCAACTCAGCGTGTTCTGTGATTCTGTATGACTGTGTTTTGGAGAACACCTATGTCACTAGCATGCAGATAAAATACCTTGTGGTAAATGCAGTATTTCTGTCCTTAAGGACTTTCCTAAGCATGCCAGTCACATCAGATAACCTGGACAGCCTTATGTATTTTTCCAGTGTGCTAGATCTGCTAAAATGCAAATCATTGCCTCAACACAGCAGAAAGGCCAAAAGGGATCATGTGACTTCAGATGTGAAGCAGACAACTTCAGCCCATCCCTTTCCCTGCCTGAGGTTCAGAAGGCATGGTGGCAAAACAGCTGTTCTACAGCACAGCTGGAAGGCTGCAGCCATGAGCTTTCACACCAGGTTGGACGATGAAAACAGCATTTTTCCCTGACTGTTTCTGAAGAGCAGCATTCAAGAAATTTCCTCTTGGGAAGCTGTATAAATAAGTGGAGAGCGAGTGCATTGCAGCTCCTGAGCTCCAGAGCCCCAGAGAGAATTGGGGCACCTGTCCTGCAGAGCTGCACCCCTCAGGGGTTGCTTTCTCTGAAAAAAAGAATCTTCTAAAGGTACTCTTGTAGAAAAAAAACACCTCGGTATTGCTGAAGCAGGAAGGACTAAAGGTAATATGTTTGGATGGGGTATATATATTTAACTCACTTTTAAATTGCAAATTTACAATGACAGCTGAATGTGGCACTATTTATGATTTTACCCTGGAAAAATCAGTGTGCTTCAAACAGTAAGATTTGACCTGGACTGAATCAGTTATTTGGAACTTCTGAGTATAGATGAGATCAAATAGCTTTGAGATATATACAGACTACTGTATTCCATGTACTCTTTGTTTTAGGAAGAATGATTTTTATGATGGTGTTTTTTAACCTTGTTCTGATGCTTAACTTAAACTTTATTAAAACCATACTGAAGCATGAATTTAATTTTTAAAGTGGCTCATATTTCAGCACATATTTATTCTGAAGTTTTGCTTCTTCAGGATGTCATTAAGACCCTGCTCATTAACTGCAGGACAATGTGTGATCCAGCTTTTTTGCTTAAAGTGTGTTAACTTCTATGGTCCAGTTGGGACCAATTTACTAGAACCAACTTTGCTTCAGGATTTTCAGTTTTCTCCTTGTGTCCTAAGGGAATCCTCCCCTAGAGGCATTTAATGTTTCTGGAAAGTGATATGATGGCTTTGCTTATTGTTCAAGGTGATCTGCACCCCATTTGTACATTTGTATTTTCTACTCCATTGTTTTTTAAAAAAAACCTTCTGCCCAAAGTCTTGCTGCACAAAAAATTGAAGCTGCTTTCTTTGTTTATTTTCTGCAGAAAAAAAGGTGAAAATATTCTGTGTAAATGTATCCTTTTTTGATAACATGAACTAGCATACTCCCATAATTTTTCTACAGATTCTGTTTGGATTTGCATGCAGTTCTGGAACTCAACAATTGCTTGAACAATTTCTGCATGTTCACACCTTTGCTGCTCTTGCTTTTATTCCTCTTTGCAGTTCATTTTTTTGGCTCAGGAATTTGAGTCCACCTTAAAAAAACTGATCTGTCTCCATCCTATTTTCTTTCAGGCTTTGCTGACTCTCTAGTATGTTACTACATCCATTCCCTATTGATTCCTGGCCCCAACACTGAGGTTTATTAACTTGGCCACTTGATAGAAATTATTCCATCAGTTCTATATTGAGATTAGCCTTCCTTCTCTGAGCAGGCTGAAGAAATTACCTGTTAACAAAAAGGCTTTCTCATTTCTTTCTTTCACACACAAACATACACACACACACACACATATATATATATATAAATAATTATTGAAAGTCACTGTTAGTTTGTCCCATGGACGTAAAACAATGGAGACCTAAACACATACTGATTTGCCTATGTTTGATGTTCTCATATCAGCCCTTTGGCAGACTAAATCAGTGTTGGTGTCAAAATTACAGCTCTTGTGCCATAGCCAGATTCTGTTTCACTGTTAGTTTACAGTGGCAGCTTCATCCCACTTTCTACAGGGTGGGTCTTTTAGCTTATGAAATCTTTAAGTCATCTCTAGATTCCCATCCTTGACAATTCTAACAAGACAATTTAGAAGAGTTGCCCTTATGCAGGTCCTGACCTGGATGCTGTGATTTAATGTCTGCATTCATTTCCTCAGCAATGCAGAGAAGCAAATCCATCACAAAACCATGTTATAGGATCTCTCAGTTCTCTGCAGTCCTCATCTCCAAAGGAAAACTATTCTAAAGGAAATCTGCGGGTCATGGTAAACTAGAAACTGGATAGCAAGGTGGCATCAAAGGAAAGCCTCTGTCACTGGAAACATCTACCCACCCATCCATCTGATCTTTATGCATGAAACTCTCCCTGTTTCAGCACCTCTCCAACTACGTGTACCATCTAAGACATGTTATGGGAGGAGATCATAGCTACCTGTTCACGACTATGGTTGAGAAAGGGGTGAGTAGTGAAAGGAGGCATATTGTTTGAGATAGCTGTTGGTAAAACTTGTAGGGGAAATAGCATAATTATGAAAACCCCATCCCAAACAAAATAGAAGGAGAAGCCTTTCATTTTTGTTTTTCAAAAGGTAAGAGACAAATGGAAATAAACAGGAATAAGTACTTAACGACTAGTGGCTCTTATTCATTTGGCTCCCATATCCTCAGTCTTGACCTAGCTTACACTTGTCTGCCATAGCATGTCTAATTTAAAAGACAAGGTGTGCTTGAAAGAATTTCTCTCTGCCCAAGGACGGGCCGTCTGGTTTCATTAAAACTCAGCTATAAATCTTTGCAAGATTTCCATCATTCTTTAGGCAGCCTGGTCTTTATGTGACTGACAAACTGGAGGCATGATTGATTTTGGGCAGCACCTATTATATCTGGATCAAATTATGCTGGTTCATTATGTCTGTAAATCAGGCTCTCAACAACTTAGATTCTGAATGCCAAATTTCTGAGCACACCTTCAGTGGCTCCTATACAAAGAAGAGCAGCATGTGCCACTCTGGCTTAGCTTTGTGCATGTCTATTGGCATGATTGCAAAGACACTTTATTTTGCTTCAGTGGACGGGCTGTGTATTCAGTGCCTGTCCATCACAAAATTGCCTTTTTGCTGAACTGAGAAATGTAGCAACTTGTTGACGTTATATCCAAAAGTGGGACAGGTCACTGGCTTGTAGAAATTGAATTGCTACCTGCTTTTTAGTCAACATGACAGACTCTCTCTTAAAGGTAAATTGGTGGTATAGTATTCAAAATGCTAACACAGCATTTTGTCACAAATTCTCATCCAGCTACCTTGTACCTCTTTCAATACCTTGGTAAAATCCCAGCTTTCCTTATCATCAGCCAGCATTTGGGGAGAATTTTGTAATGGCAAGTGATCCTTCACCAGGCACTGTTACACTGCATAGTAAGTAGCTCACAGAAATGACTCTCATGGCCGGGAGTCTGGACATGCGGGTTGGCAGCCAGGATGTCTCTGTAGCCAGCTGAGAAGCCATCAGGAAAAGGTAGTCGAATGTTTGCAGTGTGCATTTTAGGATGCAGATATTTGGGGCTGAAGGTGATGACCACTTCCCTGGACTAGTTCTTTGATGGCCAGATTTGGCCTTTTCAAGAGGTTTGATGATAGGATATATTTGTTCACATTTTCCTTCAAGCTCAGAGTGTGTGTGTTTCAGTGTTCATTTACCGCTATCACAAAAAAATTTCTGTTCCTTTGTCTCAGTCTTTTTATTTCTTTGATCAAAGAGGTGTTAGAAGTCCCTGAGTTTAGTGGTATGGGGAGGAAAGAGCGGGAATAGCTGGGAGAAAAGCTTAATTAATTGAAAGCAGGGTACGAAGGTGATTCAGATCCCCATTCCTTGAGTCAGCCCAGTTTGCTGTGGTTTGGATGGAGCCCTGAGAGGAATGATAGTTCTGTTTAGGGCTCCCATGACCCATTTGCTGGGCACGTGGTGATCTGCCCTTTAATCAAGACAGTCTTGTTGCAGTAGGACTTAGATTGTAAGTTCTATTTTGCTCCTACTCCTTCAGATCACAATTGAAGTCATGGCTGGCTTGTTTGATGGACTAATGAAGACTTGAGATTCTCCTAAGGGGACGAGTGAGGAGTTAGTGTTCAGGACAGCAACAGTTGTTTGGGGAGAAAACAAATTTGAGCTATTAGCAAAATCAGTGCTGTATTTGATACTGTCAAAGCCATTGATTAGCTCAAAACTAACGTAACAGCACTTTTTCATATTTCATGATAGCTCCTTCAGAGGGAAGTAACAGAGTCCATTGTGGGGAAAAAAGCTTTGAATACTTCTTTCCTGAAATAATTACTGACTAATAAGGTGTTGGACCCAGCTCAAGTGTGGAATATGCTGAAAAATAGTTCCAGACCTGTAAAGAGTTGTGTGATATTAAAGTGAAATGACATGACATGACATGAGGCTATCATACATAACAGTGAATGGAGAAAATTTCACATATAGTCCCACAACTATAAATGTTTCCTAATTATTGAAATTGAAAATCAACTAGTTAGACATTTTTGTTTTTTTCTATTGTATCTTATTTCTGTTAGTAAAGCCAAAGGAAAATAGTAGCTAAGCATTCATTTTATGCTGATGAATTTCTTCTTTGTTTTAAAACTCAAAAAAAAAGAAAAGAAAAATCAATGAAACAAAACAACAAATGAAATAATTTAGATGTCAGACATGTATCCTTGGAGACAAGCAGAGAGAGGGGTCAGTGTGATCATATAAGGAATCTTTAGCTAAAGCAAAGTTCAGCATCACAAAGCATTAGTGACTTTCCCTTTTGTATCTCAGAGGAATTGTATCATTTGAACTTCTTGATTAGGGAGTGTATTGCATTAGTGAATGATATTATTTAGTGAAGAGCTGAGCAAGTGCCAGGAGAGAAACCCAAAAGACTTCACTTCAAAATGTACTTTGTTCATTTATTTAATGAAAAAATCTTTTCTTTAGATTGTTTCAGTAGAAAAGCAACAGAAAATGGAATGTTTTATTTAAGTGAAATCTGATAATGAAATGATTTTCTATGGCACTGTCTCTCCTGGTAAATTTAGTGGTGGTGACACTGAGTGATGATGTGATAAATGGGGTGGTAGGGCACCTTATAAAATCAATAGAGTGTTAGGAGGGCTGAGAGTTGGGATTTTTATTAGCGGTAGTATCAGATGTAATTTAAAATCTTTAAAATTTTGCATTCCAGTTTTCAAATCACAATAATGAGGAGTAACATGACTCTGTAGTCCTTTGTCCCTAGTTGTAAGGCTTTAAATAGCTATTCTTCTGATTAAGAAATCACTGGTGCACTTTCAGCTAGTATTGACCTTAAGCGAACGTGTAAGAAATAAAATGTATTAATTACTGAGTAAATTCTTTTGAAAGTAAGCTGATAGTAATCAGATGTGGAAAAGAAACCTAGTATGATTCATCAGGTCCAGTTTGTGTAGGATATGCTGTACAGTAATATGTTATGTGCTGTAGGTATTTCAGATTCTGTGTTGTCAAACACTTTTTTTTTCTCCCTGTCTCTCCCTCCCAATCTCTTCCCTGGCAGGAGTGCTAGGAAGAACTAGGGAGCCCAGAGGAATATAGTCCTTATCACTGAGGGATCAACACAGGAGATGTGTATAATGCTAACATTTGAGAGAAACATGCTTCATGTCAACAGCAATTAAAACAGAGAGGCAGCATCATTGGAACCATGGGGTGCAACAGATCTGTACCTGACAGAAGGTCAGAGAGAGGTGAGTGTTGCCTTTGTCTTCAGAGCAAGAGGTTGTTCTCTCTGTAACGCTAGAAGAGGATTGCAAGGTTACATTTCCACACAGTCCTGTTGTCAAACTACTCATTCAGAAAAAATTATTTTCTAATTATTTTCTTTTTAAAAGAGTGCATAGATTTTAGATGCTGGCTGAGGTAAAAAGGCAACTTTAGACCACCTCTAACATCGATAGATTGGGTTGTAAAAGATCCACAGCATCTGGGACAGAAGCTGAATTTCAGATGTGTCTGTGCTCGCTCTGTCACTGGGAAAGCTTAGGCTTTTCACACTACAGGATTCCTGGGCAAACTGCCCCAATTTCCCTGCTATTTGGTGACCCCAATTATGAAACAAGTGTGATAAAGCAGAGCTATTACAATGACTATCAGTATCAGTTTTCTGGCCTACCAAGTGCCTGGCCTGCCATTCTCCCAGACAGTTAGTGAGGCTGTCAGTTGCCAGTCTCCACAGTACCAGGTTAAACATTCAGCTGAACTATGCATCATTCCCCTGCTTTTAATCATACCACACCCTGGTATGAGCACACCAGGTTTTGCACAGGCAGGGTGACTCAAACCTTTGATCAGACCTTTTATGTTTTCTTTCAAAATTTGTCATTAAAGCACAATTTTCAGGTCTGCAGAGAACCATGTGGCACTGGATAGTTTCCTTGGATATTATTATGCTGAACAGCCATGGTTGAAAAGGAAGGCTGTTTTTGGCTACCAAAACACAAATTCCACTAAACTGGTGACTACAAAGCAGGAGCTCTTTGGCTGGCTACAGGGATCCAAGGTGACTGGTTTAAGAGTAACCCTCAGCTTTGTGGATGCTGCTTGGCAGTCAAAACAGCATCAGTGCTGTCCCACAACAGAGAAGGCAGAATGGAAACATCTGGAGTCTCAGACTTACCTGTAACTGGGAGGCAGCCCTTCCTCTTTGGATTTGCATGCTACACATACATATGTGCCTTGCAAAGCCTTGAGGATGAGCTACAAATATTTCTGAGCATGTATAACCTTGGAGTGGGCATGAGAAGCTGTACTCTTTCTCAGTCTACAACCATCAACACACATTGATAGAGCTGCCTTCATTAGCCCAATGCTGGCTTATGATTTTGTGTGCTTGTTGGGCAGTGTTTTGTGTTCAGCAGTTGCTGGATGATTTTCTTTCTGTACTTCAGTAGTAGTTGAGTGATCCTGAACCATCATTCAATCTGCAGCCTGAGGCTGTACAACCCTCTAATGTATTAATAACATGGATTTAACAGGTACTTGCTGGTGTAGAGACCTTCTGCAACTGACAACAATTTCTTGTACATGTGCAGTTTAGCCTAGTGTGAAAATCATGTTCCGATTCAGTCCTGAGAATAACAGCACTGTAATAAGTACAATTAAAAAAAAATTAAAAAAATGTAAAAGACAGGAAATATTCTGTTATATTTGCAACATTAACCACAGTGATTGATATGACTTAAGTGATACTAGTGGAACTGTGCCATGTTAAGTGCTCAGGATCATTAACCAACCCAGGGGGATCCTAATGGGAAGTTTAATGGCTCTGATGCTGAATATCAGTTTCTGTGCTGGTGGCTGTGCTTTGCCTCTTAGATATTCTTCTAAACAGAAATGTTGGCGACAGCCTTGCTGTGGTGTGTCAGACTTTCAGGTCTGTAATGGTGGGGGATTCCAGAAAGGACAGAAAATAAAAGACATCTCAGTTTCTGTAGGGTATGCAAAATGCTCTTAGCCATATAAGGATCACATTTCCTTCAGGCAGGAGGATTTTTCTAGAATGGGTGCCATATCTATAGGATGGGAGTCTTTACTGATTTTGGTCTTGTCTGGACTAGAAAACTTTACCACTTTAACTATATTGTATTATTCATGGTAAAATAAGCAAACAGTGTGTTGTTATGGCATCTGTAAGCATTTTTATAAAAAGGCTTCCTTAATGTTATACATTAATTAATGGAATCACTTTTCCACTGAGGTTTTTCCTTTACCTGCATAACTATTAGTTTAAGGGAAAAAAAAATCATTCTCGCTCAAGGGTCCCACTCATCCTAGTCCCAAAATTCCTGGCATTTGTGATTAGTTAAAATTATTAATTAGTGTAAACTGTTATCCCTCTTGTACAGAACTTTGCTGTTTTGCAGGGAGAAAAAAATGTTAGAATGAGTTGTCATTTGTTACTTCCTGTTTTGGTTTGGTTTTCAGTATTGACTGTTCTTTTTGGCAACTATAATAAAATAGAAGCCTACTCATGTTAAGGCATTAGGGTTGGAATTAATTTTCTCTTTTTATCTTTTTCATGAGTTTGCAGTGCTGTGCAGTGGTGATTGTGTCAAAGTCTTGGTTTTGCTTCTGGGCTTCTCCTGATCACCTGTTCATCTGCTCAGAAATGAGCAGTTCCTGGGAGTGTCAGGAGCAATCATCAGTATATTTCTTTGGTCCTTGTACCTTCGATAGAGCTGACCTGCAACTGCTTTGACTTGTTCTCCCAAGATCAGAAGCATAAACACTTTTTCCTGTGTCCTATGCTGAGCTATTCAGGGTTGAGCTCCTTAGGAAACCCCTTGAAGTGAGATGTTAGCTGCAGGGCTGGAGACAAAGGCTTTATATTTCTGGTCCTGTCTGCTTATTTACTAGTATCCTGTTGAGAGTATAGAGGAAAAAGAAACCCAGTAAAAGAGGTACAGAACCAGTCAAGCAAGAATTATGTTCAACTTTTAGTGACTAAATGTGACCTCTCTTGAGAGCAGCCTCTCCTACCGCACTATATACTTTCATCGGCAGGCAACAACATTGTAGTAGAGATGGGGTTGCACTGGGACAGGTATAGGATTCAACATCTCTTTGCTCTGACTGCCTCTTGTTGTTACACAGTGATGCATGTAGTGCCTCTTGACTGCCCCTGTTAATGCTCTGTAGGGCTAAGCATGTTAATATGGAGTTCCCTTTTGACCACAGTTTAGAAAATTACTAGATTTGAATTTGCCATTATTTCAGCTGCTTGATCTTCAAAGCAGTAGCTGCATTTTGTTACAATTTTATATAGTAAATGGTGTCCTCCTCTGGATGATAAACCCATACCTTCATATGCCCTCAGTATCTGAAATGTGCATTTATTCCTCAAGCTAATCTTAAGAAAACAGTTAACAAGTGACCAAGGAATGCTTTTCTCAAAGTTAGTTATTTTTTTGGATAAGCACCTATATGCAGAAGTTTCTGCTGAGCTTATCTATTCCTCTTCTCCCAAGCTCATGATTATTTCAGGCTGAGCACACCCCATCTAGCCTTCTGCTTCACTCCTCCCGCCAGGTTTATTGGAGCTGCAGTGATCACCTGTAATGACCATGGCATGCCTGCCTGCCTTTCCTCCTGCCACGCACATCTCATGCTCTGGCTCCTTACAGCTGCTGCCCTTTGGGTGCCAGAAGTAACAAGGGGCATTGTCAGCATGGTGGGAAGGGATCCAGCGGGCATTACCTCCTGGAGCTCCTGTCCTCCTCCCCAGCTCTTGCTGGTGGCCACAAACTGCTTGACATAGCTCACCCCACTGTAGAGTGCCTAACCCAGGACCTCTTTGTGTCACCAGATGTTGTTCTGCTTAATAAACTTTTATCTGAGCAGCTGAAGGAATGTGATCTCTTTGTGGCGTGAATAGGGACTGTATGCAGCAGGCTTTTTCCTCCATGCTGCAGTCTTGGTGATTGCCCTTCAGTGAAGTTTCCAGCAGTATTCTAGACTGAGACAATGGTAGACATAACTTCTTAAAGTGCTGAGTCGAATGTGTATTTAGCAACTAGTCAAAAATGGTCTTCTGACACGTTCCATTGAATTCTTGGGGGAAGTGTTCCTTTGTTCAACAAGCTAGCCAAAGGTATAACCTGCATGCCTTTGGTCTGGTCTGCTTAAACAGCATATTATGCCCTTCGATATAATTTGTTAACATTTGATCCTAGGGCTTGAATTTTGATGGCTTGCTGATGCAGCTGTGCAGGAAAAAACTTTCTGGTAGAAGAGGCTGTTGCAAATGCTGTCATTGCATGGTTCATGCTGCAACTTGCCAAATCTGAAGCTTTTTACCACAGCTTGATAGTGAAATACATTCTGTTGGTAGGCTAAACTGCTCTTCTTCCTTTCCTCACCTTCCCAAAATGCACATACTGCCCAACAGCTGAACATGACTGACTTATTACATGGTTGCTGTCTTCAGGACGACGAGTTGGGGAAGCTTAGTAACAATATAGGCCTGAGCAAGTCAACCAGTTTGTGAACTGTGTCTGAAGACAGAAACAGTAAAGGCAATGGTGTATTATCAGCAAAGTTTTTCAGTCTCACTTTTACAGGCTTCATCTTATTGCTTGTTGATTGTGCACAATGGACTGAATTAGTCATCTGTCTGCAAAATTCTGCAGAGGCAGCATGGGTGTTTTCATTGTAGATGGCACTGTCTCCATGTATACTGCACTGCCTTCTGTTTTGACAGTCATTCGAGCTGCCATCCTCATCCAGAACTGGTACCGCTTTACAATGGCCCGGATAGAGATGAGGCGCCGCTGTTCCCTGAACATCTTCCGGTCAATCGAATATGCTGATGAACAAGATCAACTACAGGTTTGTAATCTTCTGTACTTCCTGTACAAGCAGTTATGCTATCCCCAAAGCACTGAGGGTGCACAAACAGAATGGGGGTGTGGGTATGTCTTCCTACAAAGCTGGATCCTGATTAATAAAACCACTTCCCTGCCTCACATGGGAACCAAGTCGTGTATACACATACATACAGGTGTATATGTGTATAACTATGGGTTGTGCTCATACAACCATATCTAGGTTAGAGATTCCTGTAGGGCAGCTTTGTTAGCTTGGATTGCAGGTCACCCCACTGTGAGTGATCTTAACTGCATCTGTGAGGCAATATATGCGCAACAGTGTCTCAGCACGTGAGCCCAGGCTTTCTTTGGGGTCAACAGGAACTTAGGAATATCTAGGCCTTTGTGTTCATCCTAGGATCTGTGTCTAAAGTCAGTTCACTGCATTGTAGCAGTTGCTTTCTATTGGGTATGAAGGACGTCTAAGCAAATAGTCTGGGTGATGGGCAAGTTGAATTACACCCCAAAATATCAGCAGCGCTGATACAGCCCTAGAGTGTTTTATGTATTCATATAGTGTCAATTTGTGAATTCATAGCAATGAAGGAAAGAGTGAGAGCTATTTTTGTAGTAGGACACAAATTGTGTTATTATTGCAGGCTGATGCCATGGGAACATACTCTAGTGTCTTAGATCTCCCTAAAAGTTATTTTAAAAGTTATATATTGCTAGTAACTGAGTAAGGAAGGAGAATGTTAATGCATGTGTAGATCTCCTAAACTGATCAGTGTGTTCTTTTCTTTTTATTCCTCAGTTATCCATGTTTTTTACATTCATGCTGGATCACTGTACTAATCCTGATTCAGGTAAGGATAAACATAAGAGTAATGTGGAGATTCTTTTTGAAAAACCTGGTATGAGGAAAGTTAATTTTGAATGTGATGTTTACAGCCTATGGCTCATGATGGGGTTGAGGTTTGACTTACCAAATACTGTAATGTGAATTTGATCCTGTCAGTGTTGACACTGCTCAGTATCTACTCAGTGAATCAGCATGGAAGTCAGAACAGATACCTTTTGTCCTCTCAAGAATACTCAGAGTTATTTCTTATATGTTACTGCGCTTCACCTGTTACCATGGTAGTCCTATGCACTCCAATTTTCACAACTTTCTATGCATGTTTTCTTAAACTATGAGATGTGATTATTCAGAAACACTGTCTTCAGTTGGTTTAAGCAGATGTAATCAAAGAGATTACCCTTAAAGAGGCTGTCCTTTGTTTGGTTGGTTGGTTGGTTTTGTTGGTGTATCAGAAGTTCTGGACCACTTTTAATTTAATTAGTTCTAGATTTCACTGAAAAACATGTATCAGTATGTGAGTGATCAAAAATGAAATAAATTTAAACTGCTGCAGATACACTTTTAGAAACCATTAAACTTCAGTTATTCAAAGAATAACCTTTAATTTTTGAAGTATTTTGGGATTCTTAGATACAACTTACTTTTGAGGTCAAGCTCAACAGAAGGACTGAAAGTAATTTCTAAATCCAGAAAAAAAACATGACTTCCCCAAATTAATTAAGAATAGATTTAATCCCAGAGGAGTTAAAACTGAGCGTGTCCCCTTCTTATTGCATTACAAGAGAATGCCCTTTCTCTTTCACCTGGTCCAGCCATGGGTTACTCCAATTTGAATTTGCACAAGATACTTTGATAGCAGGATAAAACCACCATCAAAACCATAAGTGGTTTGGTGTTCTAATGACAACTAGTAGAAATTGCTATTTTTCTCTGTTAAATACTTCAGAGTGCCTAATGCTCTCTGTGCTCTACAGAAAAATAAATTACTTTGAGCCTTACTCCAAAGTCAAGGCAGATGACACAATAGTCCTTCCTTTGATTTTTTTTCCCATTACTGCTGTATTCTGGGGAAAAAAAAAATCTGCTTAGGTCATTTAACTTCCTGGGAAGGAATTGGGAAACTTAAAGGAAATCAGACATTGCTCACTTCAATCTATTTCTTCATGCTGATAGTGCACTTCTGTTCAGCCTTTCTACCTGAGTGTGAAAGAAAATAGTAGTGCTAGGTCAGAGATTTGGAGAAATAGTGTTAATCTCTGTTTTCATTATAATATTAAAATGGAATTTTACAGCTGCTTGTTGTAGGTATGCTTTATCCACCTTTATTAGCTGTGTCTACTGACAGGAGGAACAAAGGTGAGGTGCCTCAGGTGACGTGCTCGGGCGCAGGACATGACTGGTGGAGAGCACAGTGCTACATGCATAAGTTGTTCCTGGGCAGGTGCAGATCCAAGAGAGGGACATGGAGGGTACTGTGGTCACTGTGACCCCATGGTCACCACTGCACAGGTGACCTGTTTCTCAATAATGTATATACTGGGAATTGCAGTTGTGGTTAAGGCTGAAACACATGATAAAGTGTAGGATTTATGGTAAAGCATCTCTCTGTCTTGCATGCTTAAAAATGTCATCTGTTAGCACTTAAATTGTTGAATCTTGATAACTGCTCCAAAAGCTTTATTTTTGTCTTGGTTTGTTATTTGCCCCCTTTCTAATAGCCTGTGTTACAGATCCCAAAATGAAACAGAAAAAATCTGTAAAGTGCATGTTTAATAGAGACATGGCCAAGGCTGCCTATGGAAAGTACTTAGGTTTTTTTCTTTTTTTTTTTCTTTTGAGAAATTGCATATCAAATGTGTTTTGTGTGGGTTGTGGTCATGTTTCCAGCTACTGACTGTGTGCATTCTTTACTTCAAGCTCTTGATTGCTTGCCTCTGGAAGTGACCTTTGCAGCATCCAAGCTAGCCCCACTGATGTAAGCAAAATCAGTGCTGAATAGATTGATTCTTAATGAACTGCTTCCACTTCTGCTGAATCATCCTCTTAAGATGTGAACCACAGTGAACATAAACATAACAAGCACTGAGGCTTCAAATTGACATTCCTGTTCCCAAGCATTTTCTAAAACCCACAATTCTCTGGGGTTTTTTTGGTGGTTGTTTTTTTTTTAAGTCAGTGTGTGCTCATTTAAATTAGAGTGATAGCATGTGGTTCAAAAGTCCTCTCCAAGAAGACAGCATATGTTATTCTTACCAGGGAATAGGTTGCTTGTTCTTCTCAGTATGTGATGAGAAAGCTACCTGAAAATTTTGTGATCTGTGATTTTCCTTACATTATAAACCATTCAGTCCCCAGTATTCATCTTGTCACTTTCCTCTTTTAAATCTTTTTTTCAGATTATGATTTTCAAAGAGAGAAAGCAGCCACCATCTCATTAACACAGTAGTGCTTTTGATGTGATTGTTTATCTGTTATACCCTAAAGCTTTTTTCATCCTCTTATTCTCCTTAAGATGTCAGTACAGTTTGTGATTGGGATATTACATAGCTGAGTGTCTTGTTCTGCTTCTTATTAAAGGCTATTTTGCAAGAGTTTGTGGGAAGAATGAAAACCTTTTCTACCTTACACTTTTCTCCCTCCTTTCCCCAAAAATATCTTTATACCTATTCAGCCTTTCAGTGGAAAGTTTTCTAGTCAGAGAAAGCTGAAACCTGTCTTTACAGCAAAAGGTGACCCATTTACTCACTCTTCTGTGGGCACATTGGGGGTGAAAAGGCTGCAAACACGTCCTGAAAAAAATAGTGGGACTGGGAATCTAAGGTACCACTGGCAGTACCTCTCAAGGTCACCAGGGCAGGAACCACATCTCCTGGAGCCTTTCTTCAAAGGGGAACAAAACCAAAGGTGTGGTTTTCTGCAGTTTCACTCCCTGTGATGCCTCCCTTACAGCTTTAACACCCTTCCAAGACTTTGCATAGGGTGATTATTGCAGTGGGGGATGTTATAGCTGCTTGAAGCTTATAGCGCTAGGAATGGAGTGAAGGAATAAATATTTGGAGCACTACAGAAACCTTCATCCTCTTTGTAGTCTCAAGGACCATTTAGCTTTGGCCTGATAGCTGTGGATCTGTTTCTGTCATATGCAAAAGCACTTCTCAGGAGTCAGAGGTGCTCTCAGGTACTTCACTGGTTAATCTGAAGGCACACAGATGGTGGCAGAACAGAGGACTGATTTCAGAGCTGCAGAAGGAGCTGATTCCCTCTCTTACCCCACTAGTGAGTACATCTTTCCCAGTGGTGACTCTGACTTCCCTTGAACAACTTCCCTGGTGCGGTGTTCTTGTCAGCAGAACAGGTCCTTGGGCTTTCTATGGTCAAACTGACTCCACTTAGCTCTGGGCTTTCATGTTTAACATGGGCTATGGCTGCAGGATAGTTGTATGGGGTCTGTAAATAATAAAGGCTCAACTCACTGAGCTTGGTCTAGACCTCTGGCATGTACAGAGTACAAAGTAGGTCATTACCTGTGCTCCCTGTAGTCAGTGGAGAGATGCAGATGCTGGCAGAGAGTGTTGCATTCTGTCTTGACAGACACGTGTGCCTGAACTAGACATGCCAGGAGTTTTCGTCCTTGTGTTTCAGTATAAATGGAAAGAATTTGGAGAGCTTTGACTAGAACACTAAAATGAGATGAGATGAGTGCTGCCTGAAGTTGTGGCAGGGAGGGGTTTAGGTTTGATATACGAAGAAGGTCTTCACCCAGAGGGTGGTTGGGCACTGGAACAGGCTCTCCAGGGAACTGGTCACAGCACCAAGCCTGACAGAGTTCAAGAAGCATTTGGACAATGCTCTCAGGCACATAGTGTGGCTCTTGGGAATGGTCCTGTGCAGAGCTCAGAGTTGGACTTGATGATCCTTGTGAGTCTGTTCCAACTCAGCACATTGTGTAATTCTCTGAATCCTTCAGAATTAGTCCTGCACAGAGCATGTGATGAGCTGGGGTACTTGTTGGCCAGTGTGCTAATCCCCGAGCTGCATTCGGTCATTCCTTTCTGACTGCTCTGAGATGAGACAGTCATCTTGTGCAGGAAGAAGCCTTAAAATCAGCTGAAAGACTGCCTGAGAAGATGTAAGTGCACTCTAAGAGTAATGACCAGGACTGACTTTTGACAACTCATCCAAAAGTGGAAAATGGGGTGCACTTTGCAGAGATATGCCCTACAGGGAAGGAGGTTGGGTTTCTCAGCCTAGGCATTTTACTAAATGGAAGTGAGACTGGAAGGAAGGCAAGTTCCTGTTCAGAGGTAAAGTGATGGATAAGATTACTGCATGCAGGAAGGGAAGGCAGGAGTAGGAGCAGGCATGGGCAAGTGTCTGCCTGGCTTGAAATATTGAGAAGACCACTGACTTTTGAAGGAGTCATGTCAGATGTGGAGAGCTTTTGGCTAAACAGGCAATAAATGCAGAATTTGGGTGGTTTAAGGAGCTGGCTCTGTGGTCTGCAGCCACACACTTCATGAGAGGTTGGCTGCTGAGGGGGATGCCACCCAGACACCTGCTGCTAGAGCAAGAACAAGAAGTGGTGCAAATGTGCCTGACTGATCACTATGTGTGAACCAGCAGTCTCAGTTCACAGGTGACGTTCTGGTGTCACCAGACAAAGCTGTGACTGTGGTGGAAGGCTGCAAATCAAACTGTACTTGGTGGAAACAGAGAGCCCTGAGCACCTTGCTGTTACCTGATGCCTTAATTCACTTACATGGATAAGTATAACATTCTGTTAGCACTGAATATGCTAATCAGCTCACAGCAGAATTGCTGGTAAAAAGGTGGGTCTTTTTAATCCAGAGTGTATTTTTATTTATTTAATATGGATTTAATCCAGTTGCAAGACAAATTGGCCTTTATGAATCTCATAATTGGAGGCCACGTGGTGGTTTTGGCTGCTGTGAGTTTTGAGTCACAGCTACAGGTATTCCTCCAGAAATAGATAATACATTTTTATTTCCAGTTGTATGTAATCAAGGTTGCAGAAAACTTACCTGTAGCCCAGCAAAAAGTGTACAGTAATCATCTCACAAGAGCAACCCTGCAACAGCAGTTGCTAGAACCCTTTCCTCTAGGGTCTAATGTGCAATAAAGACACAAGACACATGTTTTCTGCAAGAGGAAAACATGAAATCTGCAGTTTACTCATATACATTTTCAGAGTATGTCAAGAAAATATTGGATTGAAGCAATTAGTAATATTCCTGCTTTCTCCATATTCCAGGAAAATTAGAAGCTATCCTCTACTTTCACCACTCAATATTTGTTTACTTTAGTTCATCCAATGGTTTTATGTCAGCCAACAAACAACTGGAATTGTTTCCTTGTTGTATCAGCAAAGAGTGCTTTGCAATCCACTGTGAACAAAAAGGATTTTTTTTTTTTGTTACTTTTAAAATAATCCCTGACATGCTGGTATTTAGCCTAAAAATTTTACTTAGAAAATAAAACAATAGAAGTGAATCTTCAAAACCTGTATTAAAAGTGTAATATTCAACTTTAAACAGATGGTGGTCATTAAATGATCATCCATGACTTTCTTCGTGCTTCTTGTATCTCCTTGCTTCGAGGGAAAAGGAGAAGGAAGTTTGTACCAGGTGATAGTTCTCATTACCTATGGGAGCAGACTGCTCCAGTGCTTCAGTGCAGAATGTTTTGCACCCTCATCACTGGATGTTGGAACAGAGTTTTTTCCTGTTTTTTCATTTGGTTGAGTTGGCTTTTTTGGTTTTTTGCTTGTTTTTGGACTGGTTAGTTTGTTGGTTTTAGTCCTGTGAAACAGCCTGGGGAGACCTGGACTACACAAGGCAGGAATTAGACGCTGTAATGTTGAAGCAATTAAAGCAGTTACATTCAGCCAGTTCTGGTCATGCTGTTACAGTTCTATGGGGATTCGTAGAGTTTCTACATTTTTGTTTTATTTCCCTTCTGTTCCAGTTTCTCCCATTTCCACCAGCCCTAGTGTTCCTTGGGTGGTGGATGAATGTTTAACAGAAGAATTTGAAGAGAAAATTCACGTTCCAGACTCATATTATGGACCACGACTTTCATTCCCCCTTACTATTGGACATGCCAATGCTCTTATTCAAGCTTTCAGGAATGAGCAGGTAAATTGCAACTAGTTTGATTTCTTTTTACTTATTTTACATCTCTGTTAAGGTGTAACTCCACATCCAATGTATGACTTTAACTGATTGTGGTTGTTTGACTTTGGGCCTTCCTGGGAAACAGGTCACATAGTTTGCTGTATCCAAGTGAAGTATTCCATCCTATTTTACGTCAGTTTAGATATAAGAAGCAATAGACAGAAGTTTTAGTCAGTCCTTTTCTGGCGATGAAGGGCATCACCTGCTATCTCTCCAGGGAGAGCTGCATGTCTCTTTCTGAGAAGTAGACCTTGTTTATTTGTTCTTTATTGTGTGTGTGCATATAGTAATATTGTTTCCTTTTCTTCTCTGTATATATATATTTCTATATAAATTCATACTGCTGCAACAGTGTTAAAACTCACTTTTTGTCCAGCGTGTTTTTTTGGTTTTTGGTTTCTCCCCACCCTTTCTCCCTGCAGTTGGGAGGGAGGGGGAAGTTTTGGCTTTGGGGCCTCTGTGTGCTTCCTTCCACCAGGGGTAAACGGCCTCACTGGTGCCCAAAGAGATATTTCACCCTTCCTTAACACACCATTACCCTTTCCTTCTAGCCCCCTGTGATCATACAGGTGCACGGTGAGCTCTCTTGGGAAACTGATCTGGCTAGAAGCCAGATAAAATAGCTGAAAAAGAGCCAATAAAAATAACAATTAAAAAAAAAAAAGTGTGAATAAAATACAATCAGTTCTCAGCCAGACCAGTTTCCAGATTTCATTCACTGCTTTACTGCATGAACACCAGTTCCAGCACTGTGGCAGAAGTAGGGACTAGTGAAACACAATGGGAACGCTTAGCAGCTGCTAGGCAAGGGTTAGCAGTGAGAGTGGAGGAGAGGAGAAGGTATCCTAAGCTAACATAGAAACCATCATCTTTTTCTGGGTTAGAAGTGCTCCTTATTTGGTCCTCTTTCTTTTGTACCCCACTTCATTCTTTTTAGAAGCATTGAGGTGTAAGGGTTAATCATCTCATTCCAGTGTACAAGACTCCACTGTAACAACAGAATGACTGTAAAGCATTGCTAATGTGGTGGGACATAGTGATACCACAAATCTCCAGAGCTTCCTGTCTGCAGCTTCCAAGGCACTGAGAAGGCTGTTCCTGATTCCCTATATTCCTGAGCAAGCCCTGTTGCTGCCCACTCACAAGATGACAGTGGAGCTTGGAGGCATTGCATGACACAGCTTTGTTTGAACTTATGATTTTTTGTGTGCAACAATATGCTGTATTTAAGGGATAAGGGTCTATCTTGCTTTTAAATTTGCTAAAAAAATACTACTTTCTTTTCCCCTGTAATTTTCTGTGGAGGCTAAAAAAAAGTATCAAATACAAAGCTCATGATAAATGAGCCCACAAGACTTCACCTTATCATCTGATCTCCCTTTTTTCACTGTGACTGACATTTTATTAGGGAAATGATTATATGTAATTGACCTTTTTGTTTGTTTTAAGAACATGAATTTTGAAAAGTCAGTCTGTAGCTCAGCTATTTCCTCTACCAAAATTCCTCTGAGCTCTGTTGAAACAGTACAGTATAAGTAAAATGGGAAAATATGTAAAGCAGGTGTGTTAAGGACTCTATATCGATTTATGGGGAAGTAAATGCAAAGCTACAAATATTCCTAATTTCCAGCCCTAAGCCATACAGCCTGTAATCATGTCTGGAGGTCTGCAGTATAAATCATCTTGGTAATACATGTCTGATATTAATAAAGCAAAGAGACCTATTGCTAATTCTGAGAAGTCTTCCTTTCCTGCCTGATTTTCTTTTTTTCACAGCAACTTCATGCCCGCTATGTACTGCAGCTACTGTGTGAAACTAGGAGAGTTCTTAAATCGATGCCAAATATCAGCCATCTTTCAACTTCCTACTCCAGGGATATAACTATCTGTGGTAAGGTGCCAGAGAAGATAAATGATTTGGGCTATTAGTTGATATTCTCAGTAGTTAGAGAATGATACAGCAATTCCAAATTTTGCCATTACAAGAAAGTTCTTGATACCTTTATTTATTTGTTTGTTTGTCTGTTTTCCCCACAAATGCGTGAATTGGAACAAACCAAAAATAAAGTTCCTGAGTCATATTAAGTATATTTTAAGAAAGTCCCTCACTTTCTCTTTCCTTTTCTTGTTTAATGTTTCTGAATGAGTTACTATTACTTCAGCTAACACTGCAGTGTCTTAAATACTCCTGCACTTCCACCTCTAAAATGCCACTAAGTATTTTGACTACTGCAAGTCTCACCTCTTTCTCCTCTCACTCAGAAAAAGACCTTACCATCATAAGTTACTCAGTAATGATTTTAATGACTATCTAGAATAAATTGGAATTATAATAAACCCTCATTTTTAAGGAGACCCAAGAGGATGGATCAGTCTTTATACAACCAACAAATTAGTCTCACAGAATGATGTGATGTGTCACATAGTAAAGAACTACGAGCTCATTGCCCATCTATTTTGCTGCACTTTTGTAAATTATGGATTATGTGATGCAGTATCCTGACTCACCACAGAATGCAGTAGCTCCAAAACAGAACAATAATGGTGATGTAACTCCTGACAGCTATTAGTGTGTGCAGTGTGTAAGAGTAAAGTGGTATAAGGAAGGGTACCATGACACATGCAGAGCAAATAATGTTTCTTAAGACGTGGTTTATGGACCTACTTTGATTGCCAGGAAAGGGTTTGTTTAAATGATGTCTTGTATAAACAGCAATTTGTTAACCACACCAACAAGACTCCTCTCCAAACCAAGGAAATACAGATTCATACTTGCTCACAACACAACATGTTCATGTTAAGCAAACATACCTCTTCATGTTCGTGTTGCATTTGCACTGTGTAAGCAGCCTCTAAAGGCATCTCTTTCCTGTACTGAAACTAAAAGCTTCTGTAACCAGAAAGATCCTCTGCAGAAGACAGATGACCAATTTTTAAGCATAATTGGACAAAATGTTGATTTCCATAAAATAAGGTGTCCGTGTCTCAATTTTCTTTTCAAATTCATGATGCAGATTAAATATATACCTGAAATGTCGCACCCGCATACATGACGAATATCTGTCATAGCTTGAAGGATCCCTTAGAGTGAATTCAGCAGGCTCACAATTAGTCGAAAGTTGAAAAGAAAACATGCAGACAGGGCAAAAATGTCACTTCTCTTTTCCTAATCATTGGTGGTGAAAGTGTATTAACACAGGATAGGTTTTGAAACCATTCTCTGGCTTTGTGGTGGTGAGTCACAGACATGAGAAGGTTGTCTCTGTGCACATGAAATTCAGTCATGCAGAGGGGATCTGTGCTGTAGTGGTCCTTTGTGTTGGGGTGAAATCCCCCTGCCTGATCCAAACAAACCTCTCAGAAAGGGCCAAATCTGTCATTCATGTGGCCTTAGGACTGAGGTATAATAACAGGGCCAGTTCTTGGCGCTCTCCATCAAATTCTGTCAGCAGCAATGAAAGCCTGTCCCTGAAACAGGTGTTCAGTTGTGTAGTATACAGAGAGCTACTCAGTAAATTTAAACCCATTAGTGTGTAGAGGTCTATCATACTTTGAAATGTCTTTCAGTTACATTTTTTACTTTTATATACGTAAGGAACACATGGGAGAAAACTTGTTAGGACTAACTATCGGGAGTGAGAATATTGTGGTGTGTCCCGATAAGGGGAGGGTCAGCTACCTCAAGGGTAGCTGAGGGGTTCCAGGAGGAAGAAATAAGGAGACGAAGTAAGGTGAAAGTGGGCAAGCCGTTTATTCCCCTCAGTGAGCTCCTTTTATAGGGCTCTTGAGGAAAGGTCTAGAAAAAGGGCGTGGTTTAGCATAAAAGGGTATAACTGGGAGGAGTATTACAATCAAGGGGTAGGCACAATACATAAAAGGGTAAAAGGGCGAAACATGGGAGGAACATGAAATATGAATATTAAACATTGCACCAAAGAACAACCAATGAGAATGTTGAACGTGACTAGGCCTCAGGGCAATAATGGAGAACCTTCTAACAATAGTAATACCACAACTACACATAGAACATTATATGAAACTGGTCAAAAAATTCACATATTAAAAAATGTCTTTCCAGTCTCTATGTTTTGGGATAGTGAATGGTTTGTAGCCTTCATCTTCATAAGAATAAACATTTCTCCAGCGCTGGTACTCCTCTGGTGTTAGTCCTGGAGAAACAATGTCCTTCTCCTCACTCCCGACAACTAACTAATTCCAGTTTTATAATTTCAGTTTCTTCCTCCTCTGTGATAAAAAGAAAAAAAATGGTTTTTGTTTCCTGTAGGGGATTTGCATGGAAACCTGGATGATCTTCTGCTGATATTTTATAAGGTAAGTAGGTACTCTGAGATGTAGCATTTTCACTTTATGATTTGATGTTAAGAACACATGTTTATGTTTGACAGGTTTATCACAGCTAGAATTGTACATGAGGCGTGCATACACCACACACACAAGTCCTGGAACAATGTGGTGTCTTTCTGTGCCTTTTCCTTCTCTGTATCCTCTTGCCCACCGTAGAGGAGGACATGATCTAGGAGACAGTTATCTTCCTCAGTGATGAACTGGAGCATGAGCCAAAACTTAAAAAGGCTCCTTGCAATGTCTCCAAAGTTCTGCCACTGATAAATTCCATATTGACTAAAATCTGCTAAAATAGGAGATAACTTAGTTCCTGATGTAACACCACCCCATGGATAATTTTTACTGTCCAGAAAAAGCACAGGATCTTTCATTTAGGCCCTCCACTGATATCTGCAGGTGTGGTGTTTTATAATTTGTTTTGTTTGTGTTTTGTTGGGGGTTTTGTTTGGTTGGTTTTTTGTTTTGTTTTTTTTTGGTTTTGGGTTTTTCTGTTTTGGGGGTTTTTTGTTTGGTTGGTTGGGTTTTGTTGTTGTTGTTGTGGGGTTTTTTTGGTTGTTGTGGGTTATTTTGTTTTGTTTTGTTTTTTTTAAACAGGAAACAAAAAGAGTGCTGTTTAAAAGCTTTTTAAGCCTTGGAAGCAATCACATAGTCTTCACACACCTTGGACATTCTTTACATATCCTTCTTTTCATGTTAAAGAAAGTATAGCTCTGTTTTACTGATGTGAAAAAAATTAAGCTCCAGGCTATCTTTTCCACAATTGTATGTTTAACTGAAGATGCAGGAAATGTTGCGTATTTAGTTTCTCATTTATCTTCATCATGAATCACCACCTTTTGTTTCACAGATACTCTCTTTGATTTGAGCTTACTGGGGGTGTGGGAGGGGGAAAAGGTTTATGTCTGATCCTTATACATTCGTCTGCACTGAATGGAGACTAAAGTGGTCTAAACCATGTGTTTAAATGACATAATTCTCCTGGTGCTTCCAGCTTTGTTACTCTTTATCTGACACTTGTTGAATGGAAACATGGTTATTTTGCACAAGTGCATACCTGATGCCTGTTGAAGTATAGTAGAAGTATAATCAGACCTTCTTACAGTGTTCTGTTTTTCTTATTAATCAACTCTGTTTGTTGGTCTTTGGCTTTCAGTCTTTTAGCTGTTCTTTTAGATTAGACAATCTTTCTGAAACTGGAATAAGAGTATGATACATATTGGTTTCATACGTGGAACCTGGAATGGGAAAAAATAACTGTTTTGAAAAGAAATGCTCTGATAGTTAAACAGTTACCTTTAGAACTGCAAACAGCTTGCATTTTACTCTTTTGGAGCAAGCAGATGATGATTCTTTTCCGCCTCTCTAATGGATGTTACAAAGAGAAAAAAGCTCTAAGCAACTGTAATCTTGATTTCAATAAATTCAAAGTCAAAACTCCCACTGACTTCAGGGACTAGAGATAACACCCAGTTGTTCTCTGTTAAACTTCTAGGGGAGTCCTTTCACCAAAACAAATAAAATGGACAAGTATTTTATCATTTCAAAGTGGTTGAGAATATATAGAGCACATGTTTGAACTGCTTAGTTATTTAGAAGCAAATTAAATGAGACTATTTTCTGTCCCTTCTGAGCAGTTTACTCACATGAGCAGTGAACCCAGTCAGCTTCTGGGATCCATTTTTTTTTCCATCCTTAATTCTGTTTCAGATGGAAGGGATTTCATCCCCTGAGTTGGCATGAACCACTCATAACCTTAAACAAGAGGGTGCAATCCTAAACAGTGCCATGAGGAGTGTAGTGATCTCAGTCTGCACAGAGCCGTGCAGAGCTGAAATGGATTTTGGAGACCTGCATGCAGACCAAGCACCCTGAGCATGGAGCTCTGTCCAGGGCTTGTCACAGCAATTCTACGAACCACCAGCTAGCAATCTACAGCTTATCCATACAATGCTGTAGATTGTGTATAATTACTACATATAGTTTGGCTCAGGCTAAGATAATTACTTTTTGGGTTTTTTTCTCCATAGCCAGTTTGTAAGGTTCATTCAGTCCTTGCATTAATCTCCATTAAATTATAGCATTTCTTGAAATTCCTTGAAATGCTTGAATTTTAAATTATGTATTGGTGAGTTAGATTGTTAAATGGATGCTGTGGATAGAAATAGCCTGAAGCTGTAGAAAATGCCACCAACAAACGAAAGTTAATTAATCACTAACCCAGGAGATACAGTAATGATACCCAGCAGCAAGTTGCTTATCATTAGAGAGCCTTATTTGCCTCTCTAATATGTCAGAGGCTGCAACAGCCTTTAATCTAGTTTTGCTCTTACTGTTGGTCAAAACCACAGAAAAGAAAATAAAAACTTTGCATGAGTGTGGAACAAAACTAAAATGACATGTTGAAGATGGAAATCCAAAACAAACTTGTTAAAAACTAAAATTGTGTGTAAGCTTTTCCAAAAGAACGTAGAGTCTGGAGTGTACTTCAGTAGATGTATCTTTCCATGAGGATAGCAAAGTGGTTGTGTTTATACTCACAATCCACTGGTGATTCACATGCCAGTGGATTTTAAGGCAAAGACTTTATCAATTCATCCTTCTAGAAGCTGCTGCTGAGTTTCTACTGTCTGTTCCACTCCTGAAATCCATCCTCCCTTTTATAAAGCCACTACAACCCACTTAATTAGCAGAGTCTCCTACATGGCCATTCCTGTAAGCACAGAGCAACCACAGGCCTCTTCTAAGTGAACCTGGAAAGGCCTCAGAACAAGCAAAATCCAAGGCAGCTGTATTTACAGCAGTCTGGATTGAGAGACCAGTGTTCACTACTGCATCCTGACGTAACAGCACAGGACACTGATTGGGACAAAAAGAAGATACTCCTTATGAATTCAAATTAAGCACTGAATTGAGTCCCTGGCCAAATCATGTATTCTGCGATAAGCCTGCTAAGGCAGTACAACGGGGAATGCCATAGGAACACGAGAAGTATTTGACACTGACACAGTAGCTATCTTCAAAAAGCGGGATGTTGTGATGCTGCAAAACTGTTAGGAGTGGCTTCCACAGTTATAAGGTGATTTTATAGATCTTCTGTTGATAATTCCTGTGAATATCAGTTGTGAGAGCAAAGGTTTCCTCTTCCTGAAAAGTCAAAGTTGAAATAATATTTCTGAGACTGGTGATTGGAAATGATGAAGCTACATATAATTGATGCTATATTTTCTGTAAGCTGATGGCACCCATTGATGTACTGGTAATTAATGAAACATACCATCAATGCAAAATACTAGCTTTTGACGAGTAACCATTCATAATAAAGCACTGCTCTATATCTTCAGGGAAAAAAAAAAAAAAGTAAGAAATACCTGTATGTACAACCTCTCACATACTTTCAAGTATATCTTTGCCTTGATGGGGCAAAATGTAATGTGAATAAAATTCAAGTAATGCTTTCAGGATGAAAGCAACTAGAATCAAACTCTTCAGAGTTATGTATTAAGATTTTATATCCTCTGGAGTATAGTCTTTCTCAGGAGGTTTTGAAGCATACACTGCAAACACTATAAATACATGAAACCCATTTTCTTACTATGTAAAGAAACATAAGGACCTTCAAACTCGTGACAGAAGATAATTTTTCATGGACTTCTTATCTTCCATTCAAAATTAATTACTCCCTTCTGTTTGCAAGTGCACAATTTTCTGGCAACAGTTGTGTTAACAGAAAAGTACATTTTATTACAAGACTGATGTTCCTTTTGATCCCATTTAATTTTATAGGTAGAGGAAAGGATTAGAGATGTCATCATAAGAACAGCTAGAGGGGTCATTTCTTCTGTGATGGCTCTTACAAGTGGTCTGATATGGAGGTTTTTATTTTAAGCGGTGGAAATAAAGAAATGGTACATTTTAGATCTCTGTATTAGGCAAGGTTTTTTCAGATTTTCTAGCAATGTCGTCTCATTTAAATATAATTTCCTTTATTATAGTGCCACAGCAGCATCTCTAAACATCCTTTTTTTTTGTTTTGTTTCTTCCTGCAGAATGGTCTGCCTTCACACCAAAACTGTTATGTCTTTAATGGTGATTTTGTTGACAGAGGGAAAAATTCTATGGAAATACTTATAATCCTATTTGCATTTTTGCTTATCTACCCCAATAATTTGTACTTGAATAGAGGAAACCATGAAGACTACATAATGAACATGAGGTAGATTTTGGAGGGCAGGGTGGGTAGTATCTGGCCTTTCACTAGAAATGTTTGAGCTTTTGAATGCCACTTTAGCCACCGTGACACTCTAAAATACAAATAATATTTTACTAAGTATTCAGGTGCAGCTTTGCATCTTCAAGATATGTGAGGGGGGAAAGGACATCCTCATTACACACATGGGAACTGTATCTTGTCTCTGACCTAATCAATCCATTGAAGTCAGAGGCCTTAGTGCAGCTTCCAGAGTATCAGAATTGGGGAAGAAGGACAGATGGAAGGATAATACTTTAGTTAAAGCATACATTTAGTTAAAGGTGGTATTTCAGTTAACTTTAGACTAAGATGTGACTTCTCAAACACAAGGGGCAAGTAAATATTCTAGCTTCTGCTCACTGGAGGTTCACTGGTTGAGTGGTGTCATGTGTCCCACTGCAGGAACAGCCGAGACCCTGTTTTCAAATACAGACAGGGAGTGAGTACAGCCAGTAGGTCTGGCTGTAGTGAAAATGTGACTTGTAGAAAAGAATGATCTCACAGATGTGGGAAGAAGTCCTCAGTCCTAGTCCCTACTATTCTAAGCCACCCCAATAAGCCTTTGGTTGACAGACTGGTGGGTAACCTTTTGGACCGCTTCTATCATTGGATGTGTCCACACAGAATATAGTGCTGTTTTAACACAGGCATAGACCTGGGTTAGAGGCCCATGGTCAAGCCCTATTAATGATCTGCATAAAAGAATCAGTTTCACATGATACTTATTCAGCACTTAATTAAAAAAAAATACCCCCCCCAAAAAACACCAAACATAAACCCACATCAGTTACTTAATCTACAAAGTAGGAAATTTCCCACCCAGAGCAGTAGAAAATATTTACTAAATCTGTGATGGTATGGAGTGCGCAGATGCATTCCTGTGTATGACTCTTTGCTGGGCATTTTGATTATCAGTGCTGAACATTTGTAAATTTGAAAGCTGAGTGTTGTGAAAATGCCCCTCAACCAAGGATATCTTGGTATTACAAGAATGAGGTATCAAAATCCTTGTCCTTTTTGGGGGAAAAGACATTATACATGACATTGTCTAAGAAAGCTGCATGTTCAAGGCCAGGATAGATGGAGCTCTGAGCAGCTTGGTTTAGTGAAAGGTGTCCCTTCCCATGGCAGAGGGGTTGAAACCACATGATTTCTAAGGTCCTTTCCAATCCAAACCATTCCATTATATGATTCTAGGATTGATATGATATGATATTTAGTACAAAAACTCTGTGGAGGCTTTATGGGAATTTTTGTTCATCATCAGTTAGGTTCCTTTGAAATTTCTCTGGTATCTAAAAGGTGAAGTTGGCAAAATGGCCACTTAATGATTATTGGGATGAAGTCTGTTCCTGACCTCTGTATGTACAATAAATCAGTTTAACTCAAGTCTGGAGACAGAGTGGAGGAAAGTAGATTTGAACTGAGGTGAAATGGAATGGCAGAAGAAAAATGGGGCTAAAAAACTCCTGGCAAACACTGTAGCAAAGAAAACCATGCAGAAGGGGCAGATTGGAAACCAGTTCATTATGCTGTCCTGTTTTCAGATATGGCTTCACAAAAGAAGTTTCACAGAAGTACAAGGTAAGATTCCTCCTCTTTCCTCTATATTTTCTTTGTAGTCTTGCACATGTAAAATGAGACCTGTGTAAACAAGGAAAGTTCGAACCAGTTTATGTAGGTGTAACACAGAATGACTTTAGTGATGTAGTTGAAATTATTTTGGTGTATCAGTGGAATAACTGACAAAACAATTTTAAGTGATAGCCTTTTATGCTCAGAGATCTATGGGATGAAATAAATAACATCCATAAGGCCCCTCAAGAACACAAAAAGAGGTGAAAGAAAAGCTAAATTATACAATCAAATGGCCTTAAGTAAATGTCAGAACATGTTTGTCAGTATTGCAGTGTAGTTTGTCACCTGGTGAAACTGTTCATACAGACTGTAGCAGATGCTTCAGCAAAATCTTGAACTTGGAAGCAACAGAATCACCAGAAATAGGATCTAATATGAGTGTATTTTACAGGAACACAGTAAACAGATTTTGTATCTTCTGCGAGATGTCTTTAGCTGGCTTCCTCTTGCCACTATAATTGATAGCAAAGTTCTTATTCTACATGGAGGGATTTCAGACACCACAGATTTGGATTTTCTGAAGGCACTTGAAAGAAATAAGGTAAGAGATCGTATTCACATGGGGGTACACATGACAAATGCTGGGACCAAGATTTTTCAATTAGGAAATTAAATGGTTGCTGTAAGGAAAAGAGAGTCCTATTTTTCTTCAAAATCACCATTTAGGAAGGAAAGTTTCAGTAGGTGTTGAGAGCCAATTGTTTGGTTTCTGTAAAATAACATGGGTCTTTTGACTTTAAACTAGCTAAAACCACTTTAGATGCCCCATTCCTGCAGTGATAACGCATTGTCCAGAAACTATGGAAAGTACTTGATTCTCAGGCATTTCTGAACACTAGAAACCAATCTATCCACATATATCCAGCACTGGCTTTTGTCCTGGGGCTGTGCTTCTGCCATCTGCTGTGTGTGGGAAGTTCTCCACCCGTGAGGTGTTCCCTTGGCAGCAGCTGAGTGTTGTGCATGTAGGAGAGCCTTTCCAGAAGGATCAAACTCAAGACCTGGCCTTGGGAAAACAGAAGCTACTGCTTTTCAGGGACTTAGAAAACAAAAATGTTCTTTTTGTTTGTTTGTTTGTTTTTTTCTGAAATGGTGAACAAACACAGCTCTTTAAAATCAGTGGAAAATGGTGTGGGATTTGGGGATTTGGTCTTGATTTGGACAGCTAAGTCCAGATGTCTGCTCATGATCTGGGTGCTGAGGCTCTTTATAATCAGTGGAGATCCAGGAGATCTGGTGGAGATCCAGTTGTTACCATTTCTTGGGCACGTCTTCAGTGTTGTTCATGGAAGCACCCCATAGGCTAGAGATGTCCTCTCTGGCTTTGGCCTGCCTCTGAAGAAAGTCTTCTTTGTAGATTTCCTCCACCAGTCTCCTTCAGGTCAAGTTTGCATCTGCCCCACTCACACAGACACGGCAGAGCATCTCAAATGGCATAGAAGACCTATGTTTAAGCAACACAGTGTACCCTGTCATTAATGTCTGTGGAATCTAGAGCTATTTCTGTCATTGTCCTGTTTTCTAATGCAGAAATGTTTTATAGGTCAGTCAGGTGTGTCTCTGGCTTTCAAAGATGTGAATAAGAGCAATGAAGATTTCTGGTCATTGGAGTCTGGGATCTTTTGGCTGTACCACTGTACACTAAACTGGGTGCCTAACCAGAGATGTAGGTGTCTTAACTCTGAGCTGAGTTCTGCCCATGCTTTCACCAAAGCTGAGCTCTCCATGTTTCTGATGCAGTATCTGTGAAATGCAGAATTAACAGGTCAAAGTTGCTGCCACAGGAGAGCGTTGATAATGAGACATGTGTGGGCCACAACCCAGGGCAGTATCACTCAAGGCCAAGTGATGTATTTTAATTGGTACACCTGGCATCTGACAGGTCTCAAATACTGGTCAGGTCAGTGCACTGGGGCATAACCCATCAATTTGCATTTTGTTTTGAATCAGTTCTTTTCTTTGTTAAAGAGTAAAATTTGGGCTGCTGTGGAGTGTGTGTGTTTTGTTGATGGTGGTTTTTTTGGTTATTTTTTTGTTTTGTTTTGTTCTGGAAATAAGCTGGCATGAGAAAATTTCAAGTAAGACACTCCCTGGTGAAGAATCTGTGTTAATGGTCATTCACAGTTATAGCACACCACTCCAAAAAATAAAATGCCCAGGCATATTCAAAGGAGTTGATTTAACAATTACAGACCTGATGTAATAATTCCTCAGTTTCACTGTTATCTTCCTCATATTCCATTTATTTTAGTGAAATTAACCTAACAGCATGTTGCTGTGTCAGAACAGTAGTGAATGCAGTTTTATCTTCAGCATGAATATGTATTTTGTTTCCAGGGAAGCTGGGCACTTCATCCCTGAGTCTGGGTCATACTTGCTGTACAGTGAAACCTTAAGATTGATTGTGGTTGGAATGAGTCTGTGTGTCTGGATAAGAATATGAGAGCAGCTCTGAAGAGGCTGGTTGCTGATAGGTATAAAGCACAATTTCTGCCAAACACCTCCAGCTTCCTCCAAACCTGTGAATTCAGGACATTAGGAGAGTTCAGTATTGAGTTGAACTCTCAGTGAGGTTTTCCTGAGTAAAAGAAACATGAATTGATGTGCCTTTCAGCTAACATCTCTGCATCAACTTTATGTGCTGGCAACTCTTTCAGTCTGTTGTTTTGTGTTTTTTTGAAAGCTGAAATCTTTGGTACGGCAGCCAAAGACAGTGAAAGGCAAACAGGACCAAATGAAGGAGAGAATTTCCACAACTACACCCAGTAACCACACTGCCAATGAGCATGATGCAAGGAAGACACAACACATCTCTTCATCGGGCTCCACTGAGCCTTCAGGCTCAAATTTGCCTCCAGGTCTCACCTGGGAGCAAAGGAAACAAGTAGGTGAAACCAGAGATACCAAATCCCTCCCACACAAAACCAGCAGGTCTTCTGTTCAGGCAGTATGTTTGAGTCAGAGGGTACTGTCTCTTGAAAAAAACCCAGTCATTTTAGGGAGTATACTAAACAGCTGTTTGGTTTTTTGGATGCTTTTTATAGACCCGTGATTTTATACAAGTACAGGGTTTTCCTTTCTTAGCCGTGAAGAGGAAACTGCTCAGTATGAAGTGTGTTCGCGTGCCCTCATGTGGTTGGATCTGTTGGTACACACGTGGTTGTCGCTTTAAACGGGTCAGACTTTGCAACTGTTGGTGAGAGTGAGCACCATTTTTTGACTGTGGTTTTGGCAGCTGAATACTGATACAGTCAAAGAAAAACCACCCAACTGCTGAGACTTACAGGCTGATTACTCAAGAGTGGAAAGTTTTTATCCTCTGGCTGTTCACTTCCTCTTGAATACTGGAGCCAATATGGAACCTTTTTTGTACTGTAATTTCATAAATTGTGGCAATCTGGAAAACTTAGTTTGCACAGCAAATCTGTCTCTGAAGATGTGATACCTATCTGACCTACAAACTAACATAATAGATGCAAGGAACAGCCCCCACACACTCCCCCAAAACTGACACTCCCCCAGCTAATCAATCATTCACTCAGCCATGCTCACAAAGGTAAAGTGCAATGCGTTAGTGCAAACCTTGTCCAGCAAGGTTTAAACAAACATATTTTGAATAATATTTGCTACTGACAAGAATTAAACAATGAGAATTCATTTTCATGTCTGAATCCTGCTAAAATGCTAGTATGTAAAATCTTGTTTTAAAACATGAGCTAATTGAAGACAATAAAGCCAAAGACAACTCTTGTCATGTTTAGAGCAGTTCTGCTCTAAACTAAGTTCCTGAGCTTAGTTTAGGTAAAACCACATACATGCAAAGAAGGCAGCTTTTGCTCTCTTCAAAATAGCCCAGGTACTGTTCCTGATGTACCTTCCCAAGTCTGCAAACCTCAGCTGTGAAAAGAGGTTTCACTGCTGAAATGGTATTTCATCTGAAAAAAAGTTCATTCAAAATCTAGGTATTTCTTAAGGAAAGCAGAACAAAAGTTTCAGGTCCAAAAATGCCCTCTGAGAGGAAGGAAGAAAACAGAAGATCTACATATTAACTCAGGTGTGTTTTCTCCCTCTACTGTGGGTCAGTACTTTAGACTGCTAGAGCCTGTCAGTCTTCACCTACTATCAGTCCTCACTTGCTTGAGTTTGCTATTTGTAGATCCTTGACATTCTCTGGAGTGATCCAAGAAGCACAAATGGCTGTACACCAAACAAGCGTCGAGGAGTAGCCTGTTACTTTGGTCCTGATGTCACTGCCAGGCTCTTTGAAAGGTATAATCTGAAGATGCTCATCAGGTCTCATGAATTTAAACGGGAAGGTTATGACATCAGTCATGATGGGAAGGTAAGATGCTTCCATGTAAAGCAGAATTCTCCTGTGAATTTCACAGGCACATCCACAGTCTGCAAAATTAATTAAAGAGAGTGACATCTTTAATTTGGGTTTGGGGGAACTTTGTGCTAGAGCAGTGCTGTAAAAAATTACCAAGGTCTGACTAAGAAAATTTTTACAGCTTCAGGGATTGGGGACCTGCTTATTACCCACATGAAAATAAACAGACGTCAACAAAATCCCTGAGAAAAATTATGTGTAAATACAGTGCAAGAGATGCTCTAAGGCTCTAGAAGCCTTTTGACTTAATGATTTCTCTTCTGGCCTTGCTTTCTGATGTGCTGTACTGGGAGGTCAGCAAGAATCCTGAAAACCAAGTCTGTCTTAGAAAGAGACTTCTGTTAAACAGCATGTTGCATCTAACCCCCCTGAACTGAAGCCTTCCTATGGTAGATCAAAAATACAGGCCCAGAGCTCTGACTCAAAAGGCAGTTTGGCGAATGACATGGCTTTATATGCACTTAATTTTGTAACCTCCATTTTTTTCTAAGACCAGTTTCAGAACTCAACATCAAGAAGAGCTGTTCTGGCCAATTCACTTTCTTTGTTTCCTGTGATCAGGTTATCACTATATTTTCTGCCTCTAACTATTACGAAGAGGGGAGTAACCGGGGAGCATACATCAAGCTGGATCCTGAACTGAATCCTCAGTTTGTACAGTTTCAAGTCAACAAGCACCAACAAAGGCTGAATCTTCAGCAGAGGTAAAGCCATGTGTTGCGTGCTGTGAGCACACGTTCACTCACAAGTACCTGCCGCACATCTAGAGCTTGACTGAATAATTGAACAGCCATCTATTTTCCTTGGTTTTCCCTGTTTTTCTATTTTACTATTTAAAAATTAATACAGTAGAGAAAACTTGTTCTTGGTGCTCTAATTTGGCTTCCTGAGAAGCTCCCAAAGGTAATGAGATAAGGTAAGAGGCAAGAACAGTTGCCAGACTTGTAAAGGGTGTCCACCTGTCAGGTCCGCTTTAAGGCTGCAGTGTTAATTTCGACAAATCCTGTTATGAATTGAGTCCAAAAAGTTTATCATGGCAGCTTTGCCATGCCTAGTGCTATGGTCAGATTACTAAAGGAGATTAGAATTACTAGTATAAACTCAATTATCTCATAAACTCAGATTATTCCTATGGAGTACTTTTGGGTTTTTTTGGTTTGGGGCTTTCCCCCCTAAGTGCAGTCCTTGCCCACTCCAGTGTTCCAGCATGTTTTGGGTCATCCTGCTTAAACATACAGCATGTTAAAGGATATAAGAATTTGATAGTGAGTGATAAAAAGTACAAAACACTAGAGGATTTAAATTCTTTAATAATCTGCTCTGATATTTTTCCTCCTAGGGTGTGTACAATTGAATCATCTGCCTTAAAGTCTTTACGGGAGATGATCTATGCTCATAGGTCAGAACTCACTAGTGCTTTTGCACAATGCGACCTCAATGGCACAGGTACCACTCCCTCTGTCCAGTTGCCACTGTGGGGAAAACACTTCCGTGTGTGTGGGGCAGAAGGGACAAACCCCATGTAGAGAGATCCTCCATGCTTGCCTGCCTGCCAGTGTAAGGCTGGAGGGCAGCAGAGTTAATAGATGAAGCTTTTATGTAGGAGTAAGGAGTTGATTTGTACCACAAATAGAACTTTTCCTTGTGATGGCTCCTCATGTGACTGTGGCCCTACAAGGGCACTCAATAACATGATGGTACCGTTTCTTTGGCCACTGAACAGCTGTTTGACATATTTCTGTCTTGCTGAGTTTTTCAGCCACGTCACTCTAATTGCAGCACAGCTGAAATCTGAAGTGCTTCTCATAGCATAATCAGTCTCTCTTAAAAGGTGTTAAAACGTACTGAACATCTTAATAACATCACAAAGTTGTTGAGAGTGGGAGGAACATGTGGAAATGTCTAGCCCAACTCCACTTCTCACTGTTACGAGTGCTTTTATTCTGGGGTTAGGAGAAAATATGTGTGTTTTGCGACCCTTCTTAAGAGTGGTTGGAAGGCCTGCTGGTGACTGATTTGTGCTGGGCCACATTCCTCTTGTAACCATGAGCTGACCCCTTCTGGCAGGCTGCATTTCTGTCCATGACTGGGCTGAAGCGATGGAGTCTGTCCTGCAGCTGGAACTGCCCTGGAGGATGCTGCGGTCTCAGTTAGCACAGACGAACCCAGATTGTGAAGTTGACGTTATGTCATGTTTTTATGATTTGAAAATACATCAACCTATAAAAGAGGTAAGGAGGAAAACATCTCCTTGCAAATCTTGGGAGGAACAGCTTTTGGTGCAACTTGAAGCACAAGGCAGTGGTTTGGCCAATCAGGTAGACATCCACATCTGAACTAGTTGCCAAGCTTCCTTTTATAGTCACTGTAGAAAAATGAGCACTTCTAGGGTACGAATCATCATTCCCTGCTAAGGTAGATGCTTAAAATAGGCTGGATGAATCACATTCTAGAATTGCTTCTTACTTTCCATTGACTCTCAAGGGCATTTAGATAATGTAGCTGAGGAGATGTGACAAATCCTGCCGAGAGCACTCAAGCTTCTCTGAAATAGGCTTTTTAAACATGGTCCAGAGCCAATTCCCTACACTGTCTTCCCTAGATTATCCCTATTTCCACAAATAATTACTGAAGGTAGGAGGTGTGAAGGGCTCCCTCCCCCCTAGCTCTGCCATCTGAAAGTGACAGGGTTTATCTGATTATTCCTCAGAGCAAGGCAAAGTGTTATTCCAGGGAACTCGAGCAGAAGGAATTTTTTTTAACATTTGACAAGTTAAACTAGGAAAATGGGATTGGGCTGAACATACTCTGTTGGTTAAACTAACTCAAACCAAGGTCTGAATGGTTTCCTGTATGTGATTTCAAAACCAGGTTGAGCCAGCTTTGGTGGAAACACTGTGCAGATACAGAAAGGATCTGGAGATCATCTTTAACATCATTGACAAAGATAACTCAGGTAAGTCTAGGTAACTTCACTGTACCAGCTCTAGGAAGCCTATTCTAGTTATCTTTTCCCCACTGTGTTTCCTCTTTAAAGCATCTAAATATAGAGGAACCAGAGGTGATGTCATTTTCCAGTTTAGTGAAGACTAATTTAAGCAGTCAGGCTGCAACTATATAAGGGACAGCACACAGAGCCTAACTTGACAAAAAATTCTCACATATCCCATCACTGGTTTCACTCTTTTCGGGGGATTTTTCTGCCTTCCACTCTCTCTCAGTATTTACTGCTTTCTCAATTCTACTGACAAAAGTATTTGACCATTATCTGAAGTAAAAATGTACTTCAATCATAAATACAAAACTCACAAAGCCATGGTAGACAGGTAACCTTCTTGAAGGGAAGGAATGTGCATATATGCATATATGCAGGAAGGTGAAACAGCACTGGAAAAAACAATCTGTTGTCTATCTCCTTTAGGTCTGATTTCTTTTGAGGAGTTCAGCCAGACATGGAAACTCTTCACTTCTTACCTGGGCACTGATGCACAGGATGACTCCCTTTACAAATTAGTCCTGCACATAGACCACAACAAAGATGGCAACATTGACTTCAATGAATTTTTAGAGGCCTTCCACGTTGTTCACAGACTTGAGAAATAGGCAAACTCATGAAAAGGCGGAACTTGTGGGCTGTCTTGGAAGCTCACCTTCCTGTCATTAGTCATAAAAGGGCTGCTTGATATGACCTGCACTGAGGTCACCGTGTAAGCCTTTATTTAGTCCCTCCTGGCCGATAAACACCTGCGATTAATGAGACAGAAGAGATGAAAACCCACTACTTACAGTATTACTGTGTCACTGCCACACACTGCCAGTACCCTACAGTTTACCTTTCCCCTTCTCCCCCAACACCCTAATCCATGAACACTGCCAAGGTCACACCACCTTCAGTACTGTAGGAAGAGACTTTGGTGTATTTCTGTCAGCGGACTGTGGTGACAGCTGAGAGCATTGGTGACCACAAGGAACATCTCTGACCCTCCTTGGTTATGTAACAGGCACAAGAGACACTGTCTGTGGACTGTCCAGTACAGGAAACAAGAACCATCATGTTAAAATAGGTAGCACTGCATTTAATCTTGCTCTTCACATGATGCAGTGGAATTACATAATTCCAGGTCACTATCTATCCTTCCTGTTTACAGACACAACTTAAGAGTACCTTGGTTGAAAAGTGCTTGTTGCTAGATTTCCTCTTACTACTGGTTACTTTTCCCCACACTTGTTAGGATTTGGAGCTAAGAAACAGTCATGATTTGTTACCCTGATGAAGGCTAAATCCATAGCATGTTAATGTAACAAACAAAAGACCACTAAATAAAGTTTTAGCTTTCTGAGTAATGTCTAAGTGTCAAAGTGGGGTGTCTTTTTGCCTGTATTTTGGTACCTTGCCCATATCAGTGTAGAGCACACTTTTCCCGAAGATGAACTGAAGATGAGTATAAACACAAAGTAAACATTTTTTGGTATTATGAACCTAAATATTCTTGCATATAGTTAAACTCTTTACCAAGAAAAGGAAACTGAGAAATTCTGAAACTGAGTTTTTGGAATGTAGCAAGATAAAGGTGTCCATCTTCCCCCCCCGTCCCCCAGTCTCTTTTTCCCCTACTGCAAACCAGCATTTCCATTCCTGCCAGTACCACCCTGTCAGCTTCCAAGTGGGAGAGTCAGGAGATCTGGACCTGATTCTTCTGCATATTACACTCTGACAGCAACACCAAGTCAGGAGCTTTTTGGTAACAGTATGACTTCATTCAGCCTCAGTAAATACAATGCATATACTGTGCTTTTTGGGTAGGAAAAGGTTTCAGCCTAGTCCTTTTTTAAATTTTAATAGCTAAAGATGAGCTAAGTAAGTCAGCTTGGTTATATTTAATAACAGTGTTCAAAGTACAAAAAAAAGCATCCTTCCCAGTTTATCAGCATAGCATGTAACAGCAACCTGGGCTTACGGCACGTTTCTCTGTCTTAAATCTTATTTTCTACAATTAAATACAGAATACTTTTCCAGAAGTATTTTGTAACTTGACAGATGAATGAATAAACATGCACATAGTTATTTCTATTGCCTTAGGGGAGGGGTAAGGAAAAACCTTTAATAATGCAAACAAAATTTACAGTAATTTAAGGGCATTGGTAATACTTAATGTCCACTTTTAGCATGCAGTTATTGTGTTCTATGCACTGTGATGATCAGTGCCACCTTATTCTAGTGGAGTGACAAAAAGGCTCCACTTAAGATGGAAAAGCACTGGATTTTGCTTCCCACTGTTGGCTTCCATGCTGTAGGTGCAAAGTGACGAGGTGGAATGGGACAGTGCAGCTCTGCAGTCCTCCTTTGCCACCTGCCTCAACAAAGAGGACAAAGCAACGAGACACAGGAGCTCTGAACCAGGGCTGGCAGGGTCTGGTTTGGATGTCTCCCACTAGAGACATCCTGAAGCTGACACGAAGTTGAAGGGGACTTGCCTTGGATCACTTCACAACAGGGGATGCCAAGGTACAGTAGCAGTGCAGTGCTGCACTCGGCAGGCAGAAAGAGGCTCTTGGGGATGGAGCACTGAAGTATGAGAGTTGAATCTGTGAGCCAAAAAAGAAAGTGCCTGTCCTCTCATCTGTTGGCAGCACACAAGAGCCCCTTTACCCCAGAGAGAAGGAGGGTGGCAGGGGGAGGAACTGTGGAACATCTAATGCCAGGAATAAATGGCACTCGAGACTGAAACTGCGAGTGGGAAAAAGCCCTGCTGCTTGTACTTAAACTGTTTGAGCTGAAGTTTTTCTTCTGTAACTCCTTCCCCCAGTCGCTTCTTTCAGTCACAATTCTATGCAGCGGATACTTAATATTACAGGTGTGACTGGTCTTTGAGCAGGGACTGAATCATTCTGCAGACAAGTGCCAAAACTCTCACCCTACAGCTATAGACGCCACCACTTGTGGCATGTCTCTTTCTGGGCAACTTAGCTCCTACCTGTAGACCACACCAGAAAGTGCCCAAAGCTTGACCTGGACTGACCCAGGCTCTGGTGTCACTCAAGCACCTGGCTGCTGCTGGAGGGGTGACACAGTCCTGCAGTGCCCCGTGCCTGCAGGGGGCAGCTCAGGTGTTTCACCACAGAAAGTGGACACCCCTTTGCAGGGTATATAGGGACTGTGTGCAGCTCACCTGCACCTTCCAAGAACGAGCAGGGCTCTTTCCCTAAGGAAGGAGCCTACAGTTAGCAGGAGAGAAGCCAGACAAACTAAGTTTTCACATTTACCTGTGGGACCAACAGCCGAGGGATATCAACGGTGCTTTTGATCTGTCTAGTCTGGCACACCGGCATCCTTCACATGGGAGCAGGGAGAAGGCAACAGCCACGAGCAGGGAGCAAGGGAGGGTGCTGGCCAGGAGGAGCTGGGTTGGGGCCAGCATGCAGGGTGAGCTCCGAGCAGGACACACATCATTGTTCTGGCCAGTGGCCCTACCCAGCCCTGTTTCTGTCTCCAGGCACATCTGGCTGCCTCTGGCACTGCATAGGTGCTTCTGACCGCAAGCTGCAAACTTCTTAGGGCAGCAGTGCCTGTCCAGCTGGGACAAGCAGTCCTCAGGTGGGTCTATTTTAATTCACTAATGCCCTTGTTTCTGAGGCACAGGATGTCTGTTCACCTCTGCCTTTTTTCCATAAATGAGTTTCCAGGGCCTGGAAGCTGGCAGTGTCATCCTCTGCTGAGTACCCAGGGAAGCACAGCCAAGCTGAGCCTCTGCCAATTAGTTCAGCCCCACACAAACTGCAGTCGTCATGTATTTTATCTGTGAGCACACCCTCGCCACTGCCAGTGCCAGCTCTGCTTTGCAGCAGCCAAACACACACGGGGGATCCTCAGCAAAGCAAGGGGGCTGTGTAAAACTGTATTTGTTTAATTACGTTGCGCTACAATGTGACTCTCCAACTGGATTGGTATTTCAGTCTGAGCAGTAACGCCGCAGCAAGCTGAACCATGTTCCCTGTTCACTGAACCATGTTCCCTGTTCACTGGCCTTGTTTTTCAGAGTCCCACCCTTCACCATCAGCTATCTAAACTCTTCAAATTACCACATAAATAAGTGCCTGCATTTCATCTGGTAATTCACTGTTATCATCACAAATACACCATAACCTCGGTCACACTGTGAATTTCATATTAAAGACACCAACGACACTGCCATTAAAAAAAGAAGCATTAAGGGGTGTCCAGGTATGTTAGTCCATACATTTAATTGTTTTAGAGTTCAATGTAGCTGCATGTAAAACCAACTACATTACCCTTCTTGTTTCTGAAAACAGGATCACACTGTAGGTTAAAAAAATAAAGGTCTAAACAAAGATCATCTTGTATTTCTCACAATCTAAGATTCAAAATGAAAAGCAAAAATAACTGCTACTAGTAAATTTTCATGTGATACTGGGTAGAACAAGAAACCATCACACCAGGTCTTGTGTGCTCTCACACTGCACTGTCACATCTGCTTAAACTAGACAAAGGATTTTACTTTCATTTACTGGGAAACAAGCCAAGGGAACATTCACAATACGTATGAAAAAACCCCAACCCAAACCATAATGAAAGCAAACCCCTACAGAATGGGCACCATGCCATAAAATGACTTGCACATCCAACTGCTAATTGTACCTGAACTATCACTTTATGCTGGCCCTTCCACAGGCCCGTGGTTCTCCTGGTGGTTAACAGAGGGCACCCCTGGGAGTGTTCAGTCCAAGGGTTCCTGTGCTTCTGGACTGACAAAATCTTCTGGTCTCTACAAAAACATTAAATCATCTCTTAAGGTCTCCCACACCTTCACTGTCTTGAGCCAGCACCCAGACATTGCTGCAGCAGCAGTGACTGTGTGGAGGGACAGCAGGCAGGGTGGCACAGCCATCAGGAGCTCAGCCTCCCTGGGACCATCAGTGCCAGCAACTGACACGTGAGACAGGGTGTTGTCATTTTGTCAAGGTATTTCAGATCCCTGGAAACAAAAACCTCACTCTCAAAAGCACCACATACTACTGTCACAAAAAAAAAATAAATTTCAAATCCTATACAAATGGCATGGTTAAATTTTGAAAGAAGGAAGGCTCACAGAAATATGCTTATTAGGCATATTAGCTCAGAAAATCTTTTTTACCGTCCTATCTGCTCTTTTCTCCCTCGACCTTGCAAGACAGAATTTCTCTGATCCTTTCTGCTCACATGGCAGCAACGCCAGCACACCTCCACGCTGCTGAGGGAGCTAAAGCTACTGCCTAAGCTGCCAGCCACATGCTGGCACGTGGCTGTGCCTGGGAAACAGCAGGGTCTTCCTCTCCAGGGGCTGCCTGTTTTCAGTTTAAACGGCCACGGAGCCATTGCCCTGCAGGACACACCTAATCTCCCTGCAGCAGATTCCAGTGGACAGATTCAAGGTGCCAGCACTAACCTGGGAACCTGGGAACTGGCTGAAGGGAAACTTCCGGGAAGCCCTAACCCTTTCTACATGTGACCAGTAGGACTTCAAACTAAAAAAAAAACAACCAACAAAACAAAACAAAACAAAACAAAACAAGCAAGCAAACAAACAAAAACAAAACAAAAACCAACCAACAAACAAACAAAAGACAGAAAAGGGGAAAAAAACCCCCAACAAACCAGAGAAACATCAAAGCCTTCCACAAATTCACACTGTGCTGGAATGGCCACAATTATGCCATTCTTAACTCTGAAGCTGTTTGCAAGGGAAACAATCAGGAGACTTGGAAAGGATGCTTGAGTGGAAGTGGTTTATCTTGCTCCACCATTCAGAGGAAAGCATTACAGGCATAAAACTGTCTGTCACCTTGGAGAAGCTGGAATCTTCAGATTTTGCCTCCAAAGCCTTGGGGATGCAGGGAAGGAAGCTATTTTGTTCAGATGAAAGACAGATGCAGCTTCCTGTCACAGGCTATCCTCTCAAATTAGTGGATATTGCAAGATGTTTGTCTCTACTGGCGTTAGCCCTGCATTGACTAGGTGCAAATGACAAGAGAATCAGGATAAACGTGTATTAGAAATATCACTGGCTTATTTCAAATTATTCCTATCCTTCTAATTTACATTTCCCTGGATGTTCACTGTGCATTAGTGATTCACAATGATGCACATTTACACACAGCAGGAGAAAAATTAATGAATTCCATCACTTCCCTTATTTGGGAAGACTCTATACCCGAGATACAGCTCCCTCATTTTATTATGCCTTTTGATCTCCACAGAGTAATCTGTTTTCCCCTTGGCAGAACTGTATAATTCTTGCTACTTTACTATGAATTACATTTATGCACTTTGGGCACAATAAGCCTCATTATTTATTATTTCTTGCACACTCTCCTAAAACCAGGCCAAATTTCACCTCCCTGTCCCCGGCAGGTAGGCATGCAGAGAGCATGGCCACAAGTGCCAAACGCTGAGGTAGTGCACGGCACACACACAGGCAGCAACTAACCACGAGGTTCATGACAGGGAACTGGGGAGAAGGAGCTTCTGAGCCTTGCCTCCCACATGAGGCATCCCTTACTGCATGGCACAGCCTGTGCTAGGCAGGAAATCGTGTAAATAAATAATTATGGCTTTTGTTAGGTATGTCATGGTGCCATAGGCCCCGCTTGGAGCACTGTCATAAAAGAAGTGGCAAATTCCTGTGGCTACGTCCTTCTCCAGGATAGTGCCAGTAGCTCCGAATGATTTCTGAAAAGACACAAGAAGTAGGGCAAGTTAGGCATCCATGATTCTTTATTAGGAAAACCCCACCATGTTATGATTTTCCATTTGTGCTGAATACTGAAAGCAATTCTCCTTTCCCTCATGAAAACCTTAATCAGGATTATTAGAGGGCCCACATGTCTTAGTTGGATCAGTGTGAGTAAATGAAGAACATACAACTTCACGGGTTTTTGTCCTTTGGGGGGAATGGATGGGATTACTCAAATACTGGTAATTCTAATGCCTTGACAAAGCAAACATCCACTTTAATCTAACAGCATACTTCAGAGCTTGTTAGCCACTACAATTTTATTCCCTTTAAATCTCCCAAAAGTCTTGAATTAGCTTTCCAAATATATTTCTGGAATACACTTAAGTGATTCTATCTGTCTCTGTAGGGGAAAGAACCAGGATAAGATCAAGGCCATCACACATATTTAAAAAGGAGCAGGGGATAATTTTCAAAGGGGGAAACTTCCCACCCACTGTCCTCTGAACTCACCAGCTCCTGCAGAAACAGGTCGTTGGCCATGTGCACGATTCGGTCCACGTGGATGATGCCCCCGATGCTGTTCACCTCAATGTCAGAGAGGAACGTGAGGACCAGAATAGCTTCCACCAGGAGCTGCCTGTACTCGGGCTGGGGGACGTGGTTCAGCACCGACTCCACGTGCACAGCGAACTTGATTTCGCACGGGGTCATCTGGCAGGTTTGAGTGGAAATGGCTAGAAACACTGACACATCCAAAAGACTAGTTCCCCACATCCTGCAAGCACTGAAACATATGCTCCTCTCTGCACATGGGGGTAGACTGACTGAAGTGAACAAAATGTTTGTGCAGCTTTAGCACTTACAGAAAGTTTTCATGTTGCTAGACCCTGATTCTGCAGTTACACAACATCCAGAAGCTGCTCCAGCCCTGCAACCCATCACACACACATCTCACTTACATACAGGGCTGCTGATGCTTAGCTGGCAAGTTAACTCTTTGCTCCTCAGGCTGCAGTCTCACACACTCTGTCTTGCAAGTATCTTTCTGGCATCACAGGTTCGTTGCAAAGACAAACTTACTGTTGTGTTTTAAAAATAACCACCTGCTTAGAGGGGTGATTTTTAAATAACCCCCTAGAGCTTTGCCACACAGAGGTATCACTATACTGTTTATAGAGCAGCTTAATTTGCACTGGCATATCTCTGTGGATGTCATGCTGCCTTAGGAGGTTTGTGCTTATTTCATTCAATTCCTTTAAACAGCAAAATTAGATACTGTCTAGGTCTGACAGGCTGAAAGTATAAGCCTATTTATCTGCACAATAGGGGCAAATAAAGCTCTCCTTTCTGAAAAAAAAAACGAAGAGCCAACATTTAAATGTGGCAGAAAATTCCAGCTTCTCTCTTCAGCTCTTGCCATCGTCCCTCAGAAAGAAAGAAGCCAGAGAGAAATCTGAGGGAATCAAGATAGGAAAACAGTCTCTGGCACACAAGCACCTCTCTTGTACTGATGGATTAACTGTTCACAAGACGATTTTACAGATGTGAATTCAAAACTTGCCAGAGCACCTAAAGATGAAGTGGCAGTTGAACTAAGGGGGGGAAAAATGCCAGGAAAGATTATGGAATTAAAAAATCAAGGCTTTGGTTAGAAACAATCATCCTTAACTGGAATTTACTTTTGAGGCTGTGAAGCCAAAATACACTGGCTGCTGTTGCAGCATATTAAAAAAAAAAAAAGGTAAGTGGCCAGGAGTGTGTCTACTTTACTCAAAAAAGTCTGCAGTGTCTCCTCACCTCCCCCCACAAAGGGGAAAACCTGCCACAAACACTCTCCCGGGCCTGCCTGGTAGGAACTCGTCTGCACAGACCTGGGGAAGGTGGCAGAGGTGCTGGCAGAGGTGCTGGGGAGGCCCAGGTGTTCTAACCCCAAAACCAAGATTTGCAACAGCAGCCCCACTGCACCTTACACTGTCACACCAGATGTTTGACACGTGGCTAGAAAATCACTGACATTTTACTGTACCTCTCTGGTGGTTGAAGAAGGAAGGACATACCCATCAATGGACAGACCGTGGCACTGAAACAACATTTCAACAATGAACAGAAATTAAAGTTCTTTCAAGTAAATCTTCTAAGGGTTCTCTGCTTTAAGCCAATATGTAACAACTTTCAGACAGAAAAAAAAAGGCAAAGCAAAAACCCCCAAATGAGACCAAAAAAAACCTGTTCAAAAATATTATTTCATCTATGCTGAAGAAGTTATTATGTAACCTGGCAAACATTAGAAATAGCCTGACGTGACACACAAGAGAGTGCTGTGTTCCAGCCCGGATACCAAAGCAGAGGAAAGTACAGAGAGCCACTACAGCAAGAGGCACAAAAAGGAGGGAAACAAATTAATGAAAACATTCTGCTTGAAACAATGTGGAAATAAAAATGTAAAAGCATAACAGACCATGAAAGCAAGAATCTTTCATTTTTGCAAAAACATTTAGTTCTGTGTTTCAGATGCAGAGCACCACACCTCAAGGATGTCAATCCACGGGCCAGAGGTGGTGTTAGATGCACCAAGTGCTATGCCAGAAAAGAGTGACAAAACGTAAGTGGTGAGAAGGCAGGCTAAAGAGTGACACAGGCTAAAGAGGTACAGGAACACACACCAAGAAAAGACAGATTTTATGAATAGTCCAAAGAGATTTTAACAATGAAGTACTGAAGACAAATTAGATAAGCACAATTCATTTTAACAGCCAGAAAAAACATAGAAATACTCTGAGCTATTACCTTAGGTCAGCAGTGATGCTCACTCTACTGACAGATCCCATTAGTAAATAGCCAAGAGGTCTCATATGACTCATCCTGAATGACATCAACACTAACAGTTCCAGTCTAAGTGATTTTAGAAGGACAACCAAAACCAGCCTAAATTAGTGATGCACTCTTTTCTCAACCAAGCAGGCATGAACAACTCAGTGCTGCAAGGTGCTGAGTGCAGGCTTACATCCAGCAAAGGAGAAAAACAGGTGCATAATCACTATGAAATAAGTAAAAATTCCCAATTCCCCTCTCCTCCTTCCTGGAGAGTTGCTTCAACACATTTCCAAACCCCTGATCTCTGAGGTGCTGGCAAGGACTTACTTTTCACTTAAAACAAACAAACAAAACGTTAGGAATGCCATACAGCTCAGAAGAGCCAGCAAGAGAACTCAAGACATTCTGCAAGAGTCAGTGCAGTTTCCTGCTTCTTTTTCCTCACAACCTTTCTGAACCAGAGCACAGAACTGCACTTCACTGCAGTGCCCCTCAGCTGCACTGACAATGTGCAATAGGCCATGGGATGCACGTTCAGCCAAAATTCAGCATGGGTGGTTTCAGAGAAAAACACACTTTTCAAAGAAACAAGTGAACTTGTGTTAGTGGAGCCCTTTTATATTCAAGAGACACCCCGCCACTAATGACTCATTTCTACCAGTCTTTCAGACCAGCTCCTGTCAAGATACCCCCTCTGGACCACCACCTCCCCAAGTTACCATACAGCCTTCTTGCTTCCTGCCCTCCACAGCGGCCAACTTACCTTCTGAAGGATTTTCCACACTTTCTCATAAAAGCCCACAGGAACTCTGTTAATAGCACCATCAAGCCTCCTTCTGCGCAGCCACTGCCCCTTCCGGTCACCCCAGCTCATGTCTCCACTGGAGCCAGTAGGAGAAGTACTAGTGGGGGAGGATGGAGTACTGCTCCTCTGTAAGGACATTAAAGCCTTGGTTAATTGCTTTCTCCCACCCCAAGTGCCAAGCCCAGTCAATGCATTTCTATTATGGTGCTACCTCAGAACCAGGGAAAGAACACAGGCAATAGTGTCAGACAGGATGATGGAGTGGGATTGATCTGTAGCTCTCCCCTTCACAACAGGCTTCACTTCTAAACTACTTCAATCATTTCTCAACAAAACAGGCAAGCAGTTCCACATGGCATAACCCAGTGCACGTCAGTGCTTGGTTTAACACAAGGCTTGACTATTCCAACAAGCACAGACTGGCTTCCAGGGCCATGTCACCTGTGTGCAAGGGATCTGCAGGTAGGTCTGATCCACCTCGACATCAGGCTCAGTGTTGTAAAAGAGCCAAAGGGTCAGTGACTCCAGCAAGAGAGGTCCTCCATGCAAAAGCTCCACTAAAGTAGATTACAAATTGACTTCATGTGGCCATGAAATCATCATGCCCGACTCCCTGTAGTTATCAGTCTTGTTTTCCTTTAATACTCTTATTGCTTTATTATTTTACCCTACTAAACTTGGACACTAAAACAGGCAGTAAATATTACATTCAAAGTTGTTGCCCTACCACTAAATCGTTGCTGTGATTTCCACTTCACTGAAACACAGAGTGAAGCCTGCCTTTGTGCACTGGTACATAGGAAGAGAGGCAACAGCAAGCTGACAGTTCTCAGGCCAGGCCACAGGGCTAGTGGTGCTCTGCAGCTGTGTACTTAGGACATCTGGGAGGTGTGCCACTGACAAGAAGTCTGAAGATGCAGAAAATCACGAATCACAAAAGCCAGTTCAAAGGACATGCACAGCTGCAAACTTTCCATCTCTCTGTGACACATTGGGAGCTTCAGACTTACTTTAAATCATTGAGGTCTCTGTTGGTAAAATAGTAAAGCAATTATCTTCCTTCTTAACAGTGAGAGCTTGAGAAGAGCTACAGTTCTCTGTCTTGAAGGAAGGTAACTGCTTGAGAAGATACTCATGCCCGTAAAACCCCTGTCTCAGCAACCTGAAGCTATTCTGGGTTCCTCACTGTCCTGAGACTGCCAGCATTTATCAATACTGCATTACTTTTAAATACTGAAGACATCTGTAACATAATCCACTATCAAGCAGCTAAATCTGCTATAGTACATTACCTGCTACAACTGCTTAAGCTTTAGAGGAACTAAGTGGATCTAAATGCGAGACTCAATTTCTATTAAAAGATTACTAATGAGAATTGGTTCCCAATGAGGATGAACAAGACAAGGAGGTAGGGTTTGAAAACAAGGTTTTAAGCACAAGTCACAGAAGGTGTCTAGAGCCAAGACCTTTAGACACACAGACACAGGCACACATAATAGGGTGAAGGGCAGGTGCAGAGCTGCAGATGGTGTTTTACCATGGAAGTGAACATGCTGCTGGACAGGGAGTGCCCCTCATGAAAGAACTAGGAAACAAAACCAGACACCAACACATGAGACAGCCAGCCATGACAGAACTGAACACAAACAAGGTTAAGTAACCCATCTGTGGAAAGACAAAAAATATGGAATTAGCTCAGGTACTCGGGAAAAATGCAACAACCCCTGGCCTCTTGCAGTGTTGCACTTCAGCTGATCTCAGGGCAGCTGCTGCTGATTCCCAGGGTCACCATGAGGCAGACCCTGCCACACCAGGAGCCTGTTTGGCAGCCACAAGCTGCCCACGCCACCCACTTAGCTCCCAGCATGGCCAACACAAACCACCAGTTGGAGGTGCATGCAAAAGCTTCTCTGTGACTCAGGGCTAGGGGGAAAACCAAGCTCCCCACTTCTATTCCTTATTTGTTGCAATGCCAGCAGCTTCTCTGCACGAGGTCATCGTGCTGCAGAAAGACTGCAGGCTGCCAGCTGGGTGGGCAGTGCTAAACAAATGGCTGCAAGGCAAATTTTGTGCTGGAATGTGGATGCAGCACCTCAGACTTAGAGCACTCTTCTCTAAGTGCCCACCCTAAGCCCTGCCTCTACATTCAGTGTTAGTGGTTCAGACCCAGGCAAAGGCTTGATGTTCAGACTCAGGAAAGAATGGCAGCAAATGAGAGAGCTGCAGTTGCTCAACACAGGCAGAGATGTTCATACAAGTACTTGAAATGTTCCCTCTAACAACAAATTTGGTCCTGCATCACCCCACCCAACCCTCTGCTAAAATGACATTACATTAGTATCCAGTAAATTATTCACAGAATGCAGTGAGATGTGGCAGGAAGCATCATAAAAGACAAAGTGGGGGGAACAAAAATAAAACCAGCCAACTCCTCCTCTGTTCAAAATACCAAGTTTCCATGTAATGCAAAAGCAATGCAGGAATTACACTTCTTAGGTCAACAAAGGCCGTGTTTAAATAGGAAATAATGCTGCCACCTAGTGCCTTGTCCTTCCTCCTTCCCAGACTGGCCCCAAAAGCAGACCCCCCGCGTAGGGCCGGTGCAGAGCAGTCAGCATCACAGACACGGCTGTACCACGAGGCTCTGCCACGATGGCACTCTGGGAGCAGCACGGCTCAAACACAGCAGCCAGGCAGGCACCATGTGCTTCACAGGGGCCTCTGCTTCCCTGCCTGGTCATGTCCTGTGAAAAACCACTAATTGAACTTTACTGCCACCAGCACATGCTCTGTGTTAAGACCATGCAAAAACACAACTCCGTTTTCTAAAGCTTATTCAATCTGTTTCTTACAATCAAAGGAAAACACCAAATACCTCCTTAGATGAGGCTGCACAAAGCCCATCTAATCTGACCTTAACACTTCCAGGGACAGGTCGTTCACAACCTTCACTGGACAACCCGTTCCAGTGCCTCTCCACCTTCATGGTGAAAAAGTATTCCTTATCTAAACCTACCTTCTTTCAGTTTAAAATCATTGACCCTTGTCCTGTCACTATAGACAGGCCTTGGCAAAAAGCATCTCTTCATCTTTCATATAAGCCTCCTTTACATACTTAAAGGATGCAATATGGTCCCCCTGGAGCCTTCTCTTCTCTAGGCTGAATAACCCAGGCTGAAAACCAGAACCATTCTTACAAATGTATTTTGTTTGATCACTACCTCTATTGATCAAGAGACAAAGAAAATTACTAATAGAGACACAAAATAGAGAAATCAAAACCACTCAAAACAAAACCATCAGTCACACTCATTCAGAATATTTTGGCTGAGTTTTCTGTGATCTCTTCATATACTCTGTTGCATTGTAATTTAAAGTATTGATCTTAAATATACATATATATGTGTGTGTCAATTCCATCAGTAATCATCATTCCTGAACAAACTGAACTAGAAGAAAACAAAACAAGATTTCTTTTCCACATGTATCTTTTCCAAAAGGCATGTGTTCCACTTTTGCAACTTGGGTCAAGTACAAGAATGTACATTGCATGAAAGCTTCTCTTTGTACATCTGACCTTTCCTTAGCTGAAGATGATAAAAGAGCTGTTTTTACAGTGGATGCCGTGAATGCATTAGAGTTTGTTCAAGTTCTTCTATTTTCAGCATGTGAAACAAGAACAAAACAGGCAGCATATTTTTTTGAGGAAATATCCCCTAACTTCCTTCTGTTTAGTGATCATCTTTAAAATCAAAGCAACTTTGGAAACTTCTGTCATTTAGCAGGAATAAAACCTAACATAACACAGTTCCAGAACATCTGCAATTTATGATGAGTGTTGACAGAAAACCCTCACCTGCTTCATCTCACTCTTCAATTTAGTAATACCACTTCTTTCTGTTTTGGTTGCTCCAGAATGTCCCATTTCATGAATAGAAATTGCAGGGCTGGATGAAGAGGAATCCACAGGTCGCACTAAAAGAAACAAATGGACATTTTTAACACTCTAGGAGTAGAAAATCAGATTAAATTGTATCTAAAAGTTAAACAGATATCCTTTCAAAAGTGTGCAATGCTCTTGGTGACAGCATCCTTTTAGATCATGTCAAGAATTGAAACTTGACTGCATCAGGCCCACATCCCTGCTTGGATACTGGAGACTGATTTTCCAAGACACCAACCAACTGTGGTTTTAAAAGTCATCAACAGTTGCAATGAGACTGTGAGGGCCTACATGTGAACCCAGGAGACAGCTGATGTGCCAGTCAGGAATATTTGGGCATCACAGATGTGCTTCTTGGAGGCAGGTTAGATATGCTCTTTTAATGGCTTTTGTTCTGGTCACATAGAATTTCTTCATTTTAAAAGTTTGCCTTCATATTATTGAAAACTTGATACAATGTTATTTCAATGCAGGATAGCTTCCAGCATATTTGTTTTGTTTATTCCACAGCAGACATACACATGTACTGGTCACCAATGATTAATACATTACCTATACCTCTATTTTACATGATGAGAGAACAGATCCCTTCTTATAAGGCAATCTTACTTTACTTTTATAGCTCTCACTTAACATACACAAGTCCCCAAGTGGACAACTTACAGCTTCTTTCCACTCCAAACTCTTTCCCACTGAGAATATGGTGTAGGAGACTTTTCATATCAAAGGGGCTTAGATTCATCAAACTCTCTGAAGCTTCTTCACCTAATAAAACAAAACAAAAGACAAACACCACTGTGGGAAAACAAGTTACAAAGTCAACTAAGAAAACTGCTGATCACTGAAGTCCAATCACATTTAACTTTGTGGCTAGTGCTTCCGTTAAAAAAATTAATACGCAGTCACATTTCAAAGAAAATACAACAAACACTGCATGAAAATAACACTGTGTGCATTAATGAATATCATGTTGTATCTTGTGCAAAATTTCACTGAAGCTCATGATGAGAAAGCAAGATCACTGGGACAGCCATGTCCCTGCAGTAGATGACCTGTCCATCTAAATTACAGAGCCAGAGTTACGCCATAAAGAATATCCACTTCAGTTTGAGGAAGTGGGTGACTGGGGTAGGGGAATCTTCCATTAGGTAAAAAAAAAACCAAAAAAACCAAACCAAACCAAAAAGACAAAAACAAAAACAAAGCAAAACAAACAAAAAAACATAAAAAACCAAACAACAAACAAAAACCCCCAAAAAGCACAAAAAAACCAACCAACAAAACAAAAACCCAAAACAAAAAACAAACAAAAACCAAAACAAAACAAAACCACCAAAAAACCCCCAGTGATTTTCAAAGTTTGCAACTGCTCATATGAATGAAGAGGTTTAACAAGATTTTAAAAGGATTTAACACGTGTTAATGAAAAGATCAACCACTAAGGATGAAGCAAAAATGACACCATAAGGACCCTTATGATAAAACTGCCTCTTACCTGAGCATTTCAGACTTCGAGCCAGCTCGGTGGCCATCACCTGAATTATCAGCCCAATGCGGAGCCTGAGCATCTCCACGAAAAGGCTCGGCTGTGACCGGACGTACATCGCCAAGTACATAATGATTTCCTGTAAGGACAAACCCATTCAAAGTGGGCCTTCTTGGCTTTCCCAGTGCCAGAGCAAACATTGGTGCCACAGTGGGCACAGCCACAGAAGCCTTTCGCACACACTGCACACCTGTGTCAGGACTGCAATGCTGATGTCTTGGCCGCTGGCTTCGTAAATGAGGTCTGTGAGCTCCTCGGGAGGCAGTGGGCTGCAAGACAAACCACAAAGAGCACTGACTTGACAGCAACCAGCTCTTAAAACTCATGAACAAGTGACTGGGTGACTGGAATCATCACCCAGAAACAGCTTTGCACCACAAGGGTGCCTGCAATTCTATCTGGGTGGCTACAAGTCCTTTTGAAGGTGAGGAATAAGTTTTAAAGATGATATCAGCAGCAGAGTGGTACCAGCAGGAAGGTGAAGGGCAGGCTGCTTGTGTAACTGAGGCAGAGCTCCAACTTACGTGGTAATGATTTTCTCACGGGGTTCTGGTGGCAGGCCCACTGTAAGTTGCTTGTGGTGTGACAGAAGGTCTGTGCATGCCTGTCACAAGGGAACAGAAAGCAAGAGACCTTTCTCTGAGTCATGTGGAAGTGGAACAGCTTTTAATCCACAAAACTTATACACTTCTTTAGCAATTTTTAAGTGCATTTCTATGAATTACCAGTCATGCAGATCCAAGGATCTCCTGAGGTCAACAGTGCTATGACAGTATGCCCAGGATGAAAGTGACTTCCCCCTTTCAGTGAAATCAGCAGCATAATGATTAGGGACTCCAGTGGGGCTGTCAGATCAATAAAGGCTTTCATCCTTTATCATATGATAAACTTTTGTTCTTTATTTAAGACAAAAATATTTTTAATCAATGAAAAATCTGGCAGTATTAGCAAAAAAAAAATAAAAAACCCGGTGCACTAATATATCTCCTAAAGCAAGCTAACATCCAACATACTACATCACATTCCCAAATTAGCCATCCTGATACACTCTGAAATAGGAACTTCCACCAGTACCACAGTGTTTACTCTTTTGTATCAACCTCCTTTAAAAGTGGATGTTCAGTTCACTTGTTTTAACATCCTGAATTGAAAACCTCACAGAGCAATGTCCCTCTGATTCTGAAGAGCCTATTTCCCCCTCCTTAACATGGAAGAAAACAGATCATCTCTACTCTCTCCCTCCCCAATTCTTTGTCAGTATCTTCTCAAGTTAACATAGGTGGCTTTTTGTGAGTGTGCCTGTGCTGCTCCTCCACCATGTTTTGAGAATGGGAAAAGTTATGTGCTTAATGAAGTACCATGATGGTGATTGCCACAAACTGTTCCTCACAAACAGAGCCGTCACTAAAATAAAGTATTCTAGGTGTGACAGTCAGGGTTTTGAAAATGACCAGGAATGAGAGAAAGAGCTCTTGACAAATATCCAGGGTTAACTAGGAAATTAAACAAATACTTGAGAGGAAACATTTTTGTAATGTTCAAAATCAAAGCTGTGCTCTTAGACCGGATATTTCTTGTTACCATTTAATAGTCCCAGATATTTTAATTCCTCCAAACATCCAGGTACATGGCAGACTGTCAACCCAACGGGATGGAAACTGGCAGAACATGTTTTTGTGTCAGCACTAGCACCTTAACATAGCACTGCTCCAAAAGTGTTCATGCCATCGCAATAGCAACAGACAATTACCAGTGACAACTGCAGATTTCAAAGCATGTAATTAAGCTTCTCCAATTAAGAGAGATGAAATAAATAATTCACAACCATTTACAGTGCTGGTGTGACATTCTCAGCCCATGCCAAAATCAGTACTGTTTGAAGTACAGGCAAAAGGTAAAGATGCCATAATAAGACTTTAGATGAGAAAAGCAGCTGATGTTTACTTAAAAAGGCTTGTATGTTGTGAAGTAAGAGCAGAAGAAGGGCAAGCACAAGCCCTGGTAGTTTTATCTCTCTTCCCAGGCAGGAAACTGAACCAGGATTATTTATATTTCATACCTCAGCCAGGACCTCCACTCTCTTTTTGAGTATGCCAGAAATATAACGTATTAAGCCCCATTCTTGATTGAGACCTGCCTTTCTGTAGAGCTCGTTGAGCAGGCAGTGGACAGTGACACCATACTGCCCATCCAGCTGTGTGTCCCAGTCAGCACCTCTGCCACAAAAGACACAGAAGGCAATTGTCATCAGGGAAGATGCTACACTGCATAACCTGACCACACAAAACACAGCCAGACTCTGACCACCTTCCTCACGTTGGTGACAGAATTAAACACTACACGGGACATCTGCGCCTTCACCAGGGTTTTATGTGGACAAAACCCTCCAATACCAAAACTTTCACACTCATTTGAGCACCCACTTAGCTGTGAGCCAGTGGCTTAAAAGGAACCACCTGAAGGACTTCCCACCAGACTTTAAATTGAGCATTCATGCAGTTTGCAGGAGGAACTCTCCATGTAGTGCTTTTTCAGTGCAGAATTCAGTAAGAAATTCTGCTGAAGACTACGTCCATTTTTCAGATGCCTCAGGGGAAGTTTTTTGCCCTCTTTCTTAGCTATTAACTAAGCTTCCATGCTGCTTATGTCATTACTGAAAAGCAAAGCACATTTCTGTTCCTCTCTTGTTTCTGAAATTCACTGCATTATGGCTCCTCTTTGGTAATGTTTTGAAGTGTCACAGAATGACTTTTCAAGTCCTGCTGAGACACAGAGTGCACCAGAAGTCCACGAGCCTGACCAACAGAGACTCCCATGGTGAAACAAGTCCAGAATATGAAATTAACAGTGTTAGATGCAGTTAAACAACAAAATGGTATTTTTTCAGGATTTCCTTTACTCTTTAAGAAAGGCTGCTAAACATTTTGCTCAGGAAATCAAAAAGATCAAAGAAGAGATCTTCACAGGAGACAGACTAAAACAAACAAAAATAAAGTCTCTGTAGCAGTAGGGAAGACCATCTGTGATTAACACATGCTTGTCTTTGCACCCAAAGCTACATGACTGTCAGGTTCCATCAGTATTCTCCTGCACAGGAAAAAAAAAGCCCAATAAATGCACTCCAGTAGGTGATTCTGTTGGTTTGTGTTTGCATTTAGTTCCCCTCAAACCAATTTAAATAGGAGGTGTTTACTAACCCCGGCAGATGCGTTTGGACTGGATCAAGAATGTTTTGAAAGGTACCAAATTTTAGCCAGTGGTGCACTTAACATGCAGAGGGATTGGAGGACCAGTAGTGACCACTCTTTAAAATCACATTTTGTTTTTAGTTAGAAAATTACAAGATTAAGTTTTCCTCTGCTTCCCTTCTTATGCACAAAAATCGCATAAAAATTATGTGCAAAGTTCACAAAGCTTTGTGAACTTTCAATAGAATGCCACAAATATAGCAGGGAGGGCTCTCATTCATGGAAAGAACTTGTGTATTTCGTTTGTGAGCCCTGGGACCTGTAACTGTGTGCCAGGCAACTCTAAAATTTGCACAAATATTCTTTTGTACCCAAATAATTTATGCAATCAAGCTAACTGAAAATATGCCTGTTAAAGCACAAAATACTTTAACCCTCCCCTCAAACACAACCCTGAACAGTGAAGAGTGCACAAGAATAATCAGATGGTTGTGACCAAACTTAAAGATGTTTAAGTTCACACTCAGACAACTCACTTTAGTATATGCAAGATATATAAGATATCTGCTTGATCATGGAGTGTTGGACATTCCTTCAGCTGACCAACAAGCTTCCTGCAATCCAAATCACCGTGAGCATCTTTAGGTAAGTGCAAAACATTTTCACAGTCCTGATAACAAAGATGGATGAAAAATCAAAGATGTGATATTGAAAAAAGTAGCAACTCAAATTCAAACAGTAACATACCATTAAAAAATGACAACAGACATGAAACAAAACTCTGCACTTGAAATACAGGCACATCACATTGTTCTTGCCAGGCTACTACAGACATGAAATGGAGATTAATCCCAAGAAACATAACATCCACAATGGAACCATGTCTCTATTTATTTTCTTTCTTTTTACAAAATAAATTATTTCCATGCTTTCCTGTCATTTTATATTAATTGTAAAGAGAAAAGCAGAGAATACTCTTTTTTTCAGTTGAAATAAATTAGTGTTGAGTTCTAGCTTGAACTTGTATAATGTGGTGCTTTATGAATGCAGATATTGCCACCATTATGAAATGAACATGTTAACTAATCAGATGATGCAATCTTATGGTGAGTTCTGATGAAAAGTTTTGTTTAACAAGCTACTCAGGAATTTATATGGTTCTAAAATACCATTTACACAAACAGAGCCTTGTGCAGAGCAAAATCCTTTAGGAGGATGGATATAATCTCCTCTAACCATTCTCAGCAGCTGGTTTCATAAGCCAAGACAAAACAAGAGCTGAGCACAACCCCATCTTCATGCCTTGAGGTGGGATTTGGCTGGTGTCATAAGGACATTCACACATTCTCACATTTCTTGGAGAACATCTCTAAAGGTTGCGATAAAGGATAAACATTCTGTCCTCCCCTTTGTGTTCAGCTAGAACTACAGACGATTACTTAACCTTTGGCTTTTAAAAAGAAGCAGCTATTCAATTACTGCTATTTTGCACATGCAATTAAAACCTTCCCAATTGATAAAGTCTATTTGACAAAAAGAACTTCAGTCAAAAAAATAAATTCCAAGACTAGGAGTGCCTTGGACAGAATGGCTTGTCTGTGAAGAAAAAGGAGAACTGGAGTAGGGTTTGGATGGAAAACACAAGGCCACAGTACTGCATCCTGTAACAAGAAACAGCATAACAATTCCCACAGCTTACCTTTGTCTCAAAGAAACGGGGATTATCAACAAGATTCAGAGACTTTCGGTGTGTGTTCAAAACTTTAGTGGGAAGAGACATCGGCACAGCTGGAAAGAGAAGCCACCAGAACAAATAAGGAAAAAAAAAGTCCATTTCAGTAACACAAATATCAAAACCACCTACATGAAGCAGCTGTACTAGGTAAAAACAACTGACATATGGAGAGGCAATGCTCCTGAGATGCTGTGCATGAACTCTGGGACAAACTCTTCCTGAATCTCCTTGCAAGCTTGTCCCAACATCAGCACGTCAAAGGCTCAGGTGCTACGTGCTCAGCAGGTATCTCTTATGTTGGCCCATGACTCAGAAATCCTGACCTGACTCTGCTAAGTGTTTTAAACATTTTAACAGGAATAAAGTGGAGAAGATGGTCTAACTGGTGAGATATCATAATTAAAATTATAATGTCAAACACTGGCTAATGCTCTGTTAACTTCATATGCTGAATTCAATAGAGGATACGATGGTGTGGCACATGAAGGATGGGAGAAACAACTAACAGAAAAGCTCGAAAGTTATTAATTTACACTGAAGTTAAAGGAACCCTGTCCTTGACCAGGGCATTGAATAGTACATATCTACATACAAAACAATGCATAGGTTGGAATCTATTTGCAAATTCAGTCAAAGCATTATTTTGGTCTATATTCTTCAATCAATCCACAAGGAATGTAGCATCATTAAAAATACTGTACTGCCTCTCTACTCCATTTGTTCTTACAATTTTAGAAAGTACATGTGCATTTTCGTGTTTTTCTTGCAGTGAAACATTTCATTTCACTACACCTTTATTAAAATAAAAAGGTACATTTTGTCTGCCTTTGTAAAACACAGCCAAAATAATGAATTAACTGACTCTGAAATTCTATTAAACTGAGAAGCTGGAGCAGTTTCCAGATCATTAACTTTGATTAAATGTTACATATCATAGCAGGTTTTCTACATATACACCATGACATGGGATGTTGTGGGGACAAAACAGCAACACCTTCAGAGTCATTCCTATTTCTTAAGGATTTTCTTATTTCTTCCCTACACAAAAAGAACTAGGGGCACAAGTGTGTTAAAAGCCATAATTCTGAAATACTTGAACTTATCCCTTATAGCACCCAAACCAGTTTTTCTAGTAATATCACTAAATAATAGGGAGAAATACCTGGAACCTCCAAGCCCTTTGTCTTGGCCATTATTGACAGTATCTCTTCTGTGGAATGGTTTGCACTGAACACAGGTGGTTGATTGGCTGTCTTTGAAGTTGGAGGCAGGTATGATTTCAGTGCTGTACTTTGCAGGACATCATTTATATACTGATCCAGCTCATCCTGGCTATCTAGTGTAACATGCATAAAAAAGGGTTTATTAAAAACAAAATCCTAATTTATCAGGGCCGTCTTAACACACCATTTTTGCTTATATAGAAGGGCACTCAAAAAATTCAAGAATATCACATGTGAGGGATTTTTAAGCCAAATAAATTGGAAAGAAAAGAAATAAATTATCAGTTTTTGACCCTTTGAAAACAGATTAAGCTGCTTTTCCTTTTGGAAGTAATCAAAAGGGGCTTTTTTCTTGCTGGTAGTCCACAGAACACAGTTGGACTTGTTGATCCCAAATGTCTTTTCCAACCTGTATGATTCTGAGAATCTATCATCTCTTCCACACAAGCTCCTGTCTGTGACTCCTCACAGTCTCTTCCTCCCTCCAGCCTCTCCCACACCTCCCCATCTGCTGACTCTTCAGACTCAGCTTTACTGCAGCAGATACCAGTCAACGCCATACTTTGAATGTAGAAAGAATGCACAGGAATTCATTCCCCAAATTAAGTCATGCAGGTTCTGTCCTCAGAAGGGTGCATGAGAAACCCGGATCACTACCAGGTGTGCACAGAACAGACTGTGCACTGTAAGTAAAGCCAGGCTCTGCTGATAGAACTTGACAGAGAAAAAATAGGAAGTGAAAAAACACTACTACCTTTTTCACAGAAGTCTGCTGGATAGTCTCCGTATTCACTGTCAGGACTATTACAGTCTTCGCTATGGTCATCAAACAGTTTTAAGCCACAGTCTGGATCCAGGAAGCTCAGATATGTATGAAAGGAGGTGGTAAGAAATTCTGATAGCTTGCCTATCTTCACCCTGCAAACAGGAACACGTGGCAAAGACCATTAACATCCACCATTTTGATACTGATTAATGCTCACAGAGCTTCCAACAACATTTATCAGACCTACTGTTGAATCCACCTTTGGTAAGTACAAGCAGCAGATACTGACACAGAAAAAAAAAAGAAGAGCTCACTGCCCCAGCTACTAATTGAACTTCAACTGTGCTACAGTGACATCTGCAGGCCTAACTAAAAGGCTAATTTGTAGGGTGCTCTAGATTTTCTATGAAGAGAGACCCTGAACAAAGACCTAAACTCCAAGGACAATGCATGAGAAACTGAGGCTGGGAAATCCCCATGAACAGAACTTCTCAGAGGACTGCAGAAAGCACATCTTGTGCTGGTTTTGGCTGGTATAAAGTTAGTTATCTTCAGACTAACTAGTATGGGGCCATGTTTTGGATTTGTGCTGGGAACAGTGCTGGAAACAGTGGTGGTAAGGCAGGGATGTGTTAGTTGCTGTTGAGCAGTGCTTACACAGCATCACAGTCCTTCTGCTTCTCACCTCACCAGCACACACTGGGGGTGCACAAGGAGTTGGGAAGGGACACAGCTGGGACAGCTGACCCCACCTGACCAAAGGGCCATTCCATACTGCAGGGGGTCATGCTCAGCATACAGAGCTGGGGGAAGAAGGAGAAAGGGCAGAATACAGGGTTTGTCTTCCCAAGTCACAGTTACATTTGATGGAGCTCAGTTTTCCTGGGGATGGCTGAACACCTGCCTGCCCATGGGAAGTGGTGTATAAATTTCTTGCTTTGCTTTGCTTGCATGCATGGCTTTTGCTTTGCCTATTAAATTGTCCTTATCTCAATCCTCAAGTTTTCTAACTTCGACTCTTCCAATTCTCTTCCCAATCCCACTGAAGTGAGAGTGAGTGAGCAGCTGTGTGGGGCTGAGCTGTTGACTGGAGTTAAACCATTACAGCATCTGATTGTCAAAGGAAGATACTGAGAGAGGGCAAGTAAAAAGAGAGTAGGGAGGTACTGTGGCATTTTATAAGCAGATGAATGGAACACATAGGTTCAAATCACATCCAATAACCATGGAAGTTACTTACTTCTTAATAACAGAATACCAGCTAAGACCAAGATTTTATATTTCCACAGGTTGGATATTCATTTTTCTTATCCACTAATGGCAGTAAGAGATGGTACACCTTTTCGGAGACAAATCTTTCCCACTGCATCTGAAGTCCACCTACCATCTGATTGCCATGTAACAATTAAAGCCGAAACCTTCTCTGCAGAGTTCTAGTACAGGGTCTGCGCACTATCATAAGTTCAAAACTGAGACTTTTATAGGATTTTAAAAATCATGGAGATAATAATCTGGGGGTTCTGACATTACCTTGCACCTCCAAAATAACCATCCTCTAATTTTCTTATCGTGGCAAGAACTGCTGGATGAATGTCAGTACCATCATCAACTGAAAAAAAAAAATGGAAGAGCTGAAGATAACCAACACATTCTTAAACTATCACATTGAAATAAAGTGAATTACTGGCTGTTCTCTACAACCCAGATCAGACAGAATCCAAAACTGCTACCAATACTAGCTTATTCAAAACTTCCAAACAAACAAGCAAACAAAATACAATCCCTAGACAAGTTCTGAAGCCCAAACCAACCCTCTCAAGACAAGTTTCAAATGAAATTTCTTTAGAAAGAAGTAGTATGGAGATGATGGGGTGATGCAAGGCTATAAAGGGTGGTAAAACCAAAATGAAGTATTACCATGTCATCCAAATTCAGCACACATGTGGAAAAAACAAAACTGTATTTCTGTTGTTAGAAGTCATGCTACCTGCGTCCTCTCAAGCTGATGTCCATCCTATTCCCCTGCAGTAACATACTCTGCTTGAAACAGAGAAAATTAAGTTTACCAAGCATTGTGTGGGTGATGGGAAATGTCAGGGTTGGTCTCCCTGTCATCCTCCAACAAGAAGTGAGGTAAGCCAGCTCTGTCTTGAGCATCTCCACAATCATTTGATTGTCTAGAGCCAGATAGAAGTGATGCTGGTCAGTAAACTAGAGAAGAGAAAAACATGACATAGGAGTAGTTGGTGGTGCTTTTCTTATTTTTTCTATTTCCTCCCTCAAATCATTCACAAAAGCCACATGAGCTGACCACAACACAAATGGCATGAATTAACCTAGCAAGGCCTGACACTGTGGAAAAGAAATCCATGCTTGTGCAAGAGTCCATTTTGCTACACTTGGAGACTGACCATCAGAGTAAGACATACAAACAAAAAGTAGACAACCATGAAACAGAATCTTCCCAATGCCAAATTACACTAACCTATGATCTGGAAGATGGAAGTACTCTAAACACAGGAGTAAAAGCTAACACTAGCAACAAAAACCACAAACAGGCTTAAGGACACACTGGGGACTGGGAGCCAATAACTATGTCTCTTGGGAACAATCTGAAAGTCAAACAATACAGAAGAGCTGGCAGTTACTGTGGAAGGAAAGGTACATGAAATGTACAGTGGCTAAGTGTGCTGTTCCCACTACAGCAGAAAGCCAAGAACCACAGTAAGAGACTACTATGGCTACCTCAGGAGCTGGAACCAAAAAAACTGGACAAATAATGGAAAGTATGTCAAAGCAGCCACAACAAAAGTTAAGGAAGCCCATAAGCCTTGGGAAGGGCTAAGCACGTAAACAGCACACAAATTCAGCCTGGCAAAGTCCAGAGAAAAATTACTTCATAGAAGGAATTAGGAACTAGCCAAAACAATCCTTGTGCCGCTCATAATTCAGGAAGAACAAGTCCCAGAAAGCCAGACTGAAGAAATCACATTGCCTGTCTCTAAAAAAAGAAGAGTAATTTAAAAAGTCAGGCCAATTCCAGTGCCTGGAAGCACAAGAAAACAAAGCCAAATTGAGACAACCAAGGTAATCATGAAATGAAAAGCAATATGGCCAAAAACCAATCTCAGGAAATTAGTCCAATTTTCTTCTTCGATGCAATCAAATGGTAAGTATAAGAAAATAGGTGACATCTCTCAACTTTTGCAAATTTTCACACTAGTGAGCAGAAGGAAAAAACATCCAAGGAGGCAGAACTACTTTTAAAATTGTTCTCAAAGGATAGTCATTAACCATTTTTTCAGAATGTCAGTGTATCTGAATGGAGTCAGCCTTTGCCCCACACCTAATCAATATTTTCACTAGAAAAGAGAATGAAATACGAATGACAAACCCACAAAATTTGTGGACACTAGTCAAGATCAACAAGATGACTTAACTGCTAACCTTAGCAAGGTGACATTAAACATTAACTCTGTCCACGTCAAAAAAACAAACAACAAATAAACAAGGGAAATGTCTGGCTACAAAGTATTATGGAAAATGTTATGGAGGTTTTAGTCAAACATGGAATAAGCAAGAACTGTCACTGTGTTGCTAATGTAAACACCATTTTGCAATATACTAAGAAGTATGTCAATACTTGACACATGGCAAGACTTCAGCTGGAATATTTGGTCCTACTTACACAGTAAGATGTGAACAAAGAGGTATTTTGAAAAAAATCGTGTCTCTAAGGAATTTTTCCCTTATTTGCAAAAGTGAAACTTGATTTAAGTGAACACCACAATAAATAGCATATTATAAATTTCTTTGTGATCAAGTGATGTGGGCAAGAATGAGAAGGGAGCCACATTTTTTTTTCAGTAAATCTGATGTTGTTTGGACATTATGAAGCACTACAGAAGTATTCTGCAGAGTCCACTGAATGTCTCCTGCTGGAGGTTAAAGACTGCATTAGTCAAACATCTCTTTCTCCTGCTCCAGCTGTACATGCTTGAAGCAGGTGACCCCCTGGCCTTCTAGTACCAACTGCTAGAATAATTATATTGGAATAAGTGTGTTGTATTTCATTAAATGTATACATAAAAGCCATTCATTCTGTGAGGATCCAAACTTCCAGCTACACAGAAAAAATGCACTAAAGAGAAAACAGAGCAACCCTTTCTCAGCACTAGTGACTCAGTAATATATAGAAAAGATCACATCTTCATCACTTTGGGGTTACAGTACTTGGCATGTTTATGTGGTACTAATTTTATTCATTAAAGCAATCAGTTGAAAGATGCATTGTGACATTTTTGTGCAGAAAATCTTTTTGTTAGCTGGAATGTTGGTTTGGGCAGAGATCAGTAACAACTTTGTATTATTGATTTGCTGTTCTCTTAAGCCAGAAGTCAAAGAACCCAGACTCTGTATGACAGAAGAGAGATTATCAGCAGTTCCATCACTCTTAAAAACCATACAAAGCAAAGCACATCTGCTGCATCAGCCCTCTTCTACCTAAAGTACATCAACAGCACATGAAAGCAAACTGCTTCACTAATGATCTGCAATTAAGGAAGGAGTGATTTTCTTGCCAGCTTTACGTGCTCACCTGTGGGGTAAAAGCAAATATTTGATTTCTTATCACATAGAGCTTGGAGGTGCCCAACACTCCAATGTGTCTGTGTGGCCTCCCACTTAATTTCATGTTCTTGTTCCGCCCTGTGAAGAAAAGGGAAAGAAAAAATGTCTCAGCCATGCAGTTCCTGCATGGTTTCCCAAAATAACCGTTTTAGACATACTTCATTAATACCAGCAAGGCAGAAGACAGGTAACAGATTGAGATGCTGCACACTGGTTGGTTTCATAGCAACCACGAATATAACAGCCAGAGTCCTTCAAAGGCCTGATTAAAAATTTAAATTTTGGCTTCTCTGACCATGAGATTGGGTCTTATAATTAGTGACTGCCCAGCACCCAAAGCTTTCCCACCTAGAAGGACAGGAGGTGTGACACTACAAAAGCCAGGCCATCAACATACCACAGAAATTGCAGTGCCTTCACTACAGAACCTGAAAGATTCTTGCCCAAAGAAGGCTAAATCAACGTGCAAACTGTATGTACATCTAAATACAAAGACAGATTTTCATCAGGCTAATAAGTTCCACTTTTCCCAGCAGAGCATTATTAGCAAATTCCCATTATTAGCAAATGATCTGCACTACAACCTTTGCACCAGCAGCCAGGAGCTGACTGGAATCTGTCTCACAAGAAATATGAGCCAAACAACCATGTGCCTGAAAAAATACCACAATGAACATTCCCAAAGAAGTCACTGTTAAAAGCAGTGTATCAGTGTGTCACATCATCCTGCAGACAACACCCTACACTGTAGCTGAAGAAAGCTATCATAATAAGCCTCACTAAAACCCTATGAATGTTTTTTTTTCAAAGAACTTTGTGACAAAGAGACAGATTCTTTCTCAAAAGCAACATATACAACATATACAGCTTCCTTTCTCTGTGTAAAGGGCATGCTTTCTGAAACTTAATTGAATGCCTCATTATTTGTGATACTTCCAAAATAAGCATCCTATCAAATGGAAAAAAACCCAACCAACAAACCAAAAAGAATCACCCAAAAAATTCCACAAATCAAAACCAACAACAACAATAGCAAACCACGAGCAGCCTCCTCCTCTCCCTCAGCATTATCTGTAACCAAATTGCCATGGAAACATGCTCCAGACTGATCCAGAAGCACGACAGTGCTCCCCTTGTTCACACTGTAAAGGAATCAACTCGACTGATTCACCCCACTTTACTTTGTAGCAGTATCCACAACTTTGAGTCGTGATTTGCTGAAATGCCTGAAGAAGTAAAACTAAATTCAATTAGGAATACATGTAACAAATTTTCCACCAAGGCCCAAATAATTCCAGCAAGGATTATAAAGAAACAGCTACGAAAATATTTTAAACAACTAGAACCAGTCAGAGTTCTGAGGCTTTTATTCAATTACACTCTCAGGCTCTGAGGAAAGCAGGACTTGAGGGCCACTGCTGAGAAACTGGAATGTATTTAAAGTCCTGAGTTTGGAAAAACCCTAAAGGCAACAAAGAGCTTCAGCAGCTCAACTCAGCTCAGGGTTGGAAGGAACTTTAGCAAGAACCTGACAGCCTAGAGATGCCCTGATAGCAGCAGCACAGCTTCCCTGGTTTGGAGCAGAAAACTTCCCAGACTGCTCTCTGGGAAGAAAGGTAATCACACTGCACAGTTTAGACTTAAAACAGAAACACTCTGACTTCTGAAAGGAGAAACATTTATTTTTTTCTGTATTTTACCATGTGTTTTTTTCCAAAGCCAGTTTATTTGTTGAAGTAGTTTCTGGAGGACAGAAGAAGAGTCAGTTCTTGACTAATTCCATGGCAAGGGGAAACTGGTATTTGCCCCACCATTTCTGATGAGGCAACTTTTTTTTCAAGTGCCTCATTTAAGACGAAGTTCCAAGTTTGTTAAGCTTCTCTGCACACTTTTTTTTTTTTTAGATCAAAGAAACTGATTTAAATAAAAGAAATTAAATCAGAGAAATCGAGACAGTATGAAGCAACAAAAACTAAAACACATCCAAAACACAAATACCTGGCACAGCAGTGGGGAGGCTTCCATGTTCAAATACTTACCCAGCATGGTGTAGAGGTTACTCAGGATGCGAGCTGGCTGCACTCTGAGTGGATGGATGTCAGCAATGCTCTGAACACTGATTCCACGGTCTTGCAAGAGATTCTTAATATGACTGGATTCTGCCAAAACAGTCACTGCATAACAGAAAACAAAAACACCATTAAGAACCAATGTTCGACCCTTTTTAATTGACCATCTCTACTGTCACCTCTCAACTAAAAAGGCATGATGGCCTCACTTCTTTCTTAATTTATGAGCCTGTAAGATCTAAAGGGATTGCAAGTCAGATTTGGATTTTCTGCATCTCAGTATTTGCCATTCCTGTCCACTTTGGACCACATGGTAATTCAAGTCGGACAGTTCCTCATGAAGTCTCTACTCAAACTTCCCACTCAAAGCAGGATCAGACCTGCTGAGATTACATCACATTCTTTGAGATTTTATCAGTCTCTTCTTATTTCTTTCAGTACCACCAGTTTGGATCATACAGTCACTTTTAGCAGATAGGGTTTTACCCCCATAGAACAAGGGGAAACACTACTTGAAAATCTTTGTTGTTTTAACACAGCACACTGTAACAATACAGCCAAGTCACTGGGGAACAGGTGCTGCTCCTTGAATAGCAATATATGTTACAGAGGCCATAAAATAGCAGAGGAAAAAATTCCCAAATCAGAAGAATTTACAATTCAGGCCCTGATTCCTTTTCTCATCCTCCTTGAGCTTTTGCCCATTATATGTGGCTTATTGGTTTGGGACTAATAATTCAATATCCTTGTGAATTGTGAATGCTTGTCAAAGAATGCTAGAAATAATCCAGCACTTCCATTTCTAGTGGAAATTATGCACTTCAGAGTAACAAAATGAGATACCAACAGAGGGTAAACAAGAACCAGATCACAGTACCACTGATAAATGCTGCTCCTGATAAACAAGCTGGTTGCCCTTTCTGAGCAACACCTTAAAGACCTGATGAGCTGGTGTTTGCCCTCTGCTTAATTTTCTGGTTTTGGCTGCTGCTTCTGCACTAACTGAAGAGGCCAATCCCTGCAGCAGCCAAAAGCCAGCCCTAAGTCTGGCTGCCTCACCTCTGTGTACAGGGATCCTCCCCACTCAATGATATCTAGATATCCACTCCAAGAAAGAGGCTTTCCTCCAAGAAACCTAATTAAACTGATTCATCTCCAGTCAGTCCTGCTCCTTTGCTCTAGAATCCACCAAGATTTTCCTTTTCACTACAAGATTAAGTTTTCCACTCTCCAGTCCCTGACAAGTCTTAAAATTTTAACAAGCACTTTTTTTAAAAAAAAGAGTGTTAAATCCCTTTCTCCTTCTCATGGTATCATCAAAGCATCTGTGTTCCAAGAAAAAATCCACATTATTTTTAACATATCTTTCTTTTCTTGTGTAGTTAGGGACTTGGTTACCAAACAATTCAATTCACCCAGAATGTTCAAAAAACTTCTTCACCTTGAACCACAACATCAGGTTTAAATCCAGTGGAAAATCTCCTGTTTAAGGGATCAATTTCACCTGCAGCAAGAAATCCCTAGAATATATGCAAAAGAAAGAGAAAAGAAACAAAGAGAATTTAAGCAAAAGGTTTCTGATATCTAGAATAAATCTTAAGCAATTTTTGAAGTATTTTTTCAGGACAGCAGGTCTTAAGGCCTGGTTTATCTACCCTAACCACCAAGTAGTACATTCAATAAAAACAACGGATGCACTGTTTTTTGAAACAAGAAAATGGTTCTGACTGGCACAATCTGTACAATTCAGATTTCCTGTTTTAGAGCTGCAGCAACTGAAATTATGCAGACATAATTTCACCAGGCCAGTGATTTTTTTTGTAGCTCCACAGAGATATTCTGTGGTTCCTTTAACTAATCTGGCTAATATGGGACAACACAAAATCCTGGCCCTGGAACAGCCAACTCCTCTCACCTAACCCTATATCCAGTCCATTTGTCAACTTATTTAGTTTGATTAGAAACAGACAATTGTATACCTATATACAAAAAAACCAACCAAACCAAACCAAAAAGCTCCTGAAAGCTTAGAGTCCCCCTTTCATGGGGCATGTACATGTTCCTAGTGGAAAACACACTGTCCCCTCCCTGTCAACCAAACTGTACTTAAATCCCAAGCCATCTGAAACAAAATGAAATACAAGCTTACCTACTATACAAGAAACAATTACCTCTGCTAACAGGCAGCTCAGGACATACAATGACTGGCCCCAAAGATGTGGTAACTTTCCCACTGGGACACGATCCACTGAGTGAGGATTTTCATACTCCTCATCCACCTGAAAATAAATACATAAGCAAGAAAAATTTCCCCAAAGTTGTGAAGAACAATCAATTACATCTAAGTATTTGAAAATATCTGTCATCTACCCTCTCTACCCTGCCATGATTACTGACTTGGACATCTGCATGTTTTCTGGGACTAGAACTATGCTTCCTCTTCGTCCTCTGCCCCACCCTTGAAAGCTGGAGGATCAGTAAGGCCTCTGCATACAGTCATAGCTTTAGTGTTAGCTCTTTCTCTTCTCATCTTGCCTTTGCTGTCTTCCCTCTGGGCTGCTCACAGGTAACTTGGTGCCTGCTTTCCAATCGCTTCCAAGATGACACTTTAAATTCATTGATGTCTAACTAGCTTTCTGAAATAAAGGTGTTTTCAAAAAATAAGGCTATGCTACCTTTTCTGTGTTAGCAAGGATGGCCAATACAAAAATTAAGAGCAGACTTGCAATTTAGAAAAAGAACAACTGCCTTAGTTTTGCAGTATACAGATCTACTGAGGGCAGGGGAAAAACCCTCACAGACATTTTGTATTTTTTAGAGAGGCAAAATCTACCCTGTCTATTTGGCAGGTTTGTCAGATCACTATCTTCATGTCAAAATTCACAAGAAGGCTCTGAATTCTTACACTCTTGTTCCCACTACGAAGGCAAGTCAGTTTCCATCTCAGATCTGTGACCAAGACATGAGCTGTAGGCTGACCAGCTCAGACCAACCCAGGGGACTCTACACCCTTAGTGAGTGAGGGCTGAGGAGTCTGGAGTGGGAGAAGTTGGCAGGGCAGGGTACAAAGGCAAATAGCATGGAAGAGCACACAGGCTTATCTGAATTTCTCTGTCACAATGGGAGAATCAGACAAGGAGTAATAGCAAAGATAGGGGGAAAGAAAATACCTGTACAAAACAAACAAAAATCCCAGCCCAAACCCTAATCCACCTGAAGCCTATTTCTGTGTCCCATACAAGCACCGGACAAGAGCAGCACAATCAAGCAACACACTAGACAGGCAGGATAGTCTATGCTTTATTTCTTCTTTGAGCTTCAATTCCTAAGTTCACATCAACACTTCTTAACTATGTCTTGCTATAAAGTTTGAGGCCTGCTCCAATATGTCCACAGACACTCAGTTTTCCACGTGAAAAACATGACCATTTAGAAGCCTAAAGTTTACCATTTTTCAGCAGGAGCTGTGAGAGGTCTCCTACTTTCTAAATAATGTGCAGTAGTCTTTTTTGAGTGCTAGTATAGATTTACCAGATACAGAAAAAAACTTTAAAACTGACATTCCTCTTGCTATCTATCTTTACTTTGAATACTGAAGTGGATGCTGCATTTTCACAGTACCTTTTCTGGAGGGACTGCATACAGTTCTGGTATCAGCACTAATCCATTCTTCTCTCTAATAAGTATTCCTTCCAGAGCCTCTCTATACTCTTGTACCTGGAAATATTTTTAAATGAGAGTAAGAATTCACATTACAGTCAGCAAAACTGAAACAATAAAGTCAAAGTTTTAGTACTATCCATCAGTCCTTTCCTGATGAAGGTTCATGTATCAAAAAAAAGGGGGGTGAGGGGAGGGAATCATGACTTACTGCTGGAAGAACAGGGTTCTGATAATTATCACACTGTTCCAGCATCTCATCAGCCTCAGAAACATGAACACTCATCTTTTATCTGCAACACTCCACTGCAGTACAAAATTTCTAACATATCCCTAATAACATATCCCTAATTATCCCTAATAATCCTTCCTTATTAAGGATAATGGAAAAAATGTCACATGAAATTTGCAATGGATGACAATGCAGGACATGCACATCAGACATAAGAGTGCGAGGTGTATAAGTTGTTAGCTTTCTGATATGCATAGAACCTATGACTGACTGAATTTTGCTCTGCAGGACTGGGAAATCTTTTCCTCTTAACTGATTCACTTAAAGATTTGTCCCCTGGAAGTCTTAAAACAGATTTAAACTGTTTAAAAATATCTAAGTTCACTGAAGAGAAAATGATCCTCTTGTGTTGTTAGACAACATATTCTGAAACACCAGCAGCAGACTGATACAAAACAAAAACAGGTAATATATTTTCATTTTACCAGATTCCTTATTGCGTTCCATTTCTTAATTATCCCACTTCAAGTTTTTACTTACAGGGAAACTCTTTTCAAGCACTACCAGCACCTGACTCTGAGATCCTGGTTCTCCTATTCCTGAGTACAGTGGACCACTCAAAGTAAGGTACCCACACACTCACATTACAGCACACTCACACTTTCAGTATCCCATCCTTCTCCACTCTTTCTGAACCCTCAGGGTGCTTGTTTTTCTAACAATTGCTGCCATTGCAACCACTTGTGTGCAGCAGCAGTTGGGGAAGACTCACCTGAGTGTCTCAGTGACTCGCTCAGCTATGCTTATACAGTGGAAACCAGGAGTAATTGCCCTGACCATGTCCTAGCACAGCCCGTCTGCACAACATAAAAGCAAACAGGTACATCCTGTTCCAGATAATCCAACTAAGTTCCACAGACTGCTCCATGAAGTGCTTTTTTATTGACAGGACTGAGGTTTCAGTAAACATTCTTATTTTCCCTCACATGAAAGTATGCCATTTGTCTCTTCACCATTTCACAGTAAAAACACATTTTTACTGTCTTCAGGAAAACATTTTACATTTCTAGTGTCAGTATTTCACTTGATCTGCAACATTCAGTACCAAAAACAAAGGGTCTTTTGGTCTGAAATTCTGTTTTGTTTCTGTTGTAATTTTGTTCTTCAAGTTGTTTAGCAGTCTCCTGTCCCTCTGCATATTAAATCACATGTATTTTTACTTATTTCAAGCCACTAGTCCTGGTCTGAATACATTTATTGCTGGCTACTTCCTGCTGTTTAATTCACCATAACCTTTGTGGGCTACAATCAGTTTAGCTCCCCTGACCAGTGGGTGCCTGACACAGTGATGGCATGAAGTGACTTATGGAATTAGTAAAAATGGAATGGTTCATCATAAGGCAACCCAATATCTCTCTGAATGCACAACAGGACTGAAAGTACCATGAATCTTGTACTCAGCAGCCAAACCACAGAGCACAGGGAAAAGAAGATTGTCCCATCCTGAAGTAATTGCAAAAGGAGCATCAGTCTTGGTGACAAGACAAAACTAGGCATATAAACCCAATTTTACCACACCAGCTAACAGGCCCAGTCAGCCTGATGGAGAGAGGACAGTGAGGCCCCAGTGTGCACAACTCTGCTGTCTCTATCAGGTCATGAACTCCCCAGGAAGGTGACACTGGCTGAAGACTATTCCACCCTGCTACTGGGGTATCCAACTGATACCCAAAATACACATGGAACAAAGCTACAGAATACTATGGGTAAATGGCTTTGCAATTTCAAAACAATTTTTTTCTCACCTGAATTTTGTCCTCATTAAATATTCCATCAATTAGGAAGTATGTCCAGAATACTGGCCACTCACATTCAATATTCTCAAAGAGCTTGAGCTCTGCAGGATCATAGTGCAGCCTGCTTGGATCCTAGGAAATTCAACCACACTTGTTAAGTCACAGTGCTAAATTAGTCACTCATATTCCAATCATAATGGCAGCCTATTTTACACAAGTAATTAAAACCTAGAAACCAAAAAAAACCACCAGAAAGAGTGTCCATGCAGCCTCTTGACTTTTTCACATGCAAATGCATGTGATGGCTCCCTAGACAAACTGAACCCTCCTTGTCTAAGAATCTAAGTGTCACCCAAATAATCTTGGCTCTGCCTCAGTTCAAAGATATTCTGGGATGCTTCAGGGACACTGCTTCTGCTTAGACACCATGAGCGTATCTAAGGATTAATTTCTTACAGAATTATGAATAAAGTTCTGTCCTTAATAAACAGTTTTCAAACCCTTAGGTTCCTTCAGATAAGTGACATTTCCAGGCTACATGCCTGGATTGCCTCCAAATCCACCAAGATGTCTAAGCAGTGATGGTGAACTTTACTCATTGATGTAAATAAGACAAAGTATGCCTATAAGGAAGAGATAAAATTCTTCCTAATGCCTGATGAAAAGACAGAAGTACCTCTCTGGGTGTCTTGTAACCATCTCGAAGAAAGCGACAGCAGCCATAACGGCCCTGTAAAAACACACAAAATTAGAGAAGACTGTTCTTCCTCACAATCCAATATAATACGTACGTGCTGACTTTTAAGGGTCACTTTCAGGCATAGATGAACCAACTCTGGTTAATTAAACCTTGTTTAATTAGGAGTTTTGGTTAAGAAAGGGAGGTTCTGTTCCTCTTTCTATAAAACAAAACTAAAGGAGATTCTTACCTGTAACTTGGATATGATTTCACTCTTGGTTACATTAACAAGGTTTAGATCCTCCACTGCAAAAGCTGGGTAAGAAATAATAGAGAGAAGGCCAGCATCTATCTCCTTTGACGTGGATGCCCTTGGCAACATGGAGTACAGAATAGACTGAGCAAAACAAGAACAGAAGACAGGGATGTAAAACAATGTATCTACTTCAAAAGACTATGTCAAGTGCAAATGGAACAGACTGTATTATTTGCAAACTGACAGAGAACTCTCTGCATAGTTATTTTTAATCAAGTTAGAATGAGAATGTTTCACACCACTCAGTTTCACACTGCCTACTAGAATAGGGAGAACAACATAGTCTGAAGCCATCCATATTACAATGAGTTCTTGGTTCAGTTAATCAACATCTCATTTAAAACCAAAAGGGAGAAGGTGTTGGGTTTTGCCCTAGTAAAGGAAAGAGCAGAATAATTTTTACCTGACAATGTTCTACTTCATCAGGAAGAACATGAATCACTGATTTGTGTCCTCCATGAGCTCCAAATAGATCTAGTTCATCAATTGCTTCCAAAGCAGCCTTCAAAGAAAACCATAAATTATTAAGTATCATTAAAATCATTAAATATCTTTTAAACCAAATATACACCCTAGCACCTCTGCTTATCCTCTGAAAGAAATTACGTAAGATACAACTTTGCTCCACAGACAGCTTTTGATCTTCAAAGGGAAGCTCAGTCTTTTTACTTTAGGAAAAGTAAGTGTTTCTGTCTTTCCACTAGCAGGATACAGGATTGATGTGCTGGAGATCCTTCTTACAATTTAAAGACCATGTAAAGCAAGGAGGAGCTGGGCTTCCACTGAGACATGATCTAAACAGTGAGGTACTTAGTAATAAATGCTGCTCCTGTTCTATATCCTAGACTAGCCCCCATTCAGTGTCCTTTCACTCCTCCTGCCTGAAGAGCTGCTCAAAGAGGAAGGCTTGTTCAAGGTGATCCACAATCAGCAAAGGCTGACCCCTCAAGAAGAGACTTTTGCCACCTCTCTGATACCATCACTTGTGAGGGAAATTAAAATGAGCTGTGTGATCTCCCCACAGCCCGCTGAGGCACACCATGCTCCATGGTAGGTGAATCACCACATCTCATACCTCTTGGCCATAATGCATTTGCCTGGTGAAGCCACTACCAGCCCAAACACTGACACTCCTCCTCTAACCTAGTAGGCTACAAAACCTGGCTCTGAAGAATTGGGGTGTGCTGCACCACGCAGGGAACGTGGCAGGAAGAAAGAAAGGACTGGATGGCCAGGGCCAGGCTAGCAGAGCCTTCCTCTGAAATGCATATTCACAGGGTTGTGGTAACACTGAAATGTTGCTCTTGCGCCTGTTTTTATCATGCAGCTTCATGGACATGCAGCTTCTCTGACAAAGGAAGGATCCCCCAGGGCAGCTTTCCTTATCCCTCTGCAGAGGAGTAACAGTATTTTTCTTCTTCCAGCACAAGGTTCACTGCCTCTGCAGAGGACCTCTCTCTAGACCAGCACTACAGCAGCAGACGTTCTTCAGTGCAGCAAAAAATCCCATTGCAGAATTGATAGTTGGGACCAGGGGCAGTCTTAATAGTGCAAAAAAGACTGAGTATCACTCAAAGGCATATACTCTATGCTGTGCTGCTGCCACAGGCAGCCACACAAAGCAGCTATGGGAGAGAATTCCTGAGGCACATTTAAAACAAACAGCATCTACCTCAACTTCTGCAGCAGGACCCTCACTGGGCCCCCATCATCCCACCCAAAACAGCACTTTTACTGAACTCAAATCCACAGAGAAGCAAAGTCGTGCAGTGAGTCCTGCAGATCATCTTGACATCAACATGTCCAGACGTCACACTGAGGCCACATCAGAATGTTCAGGGTGAAAAAATGTAATAGTGGGCAGCTAAGGAACCACTGTCCTCACAGACACTGCCCCATGGCTGTCTGACTGAACTGTGGGGGCAAGACCAGCAGTTTCTCCCTCTTGCAATACACAGAAGATCTTGATAACTAGAACACCCTGCTGAAATGCAAATACACCTTTGACCTTAATGATATTTGCCTTCTGTCAGTCCTCCAGACACAAAGTAAAAAGGTAGTTGTGAATTGCACATTTGCATTTATGGCCTTCTGAGCTTCTCTTACTATCTCTGTGACCTTGTACTATGGATGAATGAGAAATATCCCCCTTTTTTTAGCACATCTTCACTCAATTTTCTCTCTGAATTACTTGTGAAGAATTTCTTGGATTGATATTCTGCTGTTTTCCAGAATTCATATCTGATTTAATCTTACCATGAAAACATCACATACAATACTGGATTTGGAGAATTAAAAAAGAGGGAAAGAAAATCAAAGACCACTTTGAGACTGCACCTGACTGAATCTAATAGATTCATGGCTCAATGACTCTTGTACCCTTTTTGCAATCCCTGGAAAAACTGTGCTGAGGTCTTTTAATAAGAGCCATTATCACAAAGATTTTACACTAAAAAATACTCACTCACACCCAAACAAGAATTCTTATACAATCAGTTAACTATTGCAGTGGCCAAGAAGACAATGCAAAGGAAGCCATCAGGTTTGTCAGAGCCCTTCAGCATGACAAAACAGCCACGAAGGAGGTGTCAGGAAGACATTCTCACTTTGGCCATCCCTACGGAGCTCGCGTTCAGTTCAGGGATGCCCTGGTTTGTCTTATCACCACGTTCCCAAATTCCATAATCCTGCAATAACATCATCAAGAAAAAAACTGACATTATTACATACAAAATAGTGTTTCCCCCCCTTGACCCACAACAAATCCAGAACCCTGCATGAAATTAGTTTATAATTGGCCTTCAAAAAAGAAAAAAGAAAAGAAAAGGTGCTCCAAGTCTCCAAAGAGATCCTCCTCATGTTTAAAGATGAGCACATAAAAGAATACCCAAGCAGGATCAGGTATACAGTCATGAATCACTGCCTTCACAGAATACACAAAGCCCTTTATCCCTCCTCCTGTCATGTTTCTCCCTGTGTCCCCTCAACTCATCACTTTCCAGAGCAGTTATTAACATCCTGCTCTTTTTTAGAAAGGCCTACAGGATTTTAATTAGATATAGGAAATGTTATTAATTATCAGTTAAAAAACCCTCTGTTATTATGATAGAACCAGTATACCTCACCCACACAGCAGTAAATCCTCCACAGCCCTCCCAGTATGTCCAAAGATGCTGCTCACAAAGTGAAGTACTGACAGGTTTTGATAGCTTCTCGTGGAAAAACAAGTGCCTATTTTCCTTCTCCATCATAAATAACTTTCCATCCACACCCAAGCATTGTCAGATGATTCACATATAAATAACTACTTACAGCAACTTTGTAGGCAGCTTCTATGTAAAAAACAAGATTCTGAATAAAGGTAACTTCATCGAGGGTGAAGATAATACGTAACCCTGATTAAAAGAAGGGAAGAGACTAATTATACTGTATCAGAACTGAAACATTTACTCTTCAGTAAGTTTCATGCTTTTGTTGATTTGGTACTAACTGCTGCCCAGTGAAATCCAAGGAAAAATTCACAATGATTTCAATAGGTCAGGCAGCAAACCTCAACACTTGTTACCAACAAAATACTTCAAATGCCACCAATACATACAGTTTCAAAGAACACATGTGGGGGTGGCATTCAGACAGCAGGTACAAAGCAGAGACATCTGGGCCAACTCTGGCTCTTCAGGGCATTCCAATTCCTGCAGCTTCCCACCCCCTCTCCCTGCTTAGTGCTCTATCTAGGAACATCCAGGACAACCAGGTGCCCACTCTGCTGAGGTCAACTGCAAGGGGCTCCAAGGGCAGGAAAACAGATAAGGAAATAAATCTTTATTCTCACATGAGGAGTGCAGTAGAGAGGAACACAAGATAAAACAGCACCACTAAGAAAAAGAACAGACAGCACAAGTGGTACTGGACTTCATGTTGCCACTCTGAAGAAACCTGGCTGACCATCAGGATGCCCTACATAGTCTTTAAACATGACCTTCTCTGACATGACTGAATATCTCATATATTTGTATGCCAGCAAACCTTAAGGAAATAGACATTGCCGGTTACTATAAACATTAAATCCTATGTGTCTTTTCCAGAGAAACATTACTTCCTTCTGAGTAATAATTATCTAAAGGTCTTTGAAGCTTGTTACTACTTTGTTTTTCCTTTTCAAATGAAAGCTAGAATAGAAAAAGACTGCAACAAAAGGCAAAAATACCTTCTGCTTACCTGATGCAGTCATCTGTGCCAAGAAGAGCAGGTAAAGGGAAGTTGCATCCACTTGCAGATGCCCCCACTGGTCGTCCCCAACCACTGTGGCACAAGTTGCAGAGTTATACTTGGCATGGAGGCAGTCCTTGGTACTCTGTGTGCGTTTGAACTTCTCTACCTTATCTACCTACAAGACATCACAAAGCTCAAAGCTGAAACACTTTGGAAGAAATTCCCTGAACTATTTCAAAACTAACATTTTTTCTTAGGGGAGAAGAAACTTGAGGTCCTAATTCCTATTACCTCATTTCAGTGTGTTTTGATTGATCAGAACGCTTAAATACAACTCTGACTTTAGACTCCAGTTAAATCCACATCTCTACAAGAAAGAATAAGACTAAATTACGTAGCTGATTTCAGATCTAAACTACCTCTTGGTGAAAATCAGTTTGCAAAGGCAAAACTCTGATTTGCTACAAGGACAATCTCAAAGAAGTGCAGGCAAGATCTGAGTTTTGCTAAGCAGTTTTAAAAAGGCTCCCGACACCACCATCTACACACATGCAAAAATAGTCATTCTACAGAAGACACAACAAAGACATGCTTCAATGAACTGCTCTGCAAATACAACACATACTAATTCAACTCATACCTATGACATTACCTGTCTCATCATGCACTGCAAGAGTCCCCGCATCAGCTTCACAACGTTCTGCAGGAACAAAACACACCAGTGACACCCTCACAAGGTCAGCCTCATCAGCTGTTACAAACAACATTCAAAAATGACAAAGCTCACACCCTCTGCTAATGCCCTGCCAAAGACAAAAAACACATGTATTTGCCCAAAGTGCTTTACATGCCTTTTTTTTTTTTTAATACACTCAGCAATTTTTATTCCTACATCCCTGCCTAGGAGAACAAATCTTTTCCCAAAGGTCCTCTCCAAACAGTGGAACAACTCTCTGTGGTCCTTCTATCCAGCTAAGGAAATAAAAGGAATGCTAAGTTTTGTCAAAACAGTAACAGTAATGATGATGATTTTTAGAGTGACAGATCCAGGGAGCATCAGCAGGTGACTGTAAGACATTGACATGACTAGAAGACCTGTAGACCTTCTTCCACTACCTTATGTAGTACAACAGAAAGCAGGTGACCAGTGTAAAGAAAGGGCCTTACAATGTGAATGCAGAGAAGTACACGATTTTGCCTTAAATAAAGAAATCAACCCCATACTTTTACTCAAAAGTTGTAGCCTCAAAATAGGATCATGCAAACTGAGTCACAGATCTCCTTGATTTGAGAAGGACATGTCAGCAAAAAATTTACCCAGGTGCTTCAAAACAACTGCAGGACAAAGATACCAATATTCCCTCGCTTGCCATGTTACCCATCTCTACATTCTCACTTCTAATACCCACTTTCCCAGCTGTAGATTAAAGAAATTAACTGTGTGAGTTACCTACCCTTCCAATTCCCCAGCACGAGTCTTACCAGTTTGGAGCTTGTTACCTTCTCTGGTTTGATCAAACATTATCTACACAGCATGTGCGACCCCCATGAGATGGCAAAGTGCACATTCCAAAGTCTGCTACTTTAAATGGCACGTTTACCCCTATGGGGAAGAATGGTCCAGCAGATAGACTGATACCACAGGATCCAAGGCAACCTAGGCCTGAGTTTCTGCTCTAAAATGCAACTCTTGAGTGACCTCAATGTTTAATCAGACACAGGCTTGTAAATCTGGGCACCAAATCTCAACACCTGGCCGACCAATGGAAGTTTGACTCCTACACATCTTTGTTCTGTTTGCATTTTAATCCAGATGTTAGCCTCTCTGCCACCCAGCTCTCTTAATCCTGCTTGCCAGAGGGTTGCCAGGGATACTGCACAACACACGCTGCATAGATGTTCCTGTCATCGCAATAAGACACGTACTCCACTGGGAAACCCAGCCACAGCAGTGATGCGAATGCACTTTGCAAATGCAAATGCAAAACCACCACCATATGAAAGGAACAAACAGCATAACTGGTTTATGCCAAACTTTGACATACCTGCTCAAGCTCATAGGCTTTGGCCTTGTCCTCATCCCGGTCCGCATTCTTCCGATATGCCATTCCCAGCCCCCACACGGCCAGGATGCTGTAGATGTTGTCCCGAACCCAGGCATCCTTATGGTCTGCACCAGCTGAAAGCAGCCCCGTAACTGGATTCTAACCATGGCAGAAGAAGAAAGAACAAGCTTTATCACGTGAAGTCCCATCTATTAAGAAGCATCACTTTTCTGCATTAAAGGGTAACAAAACAACGATGATTTCACGCTAATTGCACACTGTGGCTGATCACAATTTCACCACAAAAGTGAGATCCAGTCTTTCCCAAATTCTCACAGGTGAAATGCAAAATTTATCTGAACACTTCAGGATGTAAAATTTATAGCATCCAGCAGGGCATTCTCATCCACACAGGATTGTTAGCTAAGCAACTGATGCAATGCTAAATACAATGAGGAAATAGGAATTTAAATTTTACGTATTTGTGAGGAAAAGAGGGTACCAAATTAACATCTGAAATTCCATCTGGAATATATTCTCTATGCAGCTGCTCTCTGGCATAATCTTGAGGAAGTACAAAACACTACTTCTAGGAGATTAAAAAAGTATTTTATGACAGCTAAAAGCATGCATGCAAAGCCTTTCTATACTCTTCTTTGGAAAATGTACAGAAAGACAAATTCTGATGGTGTTGAAAAGCAGCACACTGAGTAATCTCCTGCATCCCATGCTCTCAGGAACTGACAACACATTAATGTCTTTCCTTGTGCATATTCAGACCGTTAGCAGGACAACATAATAAAAGAATTAATATTTTAAGTAGGTTTGGTTTGGATTTTTTAGAAAGTGTCTACTCTTAAAAATTACAGTTATTTTCTTCTGTTACCTGTGACACCATATGAAAACTACAGCACTTACAAGGTGCTAAAGAACCCAAAGAAACAATGAGTGCAGTTAATCCCACAGATGTCAAAGGGATTTTAGCTGAGCTACTTCTTCAAAGCATTACCTTTATGCAGTGACTGCTAATTGGACTAGCAGGTCTCATCCTGAAAATCACACTGCACATACAGACCCAAGGAGCAAGGAATTTTACCAGCACCCATGGGCTGTCAGCTCAGAGTGCTGCAAAAAAAAGCTGAGTGTTTGACTAAGACTTGAAACTGCTGTATCATGCCCAATCCTATTTTTAAATCTACCTGTTATTCTGGACAAAAAAAACACTCCAGCAACCCAAACCATAAAACACACCAGTTCCTACAGGGCAGCAGACACTAATAAGAACTTCAGCAATACAGGTATGAAAACAACTGGGTTCTAACCAGAACAAGTAAGCCCCCATTTAGCATCTTGCTGAAAATCCATTTAATTTGCATCTGTTTCATTAATCTGTCAAATGAAAACTGATGTAAGCTCTAGTAAACCCTGCAGATAGCTTGCTTGTGTGAAACCAGATGTAACACGGCTGAGGTTACCCATGGAAGTACGACAGATGCACTTTCCTTATCTGCTCCATATGCTTTTCACTTATAGTACTGTGGCAGTACTTAAAATGCACACAGATGTTGTTTTACTATTTTATGAGCATGTCTTAAGATTCAAATTTTCCTTATCTCACTCAATTTAACAGCTGTAATGAGCAGCAGAGAGCATCCTTCTGGTGCTGCCCTTCAGTGTCTGTTCTGCTACATCACCAAAGCGTCCCTCTGTCCCCTGTCCCTGCGGGCACATGGAACTGCCAGCAGATCCCACACAGACAGGAGCCAGTAGCTTGGTCTAAGCCTCCTTGCCCACCTTTAAATGGGACTGTAACTATCACTGTGCATGCTGCAGGCACTGACCAGCAGAATACAGTATCTGCAAAACAAGAAGAAGCTTGCTACTGACTCAGACCTCTGAGGTGCCATATACAAAAAACTATCAGCCCTGGTGCAGAGTCTGGGCCTGTGCTTTGAACACATCTGCCTGGTAGCACATATGCTCTGAATTAAAAACTGCCTCTAAAATCATGTCAGTTTAAAGTGAATGGAATGAACACAAGATCAGTTGCTGCTACTGAGAAGCCTGACTCCTGGTATACTAAACACCTTCTTATCCAAGTAAAATGTTGTGAGCACACTGCATGTGCTGCACCCTTACAAAGGTGTCACTGTTCTCCATCAGAGAACAACAGCTGGTGTGCCAGGTCTGCGCTCGGGCAGCCTGTGGGTGTGAGGTACATAGTCACAGTCACACACTACCCCTGTGCTGAGCAGTGACACCTCAGAAGCATTTTAAGTGCCTTCTGGCTCTTCTGCCAGGCTGCTCCTGGACAAACTGGTGGCTAAAATTCCCCTCCTTGGCACCAGGAAGGCAACAGCAGGAGTGAAGCTGCAGCCCAGCCCACCCAACCATAGATTATTCTACTCCCAAGGAAGTCACGACTGCATGTGGCCCAAAGACAACCATCCTAACCTGCCCAAGCACTGCAACTCTTCACCCAGCCAAGCACATTTTCAATCTATTACAGTGAAAAACCATAAAGGGTATAGATACAGAAAAAAAAAAAAATCTAGAAACATGACTTGAGCATCTCTCTGGGCTCTCTCATGGTATCGCTGTCCCTCTGCCTTGCTGCTAGCCTGTGACTTGCTTTCCATATACAGAAGGAAGCTTTTTTAGTTCCTTTCCCCATCTCTGAACACTCGCAGACATTGAGGCCTTAGAGGAAAAGGCAATACACAGTCACGAATGCTCATCTTAGCACTGTAAGAAGCAATTAAAAAATTCTGAATCACTCTTGTATTACCATTTAGTTTTTACTACTTTTTTATTACTGTTAAATATTAATATCATTAAGGCACAGTTTTCATGAGGCATGTTTGAGCTCTTGATCTCAGAGGCTCCATCTCCCTCCTAATGGAGGCTGTTACCAGCATCCTCATCTTATAAACATGGAAATCAAGACAGGCACTGCAAGCCAAAGTGATTTGTCCGAGGGCCTCCTGTAGACAAAATGCAGAGACAGGAGCACAAGTCTCAGCATCTCCTGTAGCCCAGCTCAGGGAGAGAGCAAAATTATCTCTTCATATCGCACACGGAACACATGAAGCACACGGAGCACACAGAGCACAGAGGGCACATGGAGCAGCGGGCACCGCGCCGACCGAAATCACCGGGTGGGTCCCGGCCCTTCCGAGCCATCCCAGTCACCTCCCTTCTCCCGCTGCCCACACGGACAGGCTGCGGCGCTGCCCGACGAGCCGGAGCCCCAGCGGGAGAAGGGGCTGGAATCTCTGGGACGTGCCCTGCCGCACACACAGGGGTCCTGCGCTGCCCCGGAGCCACACCGAGCTGTGCTGGCAGACACGGCGTCAGGGGCCCGCTCAGAGCTCTGGTGTTACTCGGATATGTGTATATACATATATATATGCTGTCTCCTTTGAAAACGCATGCAGAATCAGTCTGGAGGAGAAAAGGCACTGCAGAAAGAACCGTGCCTTGACAGTACCACCTATGGAGACTTTCTGCTGTGCCTTTTGCAACCGGACTTGCCTATCTCGCATTGGCCTTATCAGCCATCAGCGCGCTTGCAGCAAGCGTGGGTAAAACCCTCCCAAACCTTCGTTCGCGAAGCCCCAGTCACTATGATGATGATGATATATATATATATATAGTATGCAGCGTGTGGGTTTGTATCATAACACAGAATCATAGAACATGTGAGCTGCAAGGGACTCGTCAGGATCATCGAGTCCAACCCCCGTCCCTGTGCAGGACACTCCAAGAGTCACACCGAGCGCCTCAGAGCGCTGTCCAAACTCTTCCTGAACTCTGTCAGGCTTGGTGCTGTGGCCACCTCCCTGGGGAGCCTGTTCCAGTGCCCAACCACCCTCTGAGTGAAGAACCCTTTCCTGATATCCCACCTAAGCCTCCCCTGACTCAGCTTGGTGCCACTTCCTCGAGTCCTGTCACCGATCGCCAGAGCGAAGAGCTCGGAACCTGTCCCTCCCCTTCCCCCCGTGGGGATGCAAAAGCCCACAACGAGGTCTCCCCTCAATGGGAGGGGACGGCCACGAACACATTCCACACACAGTGCTATGACGTGCAAGGTCAGGCTCGCTGTATTTCCCACACGCCTCCCGGTGCCCGGGAGCTCGGCCCGGAACCGCACTGCCCCAGCGCCCCCGGCCCGGCGGACACCGCCGATGCGCACCGGAGGGTGCCGTGGCCGGCTGCAGGAGGGATGTTGTCCCTCCGGCCCCGCCGTGCCCTCCCGCACCCACGGGGCGCCCCCAGCCCCGCTGAGCCGTGCGGGGCCGGGGCTGCGCTCACCTGGTGGCAGAGGATGGTCCGCTGGACCAGGCGGGCGTAGCCGTCCAGGCGCACCCCCGAGTTGCTGCGGCTCCTCATCGCCCCACGGCCGCTCCGGCAGCGATCGGGGCGGGCACAGCCGGTGATGGCGGCGGCCTCTCCTCCCCGCTCCCCTCCCTTCCCTCTGTCCCTCCCTCCCCGGAGCGCCAGCCCGCCCTCGGGGCGGGGATCGCGCGCGGAGCCGCAGCGTGACAGGGGGTGAAAGCGCGGCTGCGTTTGTGAAAAAGGCACTCCATTCTATACAACCTTTTCGTAAAATAAAATTGAAAACATCAGAATACTTACTGGAAGCTTTTCCCCCCCTCCCTTCTCCCAGCCTTAAATCCCCCCCCCAGTTTCCAATTCTGACTGAATTAAAAAAATTATTTTTTTTTTTAAGAAAGGCAAGACTTTCAGGTGTTTTCACTCCCCAGTCTTGGCTTTCCCACTTACTAAAGAAAGAAGCCTTGAGGTTTTTGAAGGACACGAAGGCGCTATTCCCACAGGCATTCCCGAGGGGCACTGAGCAGCGCAGGCTTCTCACTCGGTATGCCCTGGTCTGGCTGCAGTGCCCCAGCCCGGGCGAGGGTGTCAGGCAAGGAGAACCAAGACATTTGCAAACACTTAAAAACCACGAACAAACAAACAAACAAGTCTGTTACATGCAGTTGCTAAATTTTCAGCACATTCCTTCTGTGCTCCTGGCAACGGGAATAAAAACAGATGCTGAAGCACGGAACATTAGTTGTGGAGTAGCTGAAGGCGGGGGATTCACTCAGATTTCGGATTTTTTTTCCCGTTGTGTTGTTTTTGTTTTCCCCCTCGCGTGAAACTGCAGCATTAACTCAGCTGATATTGCATCTTTCTCTCGCAGTGTTTCCGTCATCAACTGTGTAATTGACAGCCGTTCTTGAGAAAACAGCATTCCAAGGAGAAGTGTTAGTTCAGGCAACATCAGACACACTGCACATCCCTCCAGGAAGGGACAGGGGACGACCCCGAGGTTCACCATCGGTCAGAGCCCTGTGGTGAAGGCTGTGCTGCCCTAGGACATGGATCTGTTCACCCTCCCCAAAGCTCCACACCAGCTCCCTTCTTCAAGGCACTGCTTTTTACAGACACTGCCTGCACTCAGGGAACAGATTTGCTGACCGAGGTGGTGTCAGCTGTACATGGCAGGTTGCTACTCATCTATGGCTAAGCTTAAAACCTCCTTAGAGATGCTCCTGAGTTAGCTTTGCAGCCACAAGTGGAGGCACGGAAGTTTATTTTGCGCTCTGGGAAAGGGTTGCAGCTTTCACCAAGCTCTGGGGGCGGTGGCTAAACTGGCAGTGCCCAAGAGACCAAATACCAGAAGGATGCTGTAAGGTTCAGTGTGAAAACATGTTTTTGACTAGTTTAATGATGATAATTATTTACTGAGATGAAATAATATTCTGGTGAGTGCAAAATTTTGCTACAGTACATGCATGCTATCAATTGCCAAATGCAGAAAGGTGTCCCCAGCCCTAGAAGTACATAAATGAAAAATATTTAAACAATTATAACATATCCAAGTGTCCAAAAAAGGAAACAAAAGGAAGACTCCAAGCAGGTTATTGACACTGGAATGTCACTGTGATTTGAAAATACAATGTGTTTTCATAGGGAATTTTATTACTGAAGCCAAACAGCTATGTGCTTTTGCTTATATTAAGCATTCTATAGCTTATATTATAGCTTATAGCATTGGCTGGACAGACTTAAGTCAGAGTTTTCACTGCTAAAGTTCAAGTCTTCTAGACCATGAAAGGTAAAATACATGAGAGACGTTAAATGTAACAGGTGAGCATTTCCTCCAAGAGGTAACCTAGTGCAGCTCATGTTATCTGAAGAACTGTTACACAAGCCAGTATTAAAGACACATTTATCTAAAATACAAAGTTTATATATTTTATGTTGCACTTGCAAATTTATTGCCTTTTTTTTACAGTTGAAAATATAAATATAAGAACATTAAATAAATTTACAAGAAACACTGCAAAGGCAATTAGCCAAACGGTTAAAGCATTCACAGAAATGCATTCCAGCTACTAGCATTTCAGGACGGGCTTTTATCAACAGGCAGCTAAAACCATGAGGATAAACACAACAAATACTTTAAATGCTCTCATTAAAAGCATATTCAGAGTAATCTTAAGACATAGGGGACTGAAAGAACCAATGCACTTCCCACAGAACCACAAGGGGGTTTGAGTACCAAAGAGGTTCAACGGCTGGACTACAACAGAGCCTCAGACAGGAGGCATTTAACTGATGCTTTTTGTTGAGAAGAGCGTTTCCAGGGCTCTCTGCTGAGTCCTCTGAGAAAGCAAAGCCCTTGCTCCCCTTCAGCATGCATCTGCTTGACACAACCCCCTTAGCAAGGTCTGCCACTCTGCAGTCTGGTGCTAGTTTGTTCAATTCTTGCTCCAGGAGCATGCAGTCTTTGCCCAAGAACACAAATTTAAAAAGCAGTGGCTATGGCCACTCACCTACGTGAGGCAGAAGAGGTACAACCAGGACTTGGGCTAATTTCTGTACAGGAAGAATGTTCACAATGTTGTATGGGCTTTCAGTCATTTTGCAAGAAGAGGCAAAATCCATCTTTTTCAGGCAAATGGGGAATGAAATTTGGCTTCAGCAATTACTGAGCTACAGCTTCAGGATTTGGCCAAAGCACAAGCAGAAATACTCATCAGAATAGTCCAAGAGCTGCCCCTTGAAAAACAGCAACACAATGAAACAAACAATTTCTCAGCTACTAAATATAGCAGCTGGTGTTATTTCTATTTTTTTTTCCCAAAAAAGTCCCAAACTTCTCTACTTTCATCACTGCAAATGAGAGATGGCAGTGTGTTTAATCTCTGGAACCACCACTTGGGACAAAAACTGAGCCTGCAGAAATCAAAGGCAAAAACTCTGGTGGACTTCCTCAAATTACTAACATAACTTAGCTGTATTTAATAACCTACCAACTACTTTATTTATCACTCCCTCATTCATAGCACTCTACTTGGATTATATCCACTTTCTATCCCTTTGTGGTGTACTAAAAGGTTGCTAAACGTTCAAGATTGATGGCATTTGTTACTTACATTCTCCAATATATTCAAACCACTGTGGTTCCACTTACTGAACAAAATAACTTCTGTATCATTCTGTGTTAACGTTAGTTAACTAAAGAAAAATGGGAACTTACAATAAAAGTTAAAAACAAAGTATCAGTTATTTTTCTATACATAGGAATATTTATATTACAAGAAATAAATATAAAAGTATCACTGAGATGCTTAAGGGTTGATATTTTTCTATGTACATGACTACAAGAGTTTGCTACTACAACGTACAAAAAGCTGAAGACAGTGTAGCTAACATTTTTAAAGTTAACATCGTTTGTATGCACAAGTTGTAACTTTCTACATTTATACAATACTACTAAGCATTATATCCAGATAATTGTAATGAAAAAAGTCTGAACAAAACTTATGTTTAGATGTAAAAAAAACTCTTAAAAGACCCATTCTGATGACGAATCAAAACAGAAACGTGCCGGCTGCAATCTGACATACAAGACCTTGTAAAAACAGTAGCTTCCTTTTTTTTTCCTTTAGTCATCGTCCTTGTCAATCCATTACGTGGCTGCCTTGAAGTTCCAGTACCATATATTAAATAAAATCAGTTCTTGGTCTGCTCACATTATGTAAAACTGTTAAAGTAAAACTCTACTTCACACTGTAAAACAATGTGCTATTTAAAAGGAAATCACATTTTTTCCATAGAATTTAGGCTTCCTCTCTTTGAAGTCCTTCTGAGCGAGATATGGCTTTCTTGGCTGCCAGTATCATCCTTGTCTTGAAATACAAGTTGTTTGCTTGAAAAGTCATGGAGACACACATCACCATTCTGTACACTGAAAAGAACACCATTCTTCTCACTGGAAAGATGGCCTGTTAAAACAAAAAAAGTGCATCCCCTGTGAGAAAGGTTCAGAATTAAGTCTCCCACACTTTCTCAATCACTGAATTCATAGATTCTCATTTTATCCCTGCAACAACTTAAAAATATGTGAATTGCACATATTTCTCCTTCTGTGTGACATCATGAGATTTGAGAGACGTTAATATATTTATGCACAATAGGATTCCGTGGTTTTAAGCAGTGAAGGTCACAATTCTCAAATGTATACTTTGACTTGGACTAAATATCACTAGATGAGATGCAAAATACTTTTCATTTCAGTTTTGCTTTATCAAGTTAAATTGAAGAGGTTTCTCAAGTATGTCACGAATCTGAAAGAAAAATGCATTTGAGAAAACAAGGATATTTTTTCCTTTGAAAGGCACTCAATTTGCAGCATTTATTTGTGGAGGGCAATCAGATTATGGCCTAGGTCCAATCATGGGTTTCTTTTGGAGCTCACTTTTTAAAATTAAGCACTGCAGTGTAATTTTGAAATTCTGGCTGTGAGAGCAGGGTAGTCAGGTACAGCAAATTACAAGGTCCCATGTTCTTAACAACAGTCGACTACCTTTTGGAGGCATTTGCCCAGCTCCTCTGAAATACAACTACACCATGTTTAGAAGATTAAGGGTAAGAAATTGCCTCAGAGAGCTTTGTTGGGAGAATTAGCTCTATCCAAGCATAGGTTTAGCCTTTTCTTGTGGAAGTCTGAAAGGCCCAGAAGAATTATTTAGTCAAACTATGCAGGCAAGGTATCATAAAACTCTCTTGACATGAGTGGCGGATGTGGTACATGGGTCACAGCATTCAAAATATACAATAAAATACAGGAGATAATGAGGTGGATCATCTGAGACATCAGTGTTTGTGCATGCCCTGGAACAAAGTTCTTTCAACTGCTTTGTCTGAGAAGCCTTTGGACTGGACACAAAGACTCTCACACTAGAAAGATCTGATTATGTGAATAAACTAGGACAGAATTGGAGCACGTCCCACAGAACTGGCATCACTCAATGGTTTAGATAATCAATTTAGCATCTCATTCTAAAATACTATCCAAAACAACAAGAACCTTTTCCAGAAAACCAACAGGACCATTCACTCAGTTGCTACAACAAACAAGTTCAATAGAACATTTGTGTTATCTTTCTTTCTGTTGAGAAAAGCAGTCAAAATGCTTTTGCAGCTGTTTATAAGCATGTGAAATGTTGCAGGGAGAGATGGCATCTTTCATCAGAGTAATTAACACAGCTGGGGAAAAAACCACACCCATCAAGACATGCAGGCTTTTGTGCCTGAAAATTTCTCTCTTTGAACAGTAATACGTCTACCTAAAATATTGCCTGACTTTAGTGGTGAGAGTGACTGGATTCTACTTTTCAACTGAGCTGTTAAAGTCTGTTAATTATCCCATTGTGTGGTATCCAAAAGAGCGATTTTATAAGAGTGTCAAACAAATACAGGAACTAATTTTACAAGCTTAGTTTGGAAAGCTGCTCAGGGCATGTCCAAATGCCATTTCCTGAAGCGTTGTGATTTCTTTACAATATGCAGTTAGTACATTCAAAGGGACAATAACCTATTAAGGGGGTAGCATATATGAATTCCACAGCTTTTACTCTGCACATCTCAGAGGTTATCCCATTGATTATCTATCTTCTGACAACATAGGCCAGGAAATGAGGGCAACACCACCTCTCTGAGCACGTTCAACAACTTCAAAATAAACATTCTAGTTGATGAAATGACTTCTTAGACTCAACTCTTGGTCAACTGGGAAAGATACCTCAGGCACACAGGAGTAATATTTTCTGAGTTTTGCTTGAGTTTTTATGCATTGCATAATTTTAAGTTATTTTTCTCTTTGAAAAATTCTCTGAGAGCTCAAATCAGCAGCATGACATATGCCCAGCAAGAGTGTGAAAAACTAGATTACATCCACTGAAAAAAAGATCAGTTTTTAGTAAGTACATTCAGTAGTGATTCATATCCAGTTTTCTCAACAGACAAATAAGCCATACCAAATTGCAAGTGAAATTGAGTGGAGTGCTATGCACACCTTCATTTCAACCTCTCAGGAACAGAGCAGAGGGTAGAAGTTCAGAGGATAGTACTATGTTAGAACAGGAAGGATAGAGAATTTTACTTTTGAAGAATTATTTCTTACAACAAGGATGTTTCTGTTAGGCAAAAACATCCTTAAACTCCCCCCAGGGAAATAAAGAGCTATAGAGGAATTAATTTTCAGTATTTTCTCTGTAGCCAACAGTGAGAAAGCCCTCTCAGCAGTGCTCCCTTCACTGAGAACTTTCATAAGCTACAGTCTCCATTTTCTCTTACTTCTCCTCTCATAAGCAGCTTCCATATAAGCACTCCATTAATGTTCTTCCTCATATTATCCCTACATGATTTCTTTCAGACTTTCAAGCTGTAGTATTATGCTGTATTTCTTTCTTCTAAAGGCAATGTTTACTTCAATACAGTTTAAAATATGAACTGTTTCAAAATGTGCTTGAAGTTTATTGTGATATAGTCAGCTGACAAGTGTTAGCAGCAGCTTCTGATTCAGTAATTGCTGTAATAACAAATATTGCCCACTAATTGATACACAAACCAAGAGTTTCCACTGACTAGGAGAAATGGGTATTTCACATTTTTTTATTATCATTCCCTAAAATGGAAGTGTGATATTATTTGTGAGGAAATCCTGAAATATTCTGACCCTATACTTATGAATAACATTTTGTCAGCACTTCCCTTTACATTAGCATGACAGAGGATAGCACTTGTGCTTTAAGACAAGAAAAAAAGAGCTTGAAAAATAGTATTATTCATTATACTTACCATTGCCATTTGCATGCACTGAATAATCATTATTCATTAGCAGTGTTGTGGAGTTAGTGGAGTTACTGTTTGATTGTAAGGAATTGGAAGAACTGGATACTCCTTGATTTACAGTCTGCTTCTTTAAACCATTAGTAGCAGTTCTACTCCAGTCTACAACAGATACATGACACAGAAAATAGCACAATTCATACAAGTAATATATCAAAATATAATTAATAATGCAACTGAATTAAAAGCAAGGCTTTACGCACTCTTCTCACAGTATTCTACAGAGAATTATATCATCCTAAGAACTTGTGATTTTTGATGTTTAAAATTATTTAAATATAGTTCCTTTTCCTCCTGTCCCTTTTTTAAATACAAGCAGCCAACTGTCATAGTTTTACAACTGCAGACCAGATGAGAAAAATAGCTAAAGTGCAGTTGATTTTCTAAGTTAAAGTGTATGGAAAGTATATAGCTTTACAGGAAGTCAGCTACTGAATAACAAAATAACTTAAAATAATTTACAGCTTTTTTTTTTGCTTTAAACCATGCTTCACTTTGTTTTTGAGGAAGTCACTGGTAAAATTATAGTTGAGCCAGAAGCTAGAACAAATCTTACCGTTTCTAACTGACCAAAAGTCTTCTGCAAAGACATGCCTTTATCCTGCAGTGGAAGAGGTCAACTGCAGTTAACAGCTTAAGGCAACAGCATGTAAGCATGTAAAAACTATATCAGCTACCACGTTTAAAGAACAGAATTTGGGAGGCTTATTATACCTTGGATAATAAATTAGAACTGCAACTGCAGCAATGTGATTGGTATTTTTTTTTAAGTACTATAAAATTCTAAGAACTTAACACTGAGTATAAGTACTCAAAAGTAAAAAAAAAAAAAAATTAAAAAAAAATTCATATTTACCAGAGTTTTCAGCCAGCCTGAACTTTCCACAACAGAGATACCTTCTCCACTGTTTACGGACATTTTCCTTTGTTACACAATAGAAGATGAAAATGAAAAACCCTGCAAAACAATAACATTAGAGAATGTTGCAAAATTCACTACTTCTTAATGAACAACGTTTTGGTTTTCTTTCATTTGTTTTAAATTTCTAAGCAAATGTAATCCTTCTCTGGTGAAAAAGTTTGCAACTCCGAACACTGCTTTTTCCTTACACACATTAATCATACATACAAATGGAAAAACAACAAATACAACCAATCCACAAAGTACATAAAGTTTCTTTCTATCAAATAAAAAAGGAAAAAATTCTATTGATCCTGAAATTTACTTACTGCTTTTGGAAAAGAATTCAAAGCAATGCCAAACAGAGTTTATGATATGACACTGTCAGGCTGGGCAGTTTTCAGCATATGGTGTGACACTGTCACAACTTTTATTGTAGCTAACCTGTTACCAGAAAATAACTCCTATTTAAAATAATAAGTAAATAAATGTGACCTCCTTTACTACAGTTTCAAAGTCAAATATTTTCTAGAAAGGATGGCGCTCATTCCATCTCTTGCCAGTGCTACATAAACTCTTCATCTGCTTCTCACTCACTACGAACTTCCCCTGCTTAAAAGTCCATCATCCTTGTCCACCTTTAAGAAAAAGTGGCACTCAGTCCTCACACAATTTTCCATCTGTAATATTTCCCTGAAAACAGACGTGTTAGGTTTACAGTGAATACAAAACAACCTGAGATAATGCTAAATAATCAGACTGATGTAGACATACACATATATGTTATATTTACATTGCTTTTCACACAAAATAAACATGTAAAATTCCACTAGAAGAGACTACCCTCATCTTTCTTAAGTATATTTCTGAACTTTGGTTTTGAGATTAGTTTTTGAATGCAACTAAGTGTTGGTCTACACCAAATGTTTCTATGCCACTTAAAATTCTTTGAAACAGTTTTAAAACACCAGTAGAAGCTTAATGAAAGTCAATACCATTTATGCACATTTATTATTTCTAATACCAAAATTTGCCTAGCCCCTAACTTAAAACTGGGTAAACAGGGAACTCAGCTTCATGTAGAAGATCGCTCTGGCCACATAGTATGTAGTCATGTGTTAGTTCAACACAATCCCAAGCAAGACCTGGGATGATGTGGGTCCAGCTGCTGATGTTACCAAAGAGTAAGGTACTCAAAAATCAACACAGAAAACAGGGAGGAGGTACATACACTGCACTGAAATTTTAGTTGCTTTCATCTCTCTGTGAAGTCACCCAGCCAGTCATCTAAGTGCCATTTAAGCACAAGTTTGGATGAAAACTTCAGCAGGTATATTTAGATAATTGTAGGCACCTACAGTACCTCCTATTCATACAAGAGCCTTTGCAGCCTTTGACACTCTGCTTTTGGCTATGTCCATTAGCATCCTGCTCTTTACAAAGCTTTCATATCTACTTCCCACATGATCTTAAGTACTATAGGCCATGCTTAAGAGTTAGACCACTACCTTTTAGATGTTGCAGCCTTGCCTGTCTCAATGGCCCTTTGCTGAATGTCACACCTGCCCCCTAGGCCTTAGGGAAGTGTAGAAATGTTACAGTTTTCACTAGATTAACTGCATTATAATGTGAACACTCACAGTAACTGAGTATTCACAACTGATCTGTTGACTAGAGAAGCACAGTCACTTCCAGTGATGTCTGGTTTGCATATACTTTTCAAATGATAATATCAAATATACTATGCTTATAAACAGTATCAAGATTTCCTGTACCTTACCATAACAAAAATGCAATACAAGATCACAGTAAGTTAGTATCATCTCTAATATAATTAACATGTTCAAGGACATATCAAAGTTAAATTTTTATTTCTGAATCAAGAAAATGACATTTCCCAATGTTCTGTCTGTTATATTAAATGCAAGTGGCTGTCACATGAAGGATGAACTTACCTTGCAAAGTGTTGAAAATGGTAAAGAGGTAAGTAAATACCTCATTTACTGTGAAGAAAGCAAACCCCCAAGTAATTCCCAACAAGAATGTGAGGCCAGCAACACTCCTAAGGTCTTGAATACTTGTTTTCCTTTGAGCACCGAGTTGTTTTTTCTTTTTGATACGGCAGAGCTGGATCAGCACAACAATGAACATGCTGATGTTGATCAGGAATATCAGGCAAAAATATCCCACAGCAGTAATATAGAAGACAATTCTGTTTTTAATCCAGCAGCTAGAACAAAAGAACAGTCTGTCAACCAATATCAGAAACAGAAATTAAGGAAAATAAACAGGAGGTAAACATGTAGTTTGTTGCACATGCAAATCATTTCAACCATTTAGAAAAGTTCACTTGGCCAAAGGGTACAAGCCTTCATACAGGCAATAACCACAAAACATGTGAGGTACTGTAAAGTTTTATGATTTCAAACATTTCATTTCATCCATTGCTTCCCTCCCTTTCCTGCCTTTAAAGAAAAGCATTTTTGAAGGACCTCCCTCCCCCTCAAAAAGTACCTCCCTTTAACTCACAATTCATCAGGTCCATTTATTGAAACCTTTCCAGTGGTTATAAGTCCATAATTATCCGGTGACACTGCCAACACAATGGACACAACTACTGCTGGTAACCCTGAAAGATTATGAGCGGACACAAAAGTCAACATTCTGATAAAGACAGGATTTGAAATTATTAGATTTTTCTGTGAAATCTACAACTTATGAAATTTATCTTTTGAATTCAGTCTGAAAGAATCTAAAAACTGCAGCATTCAAACTGCTCAGGAGTACAACTTGCAAAGAAACAAGAGGAATACTCCACATCTACCTCCAAAACTTTCTGAATAAGCCAACAAATGCCATCATGTATCAAACTGATTTAAAGTATTACAGGATACCTGATTTTCTTCCTTACATATGTTTTAATGAAAAAATTCCATTCATTTTACTGCCTTCACTCATGTTTACTCAAGTAGTCAGAGACAACAATCAGGTCTATTCATCCTTTATTGAATGCAATCTAGTTTGCTGCTTTTTGTTAGCAACAGTGTTATCCAAAAAATGCAATATATATACTTATTGGCACTTATTCTCAAAAGTCAAGTGACACTATCCATCTGGTAAATTGAAGTATGCCCATTAAAAATTGGTTCTATTGTACTAGCACAAAGAAACATCAATTTGCACTGCAGAAGCTTCAGTTCTGCAGCTGGGGAGGTGGTCCACACCTCAGTAAGGTGGAACATACAGGATCAGGTTCACTGATAAGGAATATCTGGTCACTGCAAGGTCATAACATTTAATGATTGCTTAATTTTCACTTCTGAACTGCGTCACATTCGCTGAAATACTCAGTAAGAGGAGAATTATCTGTTTAGCATACAAAAGGAAAAAAAAATTACATACCCCAACCAACAACACAAAATTTAAGAATGTATTTCCGTACATAGGTATTAAAGACTTTCACAAGGGCCAGATACATGTGGAAAGCTTCCAGACCCATCCAGGTGAAGGAAACCAAGAGGAAATAATGAAGAAATACTGCAACTGCAATGCACAGGCCTCGTGTATCATACAATGCAATCCATGAGTCAAGGAGGAAGACTAAGTTGAGCAGAAGTAATGCAGCACACAGTTGAATAAGTATTTTGGAGGGGTAGTCTCTCCGGATTTTCCTAGAAAACATCAAATTAGTGACATGACATCAATTGTCCATGGAATCCTGGTTTACTTTCTCCTTGGCACAAATGCCAAGAAAAAATTAATTATATATTTTCATACATATATAATGCTTTGTATATTGCATTTATACATGGAGAGAGTAATTTACAAAATATTTCCAAATTAATGATATATATGAATAAAGTCTTTTAGAAAGGGGTACAGAAACACAAACATTAAATTGGAGTCTTTGAGTTTAGTACCATGGCTAGTATTTCTAAAATTGTATGTTGAACTTCATGTTACAGTGCTTCCAAATCCCAAAATGTGACTGTTCTGTATTGTTAAACTAGATTAGGCTTTTGACTGGGCTCTTAAAGCTTAGATAGAGACAAGTCTATGACGACAGAATAATGAGAGAATAAATGAATACAAATGCATTCAAAACGCTGTAATTCTGCACTCCTTTCTGTATGTTGTACCTTAAACACATTCCTTCACATTTCTATTATGATAATCCATTAGAAAATGCTTGAGTGCTACTTCTTCATTTCTGACTGTACAGAGCCTCATGGTAATTCACTTGTTCATAAGATTAACATTCCTGAAGACCGGATCAACACTTTCCTGGTAAACTGGCCAAATTTGTGCATTATTAATGGAGACAGAATCCATATTACAAAGGACTTTGCAGTGAACACTACAATCAGCCATAATTGAAGAAAAATGGGAGCTTAGTTGAAGAGGTACTTACTCAAAAGCTATGTAGGTCACAAGAGTAACAGAAAGAAAAATTGCAGAGAGGCCACAGCCTATGTAGGATATAAAAGTCAGCACCAATTCTTGTGTGGGATTCAAAGGAGTATTTCCATACACATTCTAAAACAAAAACAGAAGTTGATTTCAGAGAACACGTTTATTAAATGGAAAAAGGTCAAAAAACTTCAAATGCACCCATCCCTCTGAAATTAAAAAAAAAGGAAAACATTCCTTTCATCATGGATCTTATAAAAGCTTAACTGAAAAACAAAACAAAAAAGCCAGTCTAGTCCTGCAAAGAGAATGGAGTCGGACTCCATGATCCATATGGGTCCCTTCCAACTTATGATTCTACAATTCTATGATTCTAATTGTGAAAACCCATTTGATGAAAAACTTGGTTTAAATTGGATTTCTCCTATATTTTATTTCTGAGAACATAAAAAACTGCCTAAATGTAAAAGCTGCAGCACTTAAGGAATTTTTTTATTCCAGTGAAACTCATGGATTCCCACTCAACCAGCAGCTGCAGCATGTGACTAACTGAATGCCTATATGTACTAACACTGACGTGAATAGAACCCGGGTATTATTTCACATGTAGAATGTACTTATTGGGTCCTCATTTGCTTATGACAACATCTGCTTAAATGTGTTCTTGAACCAGGGTGAGATTGTGTAATTTTAAAAATAATTACCATCAAAACTGCAAAACTTGTGAGGTGGTTGCATGAACAGACGGTTTCATTTACTCTACTTTCTTTAACTACACAACCTTCGTATGACCAACCTCCATGTCCACCTGTTAAAGAAATCAGTTTTGTTATTCATAAAAGGCTTTATTTATATTAACATGGCTTAACATGACTAAAACAACATGGTATCTTGGGTGATATAAAGTACTTACCATTTTTATTAAAGTCCCAAAAAACACATCTAACTGTTGAATTATCCTGTTTAGGAGGTAAAAAGGAAAAAAAATTACTAAACTAAGAGTTTAGGATAAAATTATTTATGAGTTATCTACAAAATGCAGGCAAAAATAGATACTGTATACAGCCAATATGCCTGTTTTACACGAACACAAAATTATTTTAGGTGCGTGGAATGGAGCTATATTTCAAACTGCATGCAAAAATATGCTGAACAAATCTGAAGTCACCATTCAGGAGCCACCTCTCATGCTTATGCAAAGATTCTCTTCCTGGTAGAACATTTCTAATGCTCTTTCATTGTCTTGCCACATTATACAAGTTCTTGGAATTTCTCAACCTTCTTGATTTTGCAAGTATTGAGGACATGATCACACATAAAAGGACAAACTTTTTAATTTGCAAAAATCTGATCACCTTCTATTACCTTGTTGTCAAATGTTTACATACAGATTTCCCCCTTACACATGCAGATTCTAAAAGCAGCAGCAGCATTTCACTATACTGCTCTGAATACTAATATTTCTACAGTTTTATCTCAAAACTCAATATTATGCCAATACGAGTAAAGACCAGCTCCTGAAAAAAGATTTGGTATATTAGTGAAGTCCCTACATTTTTCAGTTAATAATTATTTAGTATTTTAAACCCTGTTAAGATGTGAGATAGAAGACTTAAATCCTTGATGTTCATTTACGAATGAGATGGTGTATATGAGTCCTAATACTTCCAGGTGACACAATCCTGTGTTTCAGTCCCCCTAAGAAAAAAGACTTACATTACTTTCTGGATATGCAACACCCACACATGTCATGACTGCAGCACCTTCCACAGAAACCTACAATTTTCCATCTAAGAGTTTTTATTCTTTGTACAATAAAATAGAAGGGTAAATAAGAAAAATAAAAGCTGGATGGTTAAGTGGTAGAGCAAAATTACCTGAAATCATTTAAGAACTTATTACTGGTGGTAAATAAGCAAAAATGAGTGATTTTGACTGTCCAGATGGTACTGAAATGTCCATACTAATAAAGCAGAACCAACAGATCTATATTCTTAGTACCGTATTTCCTCTACAACAACTTCAGTGGAGGCAACAAAATTGTACTTTAAGTCTGCCAAAATGAAAATCGTACCTCATTAGGCTTGGTATTCTGTAAAGTGACAGTAACATTTGCCTTTAAATTGCGAATTGTGATATTAGCAACACTTGATGATATAACATTGCTGATTAAAGATGCATTCTTCAAAGATACATCCTGGAATGACAAAAAAAGAAAGCAGATTTTAAAATCTTAAAGTAAACAATACTAGAAGACAGCACCCATAAGCTCAGCTACTATGCAGAGTAGGTACTTGACAAAAACCAATTACTTTTTAAATCAGAAGTTTTAAAAAGTGTTTTGTGGGGAAAAAGTCTATTCTTACGTTATTTTCCACTAGGCTTGAGTTTGAAACTCTTAGGAACACAGGATTGAAAAATACCTGGAAGACAGTAGTCTTTTTAAAGAAGTTGAATATAATTCTAGAAGCCAAGTCCAACTCTTCAGTGGGTAAATTTGTCAGCAATGAAGGAGGAAGTGTAATTGATCCGAGATTACTTCTGTCACTCATTGTCTGAATTCCTAGAGAGATCTAAAAAATAAATGCCAGGATTAGACTTCATCTAAGTCTCCAAAGAAATAAATTATGACTTGTTTTCAGTGTAAAACTTCAAAATATGTATCCTTCTAATTGTCACAAACTCATTGCTGTCCTCTTTCCTCTCCTGCTCCAAAGCATAAATAGCATCTACAGCACTGAAAAGGACACATCCCATTTCAGGACTGCCTCCCGTTGAAAATAATCTGGCTTTACCCACTTGGTTACAGGGCCAGAACACACCACTCTAGTAGATAATATTGATTTGAGAAAAGGTGAAGAGCAACAACCCACGTAGGTCTATGTAGCTGTGTAGGGAGACTCCAAATGCTTTTGATCGTGCATCCCCTAAAATTCTTCAAGCATGAACCCAAATATACAGCTATTTGTAAGTTTTATGTATGTACTATTGTACTAATACATTCCACAAGTTACAAAATATAAAAAAAAAAAATTTAAAAGATATTAAAATGAATTTTTAAAAATATATTTTTTATTATTCATGTAAGTAGCATTTTCTTTCCACACTACAACAGACTGTTTTGTACACACCCTGAACTATCCAAACCCCACTTTGGAGATCACTGGTTTAGACAGCCACCAAAGAAATCCTGAATCAATTCCACAAAAGCATTCCTGTTGCTCTAGTTTGAAGTAGATTATACTTATTGAAAATTTTCTGTATGTCATTGCCAGTGCCGTGAATTTTTTTTTTAAATCATTACTTAGCAACTAACTATCTGTTGCTAATATTTCAGCACTACCACCTCCTAGTCACCTCACACTCAGGCACTACATACTGCTAAGAGATAGAACTCACATGTTAACATTTTATATCACTTCTGGTATCACAGAAAAGTTCCAGTACTACTTATGGCTCATGCTACATTAAGTTATTTCCATCTCTGAGGAGGCAGGATGTGCCCAAATGTTCAGAATCTTCCATCACTCCTTGCTTAAGCTTCTAAGGCTGGTGTTGTCCAAATTATTTTGAATTCAGGAAGACGGTTTTGAATGGGACAAAGTGGATCCAAACTTTCTAAGCACTTCTTTCTTTGAGGGACAAACTAGTCATAAGTGACAAATTATGAGGATCATTATGCAAGCAACATACATAATAGTTCTTTCCTGGAACCCTTCACAATTAATCTCCTTCTAACACATGAAGCTATCAGGTAACACTCCTTGGCAAATTTCAACACTGTCATGGTGGGTGAATAAATAACTCAAAATTCTAGGTTTTTGAGACAAAGTTATTCTGCCAGCACTCTGTCCATTCTGGTGTTCTGGCTGCACCCTCTCTATCAGCTTATTAGTTATGTCACTTTCTGCTAACTTGGTTGCTCTCTTACAACTATTTACACAATAGAAAGGAAAAACTATGGAGAGCTGAAAAAGTAAAATACTTTTTCTCTGAAACAAAAGATCCTGAAACAGTGGCATAAACACAGAACAAACTCTTCTTCATATAAATATAAAACCATAAACACTTAAAAATAAATATTTGACAATCTGTAAGTATTTAGAATTATTAATATTTAACCTGGAGATCAGCAGGGTCCTGGACAGCAAAAGACATTTCCCTGGAGCGCATGCTGTTGGTTTTGACAACTGCCAGAGCCAAGGAAGGGGAGACAAATGCAGCAGATGGCGTTGAAAAGCTCAGTTTTAAGCCAATATAATCCACCAGTTTTATAATTCTGTTAAGAAAATGTATACTTAGTATTACCAAGCACATACACCCCAACTTCTGAGGCAAGTTGTGGTTATGGAGCAACAATTCAAGTGTAGTGTAAAATACAGCTGACTCTGCTCACTTATTGTGGAGTCAGCATAAACAAAATATACTGTTTGCCATGGCAATATATTACTGGCAATATATTACAATTAGAGCTGGCAACCTTAGAATGACAGTCCTTCCATTTTGTATAGTACACTAAAGAGCAAGAAATATTCTTTTGGATTATGATTATGAAAAAATGAAATTTGCTGAAGCCAATTTACCAAGACAGTTAATACAACCCATCTTTAATTTACTGCCAAAGTGACCTACCTGTTAGAAATTCGTGGTGGTAACAGCTCAGAAGCAGTCAGGACACTGCTAACCTCATTAACCATCCTTTCTACATCTTTTGGCTTTACTTTTCCAGCTGCTAAATCATTTTCTATTTTGGACACAATTTGCTCAGCTGTGCTGATACTAATGGTGGTGGATACAGATGTATTTGTGGTAGGTGAAAGTGTTTTTCCTGCAACAAAAGTTGTGCACTTAGTAAAACACCGTGTTCAACAAATTAAGTAAGCTTTGAAAAGCAGAAACATTAAGAAGTTCTCAGCCTGGAGGAGACTGGTGGGAGACCTCACTGCAGTTAAAACTTCCTTGTGAGGGGAAGAGGAGGGAAAGACACTGAACTCCTCTCTGTGGGGACCAGTGACAGGACCTGAGGAAGTGGCCTGAAGTGTCAGGGGAGGCTTGGGTTGGATATTAGAAAAAGGTTCTTCATCCAGAGGGTGGTTGGGCACTGGAACAGGCTCCCCAAGGCAGTGGTCACAGTACCAAGTTTGAGAGAGTTCAAGAAGCATTTGGATGATACTTTCGGGCACATGGTATGACTCTTGGGGATGGTCCTGTGCAAGGTCAGGAGTTGGACTCGATCCTTGTGGGTCCCTTCCAACTCAGCATGTTCTGTGATTAACAAACCGTATCACAACTCGTAAGGCCTCTCAATGAGTTATATGAGACAGACTCCCTTTTTCTTCCTATTAGATACTTTGCAGGCAGCAGTAATTTAAAGCTCATGAAAACATAAAGTAAGGTTTCAAATTGAGAGCATTAATTCCATGTTTTATCGATTGCAAAGTTCCTCTATCAGACCATTAGTGATATTAAATAACCTATTCTTTTGGATGTTTAGCCACTGGATGCCTGGAAGTAGAATAAAATTAAGATGTAAGAAACTTGAAAAGAGGCTTGTAAAGATATGTACAATCTTAATAAGAAAATACATGGCCACTAAGAATATTCCTAATCAATAGTGGTATTTTAGGGATGATCCAAAATTAATTTGCAATATTTTAATAATAGTTTAGCTTAAAAAAAAAATAGCTACCTTGCTCTATGACTTAGTTTTTTTCTGCCAAAAAGACATTTTTCTGTTGGGAACTTAGCACAGTACCTGTCTATGCAATTTACAACCCCATTTGTAGGGTTGTATCAATCACCATGGCCAAAGGTTTTAAAATAAGTGTACACCTCATGAGAGTTGTCTCAGATTTTTCCCATAGAAGAGAATCATACAATCATTTGGGTTGGAAAAGACCTCCAAGATTTTCAAGTCCAACCTTTGACCAATCATCATTCTGCCAACAACACCATACCACTTAGTGCCATGTCCAGTCATTTCTTGAACATCTATATCCAGGGATGGTGACTCTACCACACTCCTGGGCAGACTGTTCCAATGTTTAACAGCCTGACCGTGAAGAAATTCTTCCTAATGAATTTCTGAACCTGAACCTCCCCTGGTGCACCTTGAGACAATGTCCTTTCATCCTGTCACTGGTTGCATGAGAGAAGAGACTGACCCCCATCTGGTTACATCCTCCTTTGAGGTAGTTGTAGAGAGTGACAAGGTCTCCCCTGAACCTCCTCTTCTCCAGGCAAAACACCCCCAGCTCCCTCAGCCACTCCTCATAGGACTTGTGTTCAAGACCCTTCACGAGCTTTGCTGCCCTTCTCTGCACAAGCTCCAGCACCTCAGTGTCTTGTTTGAAGTGAGAGGTCCAAAACTGAACACAGTATTGGAGGTGCAGCCCCCCCAGAGCTGAGCACAGAGGGGGAATCACTTTCCTGTCTGCCATGCTATTTTTGACACAAGCCAGGATGTCACTGGCCTTCTTGGCCACCTGGGCACACTGCTGGATCCACTGCTGGATCATGTTCAGTTGCTGTCAGCCAACACTCCCAGGTCCTTTTCTGCTGGGTTGCTTTCCAGCTGCTCTTCTCTAAGTCTAGGGTGTTGCATGGGGTTGTTGTGACCCAAGTGCAGGACCTGGCACTTGGTCTTGTTGAACCTCATACAGCTGGCTTTGAGCCATCAATCCAGCCTGCCCAGATCCCTCTGCGGAGCCTTCCTGCCCTCCAAGAGAACAACACCTCCATCCAAAGTATTGACAGTAATTGCAAGGTCACCTTCCATATATATAACCTTGTTTAAAAGCAAATTCAGTACAAGGCGTTGAAATTAAAAAAAAAATATTTACCTGCACTCCCATGGCCATCAACAGTAGAATGAGGACGAGAAGCTGAGACAGACCGGTTGACAGGACTAACAGTAGGGGTCAAAGATATTGTGAAAGGAGTAAGGGGAAGAATAGGTACTGTACTAATATTTTTGTTACCAGTCATAGGTTGGGTTGTAGCAGGAGGAATTTGTGCAACAGATTGTGTGATAGCCCCAAAGTGGCGAGTTACACTTGGAAGTTTGTGGGGAAGCTCAGAAGAGGAAAGTGCAGAATGTTTAGTGAAACCTACAGAAGGAGAAAGTATTGTAAAGGGCTTGTTAAGGTGTGCAGCATCAGATTTAATTGAGAAAACAGCATTAGTGACAGATTTTGTTGCAGATGTGGAACTAGTGATGGATTTGTGAGAAGCTACAGAAGAAAAAGTTGGCATGGTAGTTTGATCAAGAGACTCAGAAGAGGAATGTGTAGTGGTAACACTGGAGGAAGACACAGAAGCTTCAGAGAGAGGGTCTGTAGTGGGAGATGTGAAGAGAGCTCCAGGAACAGAAATTTCTGTGAGTGGTGTGATCAATGGTCTAATTGTGGAGCCTTGTTTAGCAGAAAGCAAAGTGGGGGAAATAAAAGCATGAGATTTGTGGGAAATCTTTTTAGGGAGAAAAGGTGAATGAGGGAAAGGAACCCATATAGAATGAGGTGGCACTTGTATAGTACTGTAAAAGAAAAAAAGGCACAAAAAGGCATGTTAAAAGTTTAACATTGCTTCTATTTTAAAGAAAATCAATTATAAGAGAGGAATATATATGAATTATATAGACATACTACTAATAATGTATATTTTAAAATCAATCAGATTGGATGCTTCATGCTCTGATATTTTGAGAGTTCTTACATTCTATTTTGCTGTAGTTGTTAAAAATCAAGTCCATAAATACTACTACTGCCTCTGCTGCCTGTTCTGGAGGTGATCTGATGTTGAACACAAAAGGTAGAGACATTAGGGGAAAAAAGGGGAGGGGAGGGGAAAGGAAAAGAAGGGAGGAGAGGGAAAGAAGAGGAATGGAGAGGGAGCTATACAGGAAAATGCCTGTCAGCTTTTCCTTGTGGAGTCCTTCCTGGCTATTACACTGCAGCATGGAAGTTGGCTCTGTATTAGGAAATCTAGGAAATAAGTAAGTCAAATTTTGTATTTATACTTACTACATTTGTAATTCTTCAGCAGTTAGGGAGCAATACTTTGGTGATGAACAGCAGCACCGATCTGATGTAACAAAAAAGCATTAATTTAGTTTATCCTGAAGCATAACAACTACTAAAACTGTTAAGTAGAATATTTAACCATGTGTACTATGTTTGTAAACAACAGTATACACTGCATAATTTAATTTGTTTTTCTGAAATTACTTTTGCAAAATGAAAGAAATCTTGAATATGACAGTCAGAATACTGTCATACCCCCAGATTTTTTTTCAATGTCTGACAAGTTCACATTTCTGTTTTATCATAAACAAACCAAAATGCAAACCTACAGCTTTTGAAACAGAGACAGACAGAATGAACCACGACTCCATACTATCACAATATTACTAAGAAGGCTTGGCTACATAACAAACCTTTCAATTCAGATCATCATTTGGGCAACACGTTTATGTTCTCAGCTAATTTTGCACTTAATTCTTTCAAAGTGTGCTTTGCTAAAGTCACCATGTCCTGGTTATACTAGCCAGGATCAGTTTGTCACTGTGTGGGTGTGTATTCTAAACCCTCTATGTCATTTTTCTCACAAACTGCTCACAATGGCCCATTTGCAGCAGCTGCCCAGGGCACACCCAACCCCTCAGGCTACAAACTGAGTGTTTAGGAACTTCTGTGAGATAAGGAAGTTTTCCTGTCTTCACACCTATGACTCAGGTGTGATAACTCCCCTCTGGGGAGCCACTAGTGCCTTCACACACATCTGAGGGGTCATGTCTGCTAATGGGCCATCAGGGATGCCAAAAATATGCCATTGTTCACCTCACAGAGTAAATCACCCATTGTGAAACTCCACCCTGGGGGAGGGACTGGGCGTTCCCATCTGAGCCTAAGCATAGATAAACTTGGAGTTTTGGGACTGGGATCTCTCTCATCACATCCAGAGGAGGAGCAGAGCCTCGATTGGACTGAGATTGCCACCAGACTGCAACCATCATTTTCACCAGCAGGTTTCTTCCTTCCTTCTTACTTTGAATTCAGGGGGGACACATGGTGTTCAACAGAGGGGTTGGTGAATTCCATTCTGCTCGTGCCCTGCTGTGCTGGGCTGTACATCTGGTTTTTTTGTGACACAAACGAATTTTCCTTCTGTATCAGTGTATGTTGTGATCTTTTATTAAATCGTTATTCTGACTTGCAATCCCATTTTGAGTTGGATTCATTTCTCCTGCTGGTTTAACTCTAAACCAGCACAAGCCAAAAATTTCATACCATGTTTTTTTAAAAGTTGTTTTTATCATACACACCCTCAAAAATCAGAAGGCTGCATTTTATGTATTTATATTGTTCAATAACAAAAATATTTTTATCTGAAAGTAAGTAACAGGCTTCTCTTTTAGCTACTTGGAGGTGATGCACAAAGACATAAAATTGTAATGAGACTTAAAGCATGACTTACCAAGTTGGCTTATTTTTGCTTTGTTTGTTAAACTGCTTATATTCTCTCTCTCAGCCAGCTTCATTATGAAATTGCAGTGTATACTATAATGAGAAAAAAAAGCTTTAGACTCAAGAAACAGAGCTGCCTCATCTTTACAACACATGAAACTAAACATCAAGTGTTAGTGAAAGCACATTAGCACAAATGCTAAGTGTGAAAGCACATTTTTCCTAGGCTCTGTCAGATTTGAGCATATTTCTAATGCATGTAAACCACTATGGCAGCCTATTTAGAAGATTAATGCATCAGTTTCTATCAGCTTATAATGCCTTATCTCTACAGACACTGTTGATTCTTAAAAGCAGGGTCTTCCCTAATCAATGTTAGCTGTTAAAGAGTTGACAATTTTGTGAAGATAATAATGAAGTCTCCTCTGTTAAACTTCAGAGAGGAGCTAGCAAGTGTTCTTCGTAGTTATGTCAGTGTATATGAAATTTCCCTCAGCTGAGAAAAACCAGCATTCTCTTTCCCTAGAGAGAACTTAATTCATTTAAGCACCTTTACAATTATGGTTTGCTGACTTGAAACCCTGCCTAAATTAGTAAATCTAGAGTAAAAATTCTTCATGCTCAGAAACACAAACACATCAGTGGATGAAAAGGCATGACATAAAAGATGAAATAAAACTTCTTTGCAGCTCATACGAATGAAAAGAGTACCTTAGTGACTGCTAGTCAATATATGACATGAAGGTGTTATTTGGCTTCCTATCTATTACTATTTGAGCCTTTTGGACTTTTTTCATCGTAATCCAGGAACATAAACTCCTGATTCAAGTATTTGGAGAAATGAAGTTTCACGTTTTGTTTTATAATATAGTGTTTCCAAGCTGATCTGTTTAAAGGACCAGCAATTCAGTGGTGAGTAGCAATTAAACTCACAGCCATTATCAATGTTCGTGGTTTCCACGATCACCTCTGTGGAGTGGCCTTGCTGTTCGGATAACCCATGGCTTCCAGACTCTGAACTGGTTACCTCCTCAGGCTTCCCCTGCCCTGAGGATGGTTGTGTTCCCAAGATGAAGAACGGCAACTTGGGATGTGTCAAGCAAATCCATACTAAAGACTGTATTGTATTCCTAAGTTTTATAAGCCTGGTGCTGCTACATGACGCAGCTAATACAGAGATGCCGAAGAAACATGGCAGGCAAGCCTCTGCTTCAGCAGAAGATTAATTAAAAGCAATAGAGTTTGGTTAAAAAATCCAAAAAACTCTGAAGAGTTTTTTTAAAATCCCTAATGCTTGGAGAATAATGAAATCAGAATTTCTGTGTTAACCTACATATATTTCTTCAGCCTAACTTCCTAGAAAGTTTGTTTTTTTCATCTGTTGCAGAGCCCTCCATACTTCATATATCACGATACAAAATATGAACTTTTAAATATTTGACCTTTAAAAATTTAATAACAAACCTCTGGTTTTCTGCACTGCATTCCATAACAGAGGACTGTAATGACAAAGGAAAGCAGACAAAAATTGTTTTACTAGGAGAAATCAGGAGTTATGTTTCATCAGAAGTAAGCTGGAAAAAAGTTTTCCAAATAGTAACAAAAGTCAGTAATCTTACCTCACTTACTGCTTGCAAGGTTTTGTTGAACTCCGAAATGCTTCAAAATAAAATGTTACCATTACAGAGGATTGTTAGTTATGTTTCTAAAAACAATTACAACAATATGATGTAAAAAAGCAACTAAAAAAGAAAAAAATATATTTTTCCACTTGAGCAGTGATTTTTTAAAGTCATGTCAATTATAATACTGCAAAACCACTTTTCAAAGCATTAAACATTTTAAAAGTTTACTTTTACTAGTCACTACACAAACTAAGTTTAACCCTCTGTCATCACCTTTTAACATGAATCCCTTCTACAAGTTATGTAAAAGAGCAAAAGATAAATCTTATTGTTGCCTTTTGGCAAGCAAGTATTTGGAAAAGAAACCTAAATCTATACTCAAAGCCACAGAAATTGAGTAAGAAAGAAATATAGATTTCTTCTACAAACAAGATCTGTTGGCCAATTGTGTATTTTTGATTTTCAGGGCAAGTTTTGGAAATAGTAGCAAATATTTACTCATTCAGCCTCCTCCTTACAAAGACTGTCAAAGTTACACCAAAATAAAAACATAGATATAACTACAAGCATATTTATTGGAGAACACACAGGTATGAAAGTTCTCTTCAGAATTTCTTACCACACAGACCAAATCCTGAAATTTTACAAACCGTTTATTCATGAAGAGCAGCAGCCAGACTGGCATTCTCAACAATCCACACCTCAGGTGGTATTATTACTATTACTACTACCACTATTACTAAGATTAGCAGCACATAAACAAGAAGGACTTCAGGCTGTCATGAGCCCCAAGAAACCTGAAGAACCTAAAAGGAAATCAGCAAGTGTACCATTTTTTAAAAGAAACTCTAGTGGTACATAAACTAAGACTATTCTAATCAATATGAATTTTTTGTTAAAGAGCAATAACTTACAACTCATGAAATTTTTAAAGTGCAGAAATAGCACAGTCTCCTCAACACACGGAAGTTCTCACTTTGTCTTTTTAAAACATAACAAAGATTTCAATCCTTATTCAAAATTACTTACCTCAATTCTTGTGGGGCAGATGCTGGAATTGCAATTAATTTTGTAACTTGATTGCTGGTGGTTATGTTATTAATCTGTTAGAAACGAAGAATTCAAGGGTAAATACATTCACTAATATTTTAGCCTTAGAAGGAAAATGTTCATTTTGCACATTTTAATAGGTTGAAATTACAAATATAAAAAGCACATTTCCTCATGAATACATTGCAACAAATATTTACCATTACACTGACAAAGCTTAGGGAAGGAATTGTTGATCTACCATAGGGCAAAAAAAAAATCTGATTTCTTTTAAGATATGGGCAATAGGATAGTGACTCCACCATATCTCATGCTGGAAAAAGAGGAATTTGGCTTGGTTTGCCACAAAGACAGTTTAGACCAGATACTGAATGAATTTTTTAAGTGTGGCAATGGGGCAAGCTCCATAATAGACCTAAGTAACCGAGAGAGAATACTGGGAGTAAGAAGTCAAGAACTGAGGTGCAATAATGGTAGAACTGTGCTAAATGGTATGATATAGCATTAGAACCTAGGGCTACACTATGGTTTATCTAAAGGCCCTTTATAGATCTGCCTTGTTATGTTCTTCTGGTTACCAACATTACTAGTTATTTTTGCAATTCATTCAAGCAGCAAGCACCACGAGGAAAAACATCATCTAACATATATGGTATTGACTTTACCTAAGCAACAGTCTTCTAAAAAATAAAAATGTCACGAGATGGAAACCAGTTATTCAAGTAGCTGTAGGTATCCTGTTAATACACCAGGACACTTGCAGTAGGCATTGTCACCACTGAAACACATTGAAGTGGAGAGGAGGCTTTGCCAGGAGTGCACCCCTGCCCAGACTCAGTGCTCCTTGTGTACCTGGGCAGCACCTCTCTGTGGTGATGTTCCTGACTCCTCTCATGCTTTCAGAGACTGGCATGTGAAATCTCAGACTGAGTGCTGACAGGGATGTGTAGGATAAAGGTACCAAGTCCTTTACAAGCTGATCTTTTTTTCTTCCCTTCAGTTTACCATCTGTAACAATTAAACATTCTCATAGTATTATCTTAGTATATCCATTAACATGGTATACTGAATCATCTATTTGGTCCTTGCTTTCCATGATACTATCTTTTTTAAACCTCGGTGGTGTTGTATAAATGGTCACATTCGTGTCACATAGGCCTACTGCAAAGTTAATAACTGATTAACCACATGCCAAAAAGCAGAGAAAGATTATGCACAAACATTATCAAGAAAATATGCAAAAAGCATAGAACTATTTATGAAAGTCTTAACCTGCATTATGTCCAGGATGCAATCTAACTTTAGTTGTGCCCACACTGTTGCCATTTAATGATGTTTGCCTCCTGAAGGCAGATGCCTAAGTTCATTTCCTAGGGAAGATCCTGTATGCCTAAATGTAGATTCAGGCAGTTCCTCTCTCTGGATGCCCAGGGCTCCCCCCTCTTTCCATGGCTATCTAGAGAATACAGGCCCTTAGTGTAGGAAGTTTTCTTAGATAGAATTCTAAAACTTAGCTGCAAAGCAGCTGTTTAAGAGCTAATAGATCCATCCACTGCAAATAGTATCTTGTACTGTAAACATAGTAAGAATCATATTAAGGTATAAGTATTTTAAGTGTAGACAAAGAAACTAATTTCAAACTTCTGTAAAATAAAGTTTTAAAGGAAAGAATACTTACTATTTCTACACTTAGTGACGTGTTACTTTCTTCATTTGCCTTAAGTTTTACCTTGCCCACATAGAACACTAAAACCAAAAGCAAAAAAAGAAAATCTATGTTACAACACATGATGTAAAATTATTTGAGAATTAAAAAATTTACTGTTTTGTGTTATGACCCAAGGAAAATAAAAACTAGCTTTTCTATTTTTGCAATTGTTCTTCTATTTCTTCACTTACTATTTCAATAGCTATATATTTTCTGTATATTTAAATTTCCTGTCTGTCCCTAAATTCCTTTCAGCAATATTTTCTCCCCAAAACAGAAAAACTAAACTGTACATTACTACTTATACAACTGCAACTCCCACAATGAGAACAAGAAGTGTGAATAAAGGCAAAGTGATACCCTGAAAATTACTCCCTCAGGGATTCAAGACCTTTCAGGGTACCATAATTCGGAGCATCACTGAGGGTTTGTGCAGGCCCACTTTGGAGACAAAAATGAACTTCTACAACACTTTCTTCCTGCAGCCACAGATTCAGTGCAGGCTATAGAGAAAAATTAATAAACAGGAAGGAATATATGATATCACTCAAATCATCCAGTAGTTCACTGTGTCAAACACTAGGGAAAATTTATAGGAAGGAGGGCTCTAATCATTAAAGTACTCAGCATATGGCTACTTGGCAGAAGTCACTTCATTTTTTAGGTATGTCTCATCTTTTACCACGTTTTTGTTAAGACCCATAAAGGGATCATCACTGCCATTTCCACTTTGCTTTCTCTGTTCTGTCACATTACATTTTTTAAATAAAAGTAAACTCTTAAAATAATTCTCCCAAACAGTATTTCAACTTCAGTTCCTGACAGGGTTAGGCTCAATGTGGCAGACATTAGCATCTACCACAGCATACTGATTTCTTGTTTTCTTGTGTTTGTAATTCTTATCTGCAATTGTGTCTCCTTTGATAAGAAATCAAGAATCAAAAATAAAAGACTACTCATTATTTTAAAAGGAAAAAAACCAACATTTTCTATTTTTAGAAAGTATACAAAATCTCTCTAAATTCACAAGAAAATTTATTATGGATCTAGCTTTTACATGGAAACTCAAAGTTCCTTTATTACTCAGAATATTTAAAGAAAGGAAAAAACCACTAACCTGAATAATTACAGACATGTGTTATGTTGCATACAATGGTTTCACCAGCTGTAGTTTTTTTTTGGGAAAAAGAGAAACAATTACTGAGTACAAAAGTTGAATGTAAATCCAATATTGACACATGTATTTACAATTACTGCAATGTCTTAAATGCAAATGTCTTTACCTTTTAGAAATATTTGACCCACTAGGTGTCACTTCTCTAGAGCACTTACCATGACATTTTTCAAGACTTAGTATTCAGAAACATGCTGGCTTTGACTAATTAATTTGGACTAATTTTCTGCAGTAACAGTTTCCACAGAAGACTTATATGCAAGTGGTCTTTTTTTTTTTTAATCCATATAGAAACAGAAATCAGCATATAAATAAGCTCTCCAAACATCACAGAATTCAATCACTAGGCAGCATATTATTTGCTGCTGAGGGTCCTACTATGGATCCTACTATGGTTACTTAGCGTGAAGCTAAAACTGTTCTAGCAATAGAAATCAAACTATGATGATAACAAATATGTATGCTCCCATCTAGTACAACACACCTTCACTGAATTACAGCAAGCTTTTGGCTGCTCTGTATTTTCCATATTTTAATATGACCTACACTGTTAAGAAATAACACTGATCTTAAATCAAGGGTACTGTAAACAGATGGCTCTGTTGTATAATATCAAAATAAAGGACTGGAAAGACATTTGCATCCCATCCAAAACTCCTATACTTTTCATAAAAACAACATGGAAGCACAACTTTCCTCACCTAAGTAGACAGTTTGGCTTCCGTTAACAGAAAAACAAATGCTATTTTCCCTGCTGTTATCGTGTTAATGCCCAATGAGATGGGAATTTGTTTCATCACTTTTTCTGTGGTACAAACATTTGACAGTTAGTTTGATGCTTCATCAATTTTATCACCATCAATGAATAGCCATGAGAGACTATGAATTTAAGTTGGTGAAGGTATTCAAATTATTAGGAAAAAAACAGGTTTTCAGGCAGCAATTTAGAGTTCAATAAATCTGATGGTTGGACTTGATGATCTTATTTGCCTTCTCTTGTGCTGACAGTTGGCAGTGAAATAGTTACAAACTTGTACCAGCCCTTTGTTTTTAAGCAATCCTTTAAGAAATAAACAGTTCATAAATTAACTGATAAACAATAATTGACTCTCAATATAAATATAAATTGTCAAAATTATTTACTACGTAATGAACACCACCTACAAAAACCCAAGGCAAAATCCAGAAGTGAGACGAAAGAGTTTCTTTACAAAGCACTCATTTGTGTGCTTCGTATTCTTGCTAAAGACGTTACCTCCTGAACTCACACAAGGTTAAATTTTGAGAAGCACAAAAGAAGGTCAGTGGTGATACATGAATCCTACCTGGTGTTATGGTGGAGTAATAATCAGTGAATCCAAGAGTTTCTGTTAAAAAGAAAAAAAAAAAAAGAAAAAAAGTTTAAAGTTTTCACATTTTAATCTATGAAATACATGCCCTAAAAATAAGCATTCTTATTTCTACTTTAGACTCCATCTTCCCTGGAGAAGGTCATGAATACATGACCATTCACAAGGGAATTAAGTTACTTTCAGCATGGGAAATGCAAAAGCAGCAATGGGAATCCTAAGTTTATGTCTCCATATGAGCCAGTGACTCCAGGCTCCCTACAGTTCAGAGGAGAAAATGGTGTTTTCAAGGTGTGATTCCCATTTATCCTCCTCTACACGGGCTCTTCAGCATAAGTGAAATCCACAATGGAGACCAACAGGATCTGTAGCTCATACTACAGACATGGGAGGAATCTGTACTGATATGGGATGAACCTGCTCCTTGTTTTCAAATGCAAAAATCAGGAAAGAAAGGGGTAGAAAGTCCTGATTGAGTCTTTACTGATCCTATTTGACAACTCATTACAAGAACATATATCATGTGTCTTTAAGGCATGGGGTGTAGATTTTAGTTGTGAAAAATACTTCAAATAGTATCAGAAAACAGAAAACATTCTATCTAGAGATACACCAAAAATTATACACTTGCTAAAAAATAAAAATGCCCAATTTGGGCTTTGGGAAGCAACGTAAAATTTTGAATATAAATGTTAAGATTGTGTAAGACATTAATTTGGACTGAACAAATCCCAGTTATTTAAAAAAAAAACAAACACAAAAAACAACAAAAAGAAACACAAATGGAACAAACATCCCCCTTGAAACCTTACTCTCTTTATACAAATTCTTACCTGTACTTTGGGTAGTCTCCTCTGAAGATATATCTGAAGTAGAAAAATTAATAACAGTAAAATCAATAAAAATGTAAAAAAGCCAAGATGTCTAAATGTAACAATATCAAAACAAGGGAAACATTAATAACATCTTGCCTGAATGATTAATAGGACAGGTGCTAAAAGTAATAGAGGATTCTGGGGGGAAAGAAAGATAAAGAAGTAAAACCTCTATTAATAAAGCATTTTATGTCTATGAATTTTTGAGAAAAAGATCAAGCATACGAAATGTGAAACACAAAGTGAATATTATTTATCTAAGTTCCATTTTAAGAACAACTGCAAAGCTTGTTCACATTATTTCAATAGTAATAATTGAAATAATGCTCACGTAATTTCAAAAATCTGAGTACTGAATACACACAGCTGGTAATCAGAAAGTTCCTTTTATTGGCTTAATTCGTTTAGAAGATGAAGATGAATTTTGCATATCCAATTGCAATAACTGCTTAATTCCAAGGGTCTTTTCCTGCATGAACTCACAACATTCATGAGCAAAGACGGGTTTGGCAAAATGTCTCTCAAAAAAAGCTGTTTTTGTCAGTAACT